>JAYKQN010000011.1:18302500-18710000 GCA_036785175.1 Eupleurogrammus muticus | reverse complement strand
AGTCAGTAAAAAGCGGAAATTACTGGAAAAACGTTCCATGATTTGGGAAAGCAGTTAAACAGGCGTTTTATGGGCTAATTATAACTAAAGTGTGTTTCCAACCGTATATACTTTAGGAAGGGAAGGGTAAAGTAGGGTTAATTAAATTACAGAGGGGCCAGTAGGTGAGCAGGGTGGTGGGATAAAGGTGGATAGGGGAGCTTTTAAAAAAAAAAATATATATATATATATATATATATATAAAACTCTCAAAACTCACTTACACACTCCACTTTCATTCTCACGCACCAGCACACAGACACACACACACACATACACAGAAAAAATACAGCATATATATATATGAAAACATTTATATACCCATAGTACATAAATAAATCCATAACATGAATATCTGTGTATATACACATATATATGCCATAATGTACATACACATACATATATAAGTGTGTGATTATATATGTAAGCCTTTTCAAAAATGGGGCTGCTGTAGTGCATTTGGAGAGTGCGATAAACCATTATAACCGTCTTAATAAGGGTTTATAAATGGTTTACATGTGTGACCCGCAGCGCTCCAGAGAGACGCAAACATTAGAAAAGTCGTTTTTTCCCTTCACATGAGGTCACAGCTCCTTCTTGTGGCCATTTTGCCTCCCTCCATGTGACCTCTAACAGCTATTTAGCTGCCTGAATCATTTGAAGAAATCAGTAATGGTATTTTTTGTTCTTAATTTAGGTGCTGCATTCCCATTTGTTTTTACTGTAGGGCAGGAAATTTGTCTGAAGCGAATTATTCTTCTGGGAGGGATCAAAATGACCAGTGAAGGTTGCCATTCACAGAGCAGCAAGTGCAAGAGTTGACAGTCAGTAGATTCCTTACCTGCAAAACATTCTGGGTGACATTTTCTAACAGTGTATTTGGGTCTCAATGATTAAATATATACATTCAGCATGTTTGTTTCTAATATCTTGATTTCAAGATATCAAGAATGTCTCCAAACTAAAAACTGGTAAGGATGAATTATGTGAGATCACCGCACTGAATTTAGTTATTTCAGCAAGACAGAAAACATCACCCTATAATGTTGATAAAAGCAACATCTCCAGCCATGATGCCTGACAGACTTTGCTGGCATGAAAGCGACTACAGTGGTCTTTCGAGAAGTCAAATTTGATCTTTTTCTTCCATCTAATAATGTCAATTTCAGTCAAGGTCAATGGTGTTATCTCAAATTATGTTAAACTGGGCTTCAGCAGATTCAGAACATTTCCAGACTCAACAGGTTTTCTGAGTCACACATGTAATATGCTCTTTCAGTGTCCCCCACCCACTCTCTCTCTCACACACACACACACACACACACACACACACACACACACACACAGACACACACACTGAGGGTAGTGCTAGGTTGGTAATAGTGATGTTCAAATAATTAGACGTCGGAAACAACGCACATAGGACGAGGACAAAACAGAAAACATGTCTCCATACATAGTCTAGTCAGGAAAGTTGTGTATGTCTGCCGTGTGTGTGTGTGTGGGAGTGTGTTACTTGCAGGGTTGTCCTGCTGGTTGGGACTGGGGTGATATACAGGGAGGTAGGAGAGAACAAAGAGGAAAGAAGGGGGAAAAAAAAAACTTCCAAAAAAACAAAACAAGGAACCAAGACAATAAACTGAAGCAGAAACCAACTCAGGTGAACACATTTAAGTGGTAAAATGTAATAATGATCTAAGATTACTTGTGTAATTTAAACAGTTAAGTTTATTTCTGCCTTTCCCACAAAACTGGTTTCTTATGACAGAAATACAAAAAAAGAGACCAAAGTAGCTCCAAACCTGCATGAGAGAAACATGACTTTGCATTCTTTACATGCAGATGTGTCTTATTAAAGAGCAGGCAATGAATTCATTGCAATAATGTACTTAAGTGACTTTATGAATAAGTATTAGGAGCTGATACTGTATAAGGTGGATTCCAGGACCTAGATATTTAATTCTTTGCATGATCAGTATTCAGACAGTGAAGTGTCAATTCAACCATAAAGCATTAGATTATAATAATGATAGCAAACCACCTTCAGGGCAGGTTTAAACCCCTTTATATAGGGAGGTTTGAGATGCATTTGAGGTTGCAGAATTCAGGTGTTGAAAAGACAAGTAAAAATGCATCTGTCTCTTTAACACACGTAATATTTGCAATGATCCATAAGTCAGTGATCTGTGGGCCAATTTCTTCTACCATTGTTTTAGGAAGTGTTCAATGCCAAATTGAAATAAACATGACATTATTGCAGTCAGTTGCACTTAGTTGCAGCAGCTATTTAGCTTGAGCCAATTTTCTTTATTTTAATTTTATATAGTAAGAACTCTGCCATATGCAGCATGTAAACAGTTTTGGTAAATGTGTTTTCTAAATGATTAATACTCTTTAATTGATTCATATAGTTTTGTACACTGTAATGTATGAAGAAGCAGAAACTCAGAAATATTGTAACTATCACCCCTGACTCAATGTTCACCTGCTTTAAATGCAGCAGCTCCACTGTTAACTAGGACTGGTCCAAACATTTTAGCCTCAATGCATTGGCTGCCAGTGAAGTTCACAATTGATTTAAAGATTCTTCTAATCACTTATAAGGCACTTCATGGCTTAGCTCCTGCCCGCGTTCCCGAGCTGCTAAGCCCTTACACTGCAGCATATTGGATCATCCAATTATAACCCGCTCGCTGTCTCCAAAACTAAAACTCAAAGGAGGCCTTTTGTCACTTAGATCAATCCTTCAATTAAATTAGCAGAACCTGTTGACTGCTTCAAAATACACTTAGACCCTGTGTACACGATGCACCCTGAGTGTCACAAGTGGACAACACTAAATACAGATGTCCTCAAGATGCATTGAAGTCACTGCAACCACGTCTTGCTGTTTGGGACATGTGTCATTGTAGGGTAAATGTTAATGCATTCCCAACAAGAGCGTAACAGAAAATACGTCATCACTAAAGAAATGTGAACACAAGTGAGGAGTTGGACACATTCAGAGATGCATGATAGACAGGAGTGCAAAAGGGACAAGTGTCCACTTGTGATTGGATCACTCATGTTAATACCAAGTATTAGCAGGGACTTAGCATAGCATTTCAATAACATAATTGGAGGTGAGTCTGGTTGGTGGCTGACTACTAGATTATCTCTATGTTATATGTGCGTGACATATTGCCAACCACTTCTATTTTACTAATAAATGAATCACAACAGGTTAAGTTTGAACTAATACACAGCTGGTGCAACAGATCTTTTTTTGCAGTTACAATGAGTGATTTTTTTGTTTTTCCAGTAATGATACCAAAGAAAACAAGTGGGCTAAAAAGAAATTACTGCACAAAAAAACAAAAAAACAAAAAAAACAGAAAAAGGGCCTCCTTTCTAAAAGCTGAGAGTGGCTCTCAGTAATGGAGATGACAACAGAAAAACAAAAGTTATACAGTATGAGTAACACATAAAATTACATAAACAATGGTTAATAACAGAAAACGTCAATGGATGCCTTCTTAGAAAAAGATTAGAGTCTTACATCACCAATCAGAAATGTTGTTTTTTTATTGGCATAGAAATCCCAGAGAAAAGCATCCCTTGAAGCTACAATAATAATAATAATAATAATAATAATAATAATAATAATAATAATAATAATAATAATAATAATAATAATGAAAAAGGGGCTGTGTACCTGGGGCAGTGGGTGTGTCTCCCTGTGGGGTCGTCACGGGCGACCTGCTATAGCCAAAGGAAGTGAAAAGTGGAAGCAGTGGCTGATGGGAATGTGGTGGAGGAGGAGGCGGTGGAGGCAGGATATGGATCTGATGGAACGTGGCGTCGTTGCCGTTGACTAGCGCGTTGGCAGGGGCAACCGTCGCCGGGGCAACCAGCGGTATCTTTTGAAACTGTTGAGTGCAAATGACTGTGCTGGCCAAACCTAGATACACCCACCGTGACGACACACACACACACGCACACACACACACGCACACACAACCAGCCGACAGTGAACCACCGCCACGCAAACAAACAAACAACAAAACAGAGAATTACACGTAAGAAAAAGTGGGGGAAAAAAAGGAAAATAAAGGCTGAAGTTACAAATCAACCGAAGAAGAGGGCGGAGGTGATGGAGGACATGGCTGATGTGAAGGGATGGAAGAACAGAGAGAAGGAAACAACATGTATGAGGAGGTGGAGAGGAAAGGGATGGACTGTGAAACTGGAGATGATCTCCCAGACTGATAATCAACAGCGACCTTGTTACTTACAGTTACTTTGAGATTTGCGTGTGTCTCCATTGAACCGATAAAGGCCGATCAGTGCCTCTAAGAGACATGGACGACCTGTCACACCAGTCTGTAGAAATATAACCTGTAGTTTCATTTCTCTGGCGGGACACACCAGGTTCAGGCATAAAATATTGTTGAGATTTCATGCAATGGAATAAATCATCCTTAGCCCAAGTGTTTATCATATACAATATACTGTATATCGATTGGTTGTTCAACTCTGCTCTCGAATGAATATTTGGCCAATATGTCCCAATATGTATGAGCTTTGTGACATTTTTTTCTTTGACTAGCAACTTTTTGATATTTTTATAGTGTTGGTGTGTTTGAAGTATGTTAAGTTACTATTGTAGTTAGTTGCGTAACTTTGCTTTTCATGGGACTTAGTGTGTCACGTCTGAGGAAAATAGTACAGTAATTGTAAAAATAACCAAATATTAAAGTAACACTGTCCCAATTTGATGGTAAAAAATGTGTCATGATTGAGGCGGCAATGGTGCTGTGTGTAGAGCAGCTGCCCAATGTATGTATGTGTGTATGTATGTATGTAGAGTCTACAGCCCCCAGTCTGAATGCATCGGGCTGCCCTTATCTGCATGTCATTCCCCTTCTCTCTGCCTCCCCCTTTCCTGATTCTATAAACTATGTACTGCCAATAAAGGCAGAAAAAAGCCCTAATACAAGCATTTGGAGTCAAATGTCTGAATCAACAGGAAGTTAACAGCCTGCTGCCTATTTTTTAAACCCAATCTGTCCCACAAACCTCATCATCTACTTTCTATCTATCTACAGTACGACGGATCAACCCTGCGACTGATTATACAAACACGCAACAAATGGCAAATTACACGCAAGCCTCTCGTTCATCAGTTCTCCACCTAAAACAAAAACGCAGCCGAGGGGAAAACCTACTGTCTGTGTCTTGTTGAGCTAAATTTCCTCAGCCCTCTTGAGCCAATGTGGAACATCCAGTTACACTTTGCATGCCGCTGCAGTTTTTCCCTGTAATGCTGCTCTCTGCCGTGTGTTTGAGTCTTTGTATATGATGGTGTAACTCTGTAAGTGAGGCGTAGCAAGTTGTTTAATGCAGAGAACCCAACACGTCTTCACTGACAGCACATACTTAATATTTATCCAACCTGCCGTTGGGATCATAGAATAAACCAGTGGCCACACCCCTCACCTGAAAGCTCCGCTGACTCCTGCTGTTTATTATCGTAATTCTCCCTGAGGTCAGAGCCTCGACTGAAATATCACCGCCATACATATTCTACATTCACATGAAAATCAATTCCATGCATGTCGGCTGACTTATGTATACTTTCATAATATTTAGACAATTCCATTAAGGTCAGGCTAGGAGGTGGGGGTTCTGTTACAATTTGAAGTCAATGTTATTGCAATTTGCTTTTCCTTAAATTGAATTTCACGCATACTTTGCTGACAAGTGGCTCACTGAAATCATATTTGTGCACAAAGACGCTCACTGTGCACACTTTGGAAATCAGGGAAACGTTTAGAAAACAGCAGCTGCTCAGTTGAAGAATATTAACAGCTGCCTACTAGAGTAACCTACATATGGCGTAACCTACATAACCTACAAGCCACCCGCTCAATACCAACTGTCATTGACGCTACACTGGTTTATCTGTTCATTGCTAGATATTTAGCTCTTGCCTTCATATGCCTTCATTAAATTGAAAAAAAAAAATCATAATGAGAATCTGCGGGAGTGTAAAAAGATGGAGCAAATGAGTGATGTAGCGCATGTACAGTGGAATAGTGACTGGGCGGAAAAGAAGAATAATTAAAAATTGATGAAAAACAGCTGAGTAAATGAAGCCTCTCTGTAGAACCACTGCTGTAACTGCTAAGTGTGTGTGTGTGTGTGTGTGTGTGTGTGGTGATCAGTCAGTATGAAGATGCAGGACTGATTGGCAGCACTGCAGCTCTTTTGCACCATGTTAAACCGTAGCTTCTCTTGAAAAATAGTATATGTAAGGACAGGTGCAGCCACCTTGTCTCAGCTTCCACAGTGATAAATGAACCATACAGGAGTAGTCAAAGAAAAGAAGGGGTGACCACATTAGTGAGGGGGATTATTGTCAAAGACAGATGAGGGAGAATATGTGATCACAGGGGGATGCAGCGGACAACAGAGAGGCAGACAAACGGACTGAGACGAATACACGTAATACTCCAGAGACGGACAGATAGACGAACAGAACTAACCGACCTACAGACACACACTAATAGACAGGTAAATACAGCTGAGCCTGTTTGTGGCTGTGCAGCGACACTTTGGGATGACATAATGGATGGAAATGTGCTCTGTGGACCTTACCAGAGGGGTCGGGTTAAGTACTGGGCAGAATTTGGGAGACTGACACCTTGGCTGGTCAGTCAATGAAAACTTAAAGAGAACACCAAAATTATATCTGTACCCCAGGAAATACTTAACTTCATTAAAATGATATTAGTTTAACCAATGTGCAGCTATTCCTGTGTTATATTTATGTTTATATTATATACACTGTGATGTGGACTCATTTTCATTTACTGAATCGAAAATCTGACTTGAAGGGATAAAAATAATTTACATGTAATAAACAGGAAGAGGATCCTCTAAATATTTTTCAATATTTTATTTTGTCTCTCACTACACTGTAATCAACTTCTCTGATCTTTATTAATCAGTTTTGATGAAAACTACAGGTTCGGAAGCAATGTTTGATTTGGGCAGAGGGTTTTGAGTATTTTTTTGGTCTAGACGTGTTTTGGCAAATAAAGCTAGCTAAAGCTTCGGTTTAGATTTGTAAAATATTTTTAAGATTTTCAAATTTTCTAGTCTAGTGTTGTAAAATCTCATAGTCAAATTAAAAAACATGTCATATCATGTTTGAATGTTTGAATAAAAAATAGTATCTTAGGATTTACAAATTAAAATTTACAACAAGTAGAATAAACGTTGGAATCCTTATGTGGCTGCAGACATAAAACACACCTTAAAGTTTCTTTTACCCACTCAACCCACTACATATTCCGCCAATTTATACACAATCTGAACTAGATTAAATTTTCTGAGTTTTTTTTAAATTATTTCTAATCATTATTCAAACACACTGCTCTTTTTTGTGTCCAATCTACAGCTACCATTGTGCTTCTAAACATCTAAGCATCCGTTTTCCTTTCTCTTCTTTCTGTACTTGGGGGAGTTTTGATCTGACTTTATTTTTAGTACCTGCTATTATTTAGCTTAATGCCACCGCTGTGACGCACATTATTAACCAGGACACACATGGATAATTTGGTGCCTCTGTTTTCATTATTTAACGCATACTTAAATCATCAGGATGAGAAAACTGCTGTGTTTGAGATGCAGTTCGTGACATTTCTGCTGCAAATGCAACTGAAGATGGTGGAAAACATCAGTGATGAAGAAAAGACATCTGGGTGTTTGGTAGCACTGTGCCAGACTCACCAACGTCTTCTCTCCCAGTGTGTGAGACAAAAGATATGACAGTGAGTTATGAGTTGTTTCTTGTTTTTTTTTTTACCTGTATTTAACCCGGAAAAGTCAATGGAACCACCCAAAACACATGCCATCACTCTCATCACTCATCATTCTCTTATCTTCATTTGTCTTCTCCTTCTTTTTTTCCTGTCCTGTTTACTCCAGATATGTGGAATATATCCCCACGACTCCAGACAGAAAGCTCGGTCACCATTTAGTAGTCTCAGACACACACACACACACATACAAACACACGCGCACACACACGTGCGTGCACACACACACACACACACACACACACACATACACACACACACACACCTGTGCGCTTGCTGATGACCTCCACCATGGTGGAAGGAAAGTATCCAACCCGGTCATTTCCTGTTCGGTTGTCATGGATACAGCCTTTCCAGCGGCCATCAGGGTGCTGCTCCAAAACCTGTCAGACAGAATTATTAAGTTTCATACATATATACATTAACATCTGTTCATTGTTTTTTATGCTCGCAAAAGTGCATAATTTAAAAAGAGTGTCACTACTGTACTGTTGCTTTTGGGTGAAAAAAACACCCCAAACATGGACTACCATTTACGAGTCCTAAGGATTAAAAAAGTTACTGAAAAGCCTTTGAAAAATCTCAGGAACCACGGATTGTGAAGGGAAAGATCCATAAATGAAAAAAACTGCATTTGGAAGTGTCTAACAATCCCTGAGTCAGACTGTAGCAGAGCCAAATTGTTCATTCATACCCAGAGGGAGGAAGCAAAGGCACTGCTTGGCTTTCTTATTACTGTAAAAAAAAGACCCGAAGGCTGCATAAATGCTCATCAATATTCATGGGTGGTGGGCGGACTGCAATGTGGAAAGAGATTTCACGTTGCTTTAAAACATATTCGTAGTAAATGAGAAACAAGAAACCGCTCACTCTTGCATATTTATTAGTAATCTCACCAAATGACCAACCAGCTTGCTAACACTTTAAAACAACAAATCGGACTGTTGGTCACCCTACGCTGAGCAAACCAACCAGCCTGTAACTTGTCTGAGCAACCAGGATAATCTGGACAGACGACACAGCGGACATCTGTGGTCTACTAAACTAAGTTATATGACTCAAGAGTTATATGACTTTTTTTATGAAAATGATGACCAGGTACAGACAGAGGATATGTTATTGTATTCCATCATGTAATATGCAAACACTAGTGATGAGCTAAAATCTGCAGTTCCTTGAATGGTTGAGTAGTTGAGTCTGGTTAAAATGGCCAGCTTTACAGCAGAAACACACCTTTACAACCTGATACAAAAATAAAGTTTTGTTTTTTCTAGATCATTTCCATTTTCTTAACAACTGTGATCGGGGTATCACTGAGGCTAAAAATTACACTAAACTCAGGAGTTACAGCTTTGAATCACAGGTACATCACCACTAGGGGGCTTCAGCTCCCTCCCAGCTCCACATTCTAACCAAATATATTCATGTAAGCGATACTTCTGGCTAAAAACAAGTTGATGGCGACAACATAGCATCAAAACACAAATCCACAAACCAACAGGTGACGTCAAGCAGGCTACATCTATTATTTATTGACCTGTAGCTCCCTCTAGACACCAGAATAAAGACTTGCAGTAATTTTTTTCCGGTGGTTTTAATTTTGTGGCATTTACCTCTGATTTTTTTTTCATTATCTGAAACTACACAATCAGCTTCCAAGCAGTATTACCACCAGTCTTAATTATTTATTTTCTGCCTGAAACAAAACCTCATTAAACTGAACCACAGGAGGACACAAATAACTTTAAACCTGCATTTCCTCTGCATTACTTGAAAATGCCTTCAGAGTATTAATATTATATTTTACGGCAAGAAAGAGCTTTTCTGATGAATCTCCACTAACGTTGTCTGCTTGTTTTTTATTGACAGAGATCCACTGGTATGCCGTTCTTTACATTTTCTGATGTCAAGTAAAGTGTCAAATCCAATTCTCCCTCGACTTTTTGTGTTTATTAGCTCTTCAAAACAACAGTAGAGCCCCTAGTTCTGTTTTTCTTCCCTGCACGTCATATTGATATGGTCCAGATTTATTTTATGTCATGCACAGCAAATCAACTCTTCAATTTCGGAGATGCATTTTGAATAAATTCAGCAGCCAATCATATTGCACAATCAAGAGCCAAAAGGTCTGGCAATGCACTCCAAAACACGATCACATTCGGGTAAGCAGACTTTAAACTTCTATCTTGTGCCAGCAGCACATTATATCAGTTTTAGCGAATTAACATAGGTGCTGTAAATTACTTGCTTAGAGGGAAATATGGAACTTTTTCTCTGTTGTCTAGATAAGCTGTTTTCTGAAAGCCAAAGATCATTCAGGGGGTAAAAGAGGTGTCTCATAACCAAGACAAAATGAATTAGTTCCACCACTGCTGTGTCTGTGTGTGTGTGTGTGTGTGTGTGTTACCGTAATAACATCTCCTGCTTTGATGTTGAGGCTGGTCAGGTCATAGTTGTTGCAGTAATCTTTCAGAGCACGAACCTGAAGAGCTGCCGATGCATCTGAGAGTCAGAGAGGCATAGTGACTTCTCCTACACATTGCAGTAAATGTACAAGATTATGTAATCCATCCATCCATCCATCCATTTTCTATCCCGCTTATTCCCTTTCGGGGTCGCAGGGGTCTGCTGGAGCCTATCCCAGCGCATTTATGGCGAGAGGCAGGGGGATACACCCCAGATGGTCGCCAGCCAATCGTGGGGCACACACACCATTCACACACCATTCACACACACACTCACACCTATGGGCAATTTAGATTTGCCAATTAACCTGCGCATGTTTTGTATTGTGGGAGGAAGCCGGAGTACCCGGTGAAAACCCACGCAGACACGGGGAGAACATGCAAACTCCACACAGAAAGGTCCCAGACCCAGGCCCCAAGGCGGTCTTGAACCTGCGACCTTCTTGCTGTGAGGCAACAGTGCTACCCACTGCTCCACCGTGTCGCCCCTATGTAATCCTATATATTTCAATATTATATCTCAGTATTTTCTCAGTGCTATATAATTGAGTTATTTGGTATATTTTTCATCAAAATGATTTCCACATTCCACATATTTTTAACTAACTTTAGGGTCAAAGTTACAGTAAAAGCAATAGTTGGACTCTAGTTAGATAGAAACATCCTTTGTTATTTGTTTTCCTGGTGAGAGATGACAGTGATACCAGATGTGTAGGCACCACTTTTACTATGACTAACAGCTGGTTAGCTTTGCACAAATATTGGAAACAGGTGGAAACAGCGGGCCCATCTCTAATAATAGCAGTATAGTAATAAAATACACAACATGGTTTTAAGGCTTTGGTTTAAAAGTACAACAAATAATGTTAATCAGTAAGAATTTGTTATGATTGTGGTGTCTCATTTATTTAAGGCAAGACCAACAATACAATAGTCAAACTATGCTTTAATTCACCAGGTTCATTTACATCATTCACTCTAAAACTGACAAGATATTACTATTTTCTTGTTCTGTTAGGCTTGACACTCCCCATCTATCTATCCATCCCTCCATTCATTAATCCATCTTCACCTCCATCCATCCATCCATCCATCCATCCATCCATCCATCCATCCATCCATCCATCCATCCATCCATCCGTCCATCCATCCATCCATCCATTCACTTTTGTTCATTTATACATCATCCTTCCATTTATCTCTCCATCCATCATCCATCCATCCATCCACATTTGTTAATTTATACATCATCCCTCTGTCCATCCATCCATCCATCCATCCATCCATCCATTCATCCATCCATCCATCCATCCATCCATCCCTTCACATTTGTCTGTTTATACATCTATCATCCCTCTCTCCAGTCATCCATCCACCTTCATCTGTATAACCATCATCCTTCCTTCCCTCCTTCCCTCCCTCCATCCATCCATCCATCCATCCATCCATCCATCCATCCATCCATCCATCCATCCATCCATCCATCCATCCATCCATCCATCCATCCATCCATCCATCTTCCTCTGTATAACCATCATCCATTCCTCCATCCATCCTTCCATCTTCATCTGTATAACCACCATACCTCCATCTATCCATCTTTCTCTGTATAACCATCATCCATTCCTCCATCCATCCTTCCATCTTCATCTGTATAACCATCATACCTCCATCTATCCATCTTCCTCTGTATAACCATCATCCATCCCTCCATCCATCCATCCACCCCTCCATCCCTCCATCCTTCCATCTTCATCTGAATAACCATCATCCATCCATCCATCCCTCCATCCTTCCATCTTCATCTGAATAACCACCATCCCTCCATCCCTCCATCCCTCCCCTACCTCTCAGCAGTTGTTTAATCTCTCTGCTGGCTTGTGTAGCAGTGAACTGGTAGACGATGTCCAGTGCTGTCTGGCTGTAGGTGTTTCTCACTGTGGCGTTGATGCCACTCTGCAGAAGAGAGAGGAAAATGGTTTTGTTATGTTGGCTGTTTATTGTTTATTATTCCGAAAGTATACACTAGAATTTAATTTTCTGTTCTGCTATTGTCAAACTTGTTTTTACTGTGTTAGCTCACTAATTATCACATCATACCATGTTTACATTTTTATACAAGAAAAATGAAACACAGAGTATCCAGTCACTTAAAATTCCTAAATGAAGGTCCCTTCATACTAATTAAGCACCTTAGGGATGTAATCATCCACCATCATTACTTCAACAGAAAATAATCCATACTTGCTCACTCCCCCCTGGCTGTTCTCCTAATTACAAACACATCTTATTTTTCAACTGCGACAGCCAAAAGCCGAAGAGCAATATCACATTCAAATCCGTTGAATCAAATGTAGGCCAAATGAACAAAGACAAATTCAGCCCGAACACACTTCAGGGCAAAGACATATAACCTTTCACAGCCGGGGATATAAATGACAAAGGTAGTTTTCTAGGCTGGGACACAGTCATTCAACATATTGCCTCTCTATTTTTCATAAACCCTGCAGTGTATAAATGTCACCAGCACAAATGGGTAATTTGCATCATCTCTCCCTGTGTTATTGCTTGTTGATGTTGTTTCATAACGGTTGCCACAGTTTTGTCACATGGGGATGGAGGGGTTTTCCAAACTCTTTCACCGAGTGGCAGAAGGCTTCGGACTTATACCGTTTCGCTCCAAGGCTATATTCACTCAGATTCACAGTGAACACAAAGAAACCTTCCTCTTTCAACAGATAACATTAAAAACAGATGTCTGCCTTGTGTCAAACGTTGTTTTCAGGAAATTCAATTCTCAATTGCCATCACAATCAGTTTATCTGAGCCATATTACTGGAAAGTCATAATTAGACTGGAATTGCCCTTTAAGTAAATTCAAACTACGGCGTCGATGACAAAAAGTTATAAACAGAGTTCCACTCACGTCCAGCAGGAGTCTCACTGCATCGGTCTTGCCACAGAGGGCAGCTTCGTGCAGGGCAGTGCCCGCTTTGGTCTGCCTGTTGATGTCGATGCCTGCCTGGATCAGGAGTCTGACGGCAGAGCAGAGATGGTGAGAAAGGAATGGAAAGTGTAGTAAGAGATGATTAGAGAAACCTTTTGTTTATCTTAATGCGTTACCAATTGAATTTAAAATTGATCTATCTACAAACCATAATCAAAGACCCAAACTGAGCTCAGGTGCATCCTGTTTTCCTATGATTTTCCTGTGAATATATCTAAAACCTGATTAAAGTTAATCTGTTAACCTTGAAATGCATA
Organism: Eupleurogrammus muticus; assembly: GCA_036785175.1. Lineage (NCBI taxonomy): Eukaryota > Metazoa > Chordata > Actinopteri > Scombriformes > Trichiuridae > Eupleurogrammus > Eupleurogrammus muticus. The sequence continues at coordinate 18,696,367 of JAYKQN010000011.1, read as the reverse complement.
CCCCTGTGTGTTTAAGTCACAGTGCTTGTCAGACCACGAATGAACTATTGAGTGATTGAAATGAACTCTTTCTAAGGCTGATGGTTCTATAAACCCCCTCCAAAAAAAGTTACTATAAATGAAAATCTTCGGATTTTGGGCAGCAAGTGGCACAGTGGGAAGAGCAGCGACCCTATGTAGAGAGGTTACAGGCCTCGCCGCAGGCGGCCAGGCTCAAATCCCACGTCGGGTGGCCTTTATTCTGCATGTCATCCCTGCTCTCTCTGCCTCCCCCTCTCCTGCCCCCCTTCACTATGCACTCCTAATAAAGGCATACAAAACCCAAATAATAAAAATACACTGAAGAGGTTCAGATTACAGGCCTTCATGGAGTTACATACCACTTCTGAAGGAATGTGTGTGTGTGTCCCTGACAGCTATGTTCATTGTGTGTTTTACTGCTCCTGAAAAATGTTTCTTTTCATCAGAGCATTCTTCTCCTTCTTTTTTTTTTTTTTTTTAGCATTTTTGTGAATGAACCTGCCTGCCAATGGAACGGGGTTTTATGATAATGACCACATCTCACGGATGAGCAGGTGGAACTTTTGCAATTTGACAAACGTGACCTCACAAAAAACAGGAATTAGTTAACGTATACGAGGCTTTTTTTTCTTTGTGGGTCTGGTTCATTGTTGGTGCATCTCAAGAGATTGTGGACTATAACTGAAGAATAGCGGCAGTCTCTTCCTTTAAATAGCAAACACACATTTCATTTTCCTCTAACATCTACTGAATTCTGTTCTGTATGCGTATGTGTGTGTGTTTATGAGAGTGTGTGTCAACCACAGACTGCTGGCGACGCCTAATGAGTGTCATTTATCAGTGTCACTTCTAGAGAGGCACGCTCTGCTCCATCAACTATGACTGGCGTTATTCCCTCCCTCCCTCGCTGTGTCTCTTCTATTTATGTTTCTACCTTTTCTCTCTGTCTCTCTCTCTTTCTCTCTTTTCATCTCTTCATGCTTCTGCCTCTCTTTCCCCTGCCCTCTCGGTTGCAGTCCTCTCTCATCTCTCAGCATCTCTCTCCCTCCCTTCGCCTTTCTCTCTGTGTCTTCCAGGCGATCAAACATCTGTCGGGACGCGTTCACTCACAGCCTGGCGTTACTTAAAAGTGGTTGAGAGTGATGAAGAGGAAAAGTGAACCATGTGGCGTCTGTTTGTTTGTCAAGCTGCGGCATTCTGCTTGGACCTTGCAGTGTTGACACGGCCATAGTGACTTTGCATTCATGCTAGTTTACATAGTCAGAACAAATTTAGGAGCTGAGATGAGATTTTAACAACTTTGAGCAGCCTGACAGAGTGAGGATCTGTGTCCAGAAATGTATTTAGACCTAAGTGACTAATAATCATTCAGCTCTCATTGTGATTTGTGATGCCTTTAGTTTATTGGATCATTTTGTGCCCTAGTTGTGTTATGTATCTTTTAAAATCAGGTTAAAAGGGCTGATCCTAGCTGGCCTAGGTATAGACTGCTGGGACCTCATCAGATACTCTAGAGTCCTGCCCTGTGTTTTCTCATTCTGTTTCTGTCCTGGTTCACCTGGAAGCTGAGATGGATCCTGTCACCTCATCCTCCACATGCACCACAATTCAATACATTTCTGTTTATTTAATGTCATGATAAACTTTTCCTATTATAATTTTTTTTCTTTCTATCCTGCACACATCATCCATTGCAGCCTGTCTGTCCTGGAAAAGGAATCCTCTTCCAGGACAGGGGATGTTGTGTTGCTTTTGGACAAACTGTGGAGAATTTGTGACTTGCAAAGATGTCCGTGTCAATATGAACCAATATGTTGAACGGATTTTGAAGTGTCTGTGTGTGTGTGTGTTTGTCTGAAGTCATGGGGATATATTGCACATTATTGGAGTAAATAGGACTTGGCGAGGGATAGAAACAAAGTACCTGATAATGTCTATGTGTCCATTCTTGGCAGCCAGGTGGAGAGGAGAGGTCCCGTTTGGGTCGGCGGTGTCTCCTTTTTTGGGCTCCAGCAAAGCAGCACACATGTTACTGGACAGCAACAACTGGACCACCTACCCACACACACACACACACAAACACACAGAAACTTATTTAATAACTCCTGTAGAATCTTGAGTTGCTGCTGTTTCTGAATAAAGCAAAAAAAACTTTGCTTCTTACCCCAACTCTGCCGAACTCACAGGCCAGGTCCAGGGGTGTTTTCCCTGCATTATCCACGATGCATGGGTTGGACTGGTGCTGCAGCAGCATCTCAGACTGAGGACAGGAAACACAAGCACACATACACAGACATGAGGGGAAAAACAACATGGAAAAAAATCCATCCACTCTGGCTGAGGTTGATATTGGAGCCAGTTGATGAATGCGCTGTAGACACATAACAACTCACAGGCTCTGGAGTCTGTCTAAGGAGCAGAAAAGTTAGTGATAAGATCAAACAGTGGTTAGTCACGCCAAAAGCTTTTCTCTTGTAATGTTCAAAATATTGTTTGAAGATTGGTTAGTATGCATCTAAACTAAAAGCAGCCAGACAGGGTTAATGGTAGAAAGAATCCAGTCTGATCTTTTTCAATGGATCATCAACAGGTGAGAACACTGACTCTTGGGGGGATGACTCAGTTCTTTACGTATGTAGCCATCCAGTGCAAAATTTAAGACCTCTTATACAGGATTAAACAAGTCAACTGGAAGCATTAAACAGCGAGAAGCTTTCAACCAACCTATAGAGCTGTTAGCTTAATTGGCCAGCAGGATAAATCAGCCAGCTATGGGTTTTATTTCAGCCGACAGGATCAATGGTTGCCGGCTAGGAATGAAAGTGGCTGCTTTTTGTTCACCTCTGTCTGCAACCCAGAACCCTTTGTTTCCACATTAAGACGAATTTGCAAAATCTGTTGTTATTATTAAAAGGCCGATGTGCCAGGTGAGGATGGAAAGGCTGATGTGTAGCAACAGTAACCAAGCAGGGGCGGGGCTTTGCAAACATCAGTTTGCATAACCTGCATTTCCCTGGACTGTGGGATGAAACCAAATTATGTTTTAAATGCCTGGTTTGTTTCAGTCTTTTTTAAATTATTTTTTGCCCTTGTGAACTGGGAGCAGCTGCAGTATAGAGGTTCGGCCCCAGTTTGTTAGCCCGTATAAATCAAGGTTATTTAATCAAATTAAATCACGTGGGGTCTTCAGTTTTGGAGCCTGTGAATACTCAGTGTCTCTCCCCTTCGGGCTGTTTGCTGCTGTACTAGCTCCACTATATCTCACTGTTGTTTCTTTGGCAAGCCCGCAGCAGCACTGCAGTGTTTTCTCTAGATTTGCTTTTTCTAAGATAGAAAAGCCTCCAGGAAGGTAGTTATCTTTAACAATTTCATTTTTAAGCATTTCTTTCTTACAACTCTCCACCGCCCCCCACCCCGCACATTTTATCCAAGGAAAAATGTTAGTCGAGTGACTTGTAGCAGGATTAGAGGTCTAGCACACCCGTACAGGTGCCTTCACTACATTTATTTAAGCAATGCACTTTAATACAAATTGGATGCACTTGTCCTTCACTTGCATATTTCCATTTAATGCTGCTTTATGCCTTCACTCCATTATATCTCAGAGAGAAATATTATACTTTCTACTCCACTTCATTTATTTGACATGGCTTTAGTTCACTTTGAGATGATTTTTTTAAATATTTTTAATACAATAAATATATTTTAATATTGCTAGTCTTTGCTATGCACTTAATCTGTGTGAAAGGTGCCAAGTATTATGATGCAGTACTATTACTATAAATATACCCAAAGCATCTTAGCTGAAATTGGCTCCACATTGATAAACTATATAATTAAAATACCCTTGCATGTCATGTACTTATTTAACTTTTTAATATAATATAATATAATATAATATAATATAATATAATATAATATAATATAATATAATATAATATAATATAATATAATATAATATAATATAATATAATATAATATAATATAATATAATATAATATAATATAATATAATAAGAATTAGAAATTATAATAATACTTCTGTACAGTTGCTTTAAGAAGGATCGTTGTACTTTGTCCACTGTTTTTTTTCCCCACTGTAACAAAATTAGCAGGAAATTGAGACAAACATCAGTCAAGCACATGTCCCCACCATCCTGAGGATGAGGACACCATCTTCTAAATGGAGGCTGAATACAAACCACCAGGAAGCAACTTCTACAGATATATGCAAATAAGAGAGCATGTAAGAAAACACTTTGGAGAATTTGAATGGCTCCCGTCTGGATGGATTCCTCCAGCCCTTATCTTGCTCAGGAAGATCAATATCTCATATAGATGACACTTTACATATACCCGGAGATTTCCTACTACTTCTCAGCTTCGCCCTATGGCCCCAACGCTCAGATCAATATTTAGAGTTAAAACCAGAATCACTCATTAATATTCTAGGAAGATCAGATGATGTTATAAAATGAAGAAACCTATTCTCTGAGTCTAATCTTTGCAAAATAGCTGCCTCTCATGTATTATTATTATTATAAATACTATTTTCTTTCTGCACCTTGTATTTGGTTTATGTTAATTCTCTTTAGTTATTGCTGTCAGGACAAATGTATAATTCAAATGACAAAATAATATACTGCAACCTAATTGCACATATAGTTGTATAGAAATGCAATGTGTTCATGTATATATGTATATGTGCTCCATATAGTAATATGCTCCATGCTTAGTAGAAATTTTGTGATTCACTCACCACATCGTAGTGGCCGTGTTGTGCCGACAGGTGAAGAGGAATCTGTCCTTCATCCGATTGGCCGTTGACAGATGAACCAGATTTCAGCAGCATCTTCATGGGCTCCGCCTTCCCCTGCCAGGCTGCGTAGTGCAGCGGCCGCATGCCTGCACACACACACACACACACAAGCGCACAGGCCTTTTTCATCACGAATCGATCGTGTATATTTATGAGTATGAGAGTATAATGTGCGCCGCGCGCGTTTCCTTCTCACCTTTCTGGTCTCTGATGTCGACAGCAGCCTGTGACTCCAGCAGCAGGGAGATGAGCTCCAGGTTCCCGTTGAGGGACGCGTGATGCAGTGGAGAAAACCTACACACACACACACACATATGGATACTGTCAAACATAATTCATTACCCTTTTTTTTGTTTTTTATGTTTTTCTCGTGTGTTTGTATGGCATCAGATCAATCTCGTGATAAATGGGCTCTCCTTTAGTTAAATGCTGAAGCTACAAGCAACTTTTACTTTAAAGGGACGTCTCTGTTTCTATCCCTGTTGGAAAAAAAATCTCATAAAACCCACACAAATTACAAGCAGTTAGTAAGTGCAGATTCAACAAGTTGTGTCTAAATTTAACATATAACTATGATTTGATACAGGGCGACACGGTGGTGCGGTGGGTAGCACTGTTGCCTCACAGCAAGAAGGTCGCAGGTTCAAGACCGCCTTGGGCCTGGGTCTGGGGCCTTTCTGTGTGGAGTTTGCATGTTCTCCCCGTGTCTGCGTGGGTTTTCACCGGGTACTCCGGTTTCCTCCCACAATACAAAAAACATGCTCAGGTTAATTGGTAAACTCTAAATTGCCCATAGGTGTGAGTGTGAGAGTGAATGGTGTGTGAATGGTGTGTGTGCCCCACGATTGGCTGGCGACCATCTGGGGTGTATCCCTGCCTCTCGCCTTAACGCGCTGGGATAGGCTCCAGCAGACCCCTGCGACCCCGAAAGGGAATAAGCGGGATAGACAATGGATGGATGGATGGATGATTTGATACATATCTTAGTTGAATCTCTTACATATGTAAAAGAAAAAATATTCGTGAGTGCATCAGAAATATATATTTTAGTAATATTTTTTATCTGTCAATTTTTTGCATTTGAATATACAATGAATATTTATTTTTTGACTAAAATGATACTTTTGTTTATTTATTATGAAATTGACCTAACTGTAGATTTGTATACAAAAAGCATAAAAACTAGACCACACGCGTGCATATAGTCAAACACAAAGCTGAGCATGACGAATAGATTTAATAGCAACGGATTAGGACCCGGTGCGTATCTAACACGGAGATGAAAAATAGAGCAGAGGGGGAGCGACAGAGTGGCGAGAGATGAAAAAAATATGCAAAAGAAGAAAGGTATTATGTTATGTAAAGGATACAGTGAGAGTATGCGGGGTCAGAGGGCCTATGCTGATGAGATGTGTCGGCCTTGATGGATAAAGAAAGAAAGCATCACATAACACGGATCACATGAATCCCACATTGTGACATGAGATCATCATCATTTCTCAGGCCCGAGTGTGGAATTTGTACTTGAAGGTCCTGTTAAATAGCATTTGATCTAGTGGATGGTCATTTCTCACTTCCTCGGACTGGAATATTTATTTTGAGGATTCCCATTTTAAGAATATTCTTCATGCTGCCTTTGGTAGGGAATATAAATGTGACGAGAAACCCTAATAAAATAAAAGTCATTCCTGGATAGATTGATCTCTCTGCCGACAACCTTCCGGTGAAATGATAAAAGAGTCACATTAAACCCATCCCTGTTTTTCTCAGCCTGCCCTGCGGCCGTAGGTTTCCTTGATGCCAGTTTGCGAATCGCTGCTGTAGATCATCATTAAAAAAGGTTGAATAATGCACCAAACCGGCCCAGAGTGTGCACCTGTGCAATCAATATTATATTTTCTGGTCTAAATTCCTGAGAGAGACAAATTTAGCTGAGCAAGCTGGTGCAGGCCGGTCTGTATTAGAGGAACGCTGTGTTTTCAGTATGAGTATAGCCCCAGATCCAATTGAAACCTTCTCTGCTCTTCCTCTTTTCTCTCCGTATGAGTTTGTCTCATATAGATGAGGTATTTTTTTTTTTACTTGTATAATTCATCCTGCACAATATGAGGGTGGAGGTATGAAGCTGATCTGAATGGTTGTGTCCTGGCATAGAAACAGGACATCCAATAGAAGAGCAGGTATAAATAGGAGTCAAAAAGCTGAAAAGATGAGATGCAGCGCACAAGTCATGTAGAACAAATAGTTTCCATTTTAGGTATTTAGCTGAATGTCGGTTGCATGGGCAGACAGGCAAACAAATAGATACAAGACAAATACAAAAAAAGAGGGAACCCGAGGCGAAGGTTATGTAATGAAACAGAGAAATAGGGGTTACTGGAACACAAAAATAGAAACTTGGGCCTTCAGCACCTAGTTACTACTTCCTACTTTTGCCAAGCTATGATTTGGTCACATCATTGAAGTTTTAGAGAGGCTGCGTTCAATAAACACCCCCTGATACACACAGGTGTACGCTGATGACTCTTCTGGTTGGTCCTCAGATTGGTTGTCTTGTGATTGGATGCTCAGTAACCATGGAGACGGTCTCAGTGGGGCTCAGCGCCACCCCCGCCAACGGCGAGTAGCGTGTGTGACGACAGGTGTTCACGGATCGCTCCCACACTGTGAGTTGCTTCCTGAGCGAGGAAAAACTGTTCTGTAGTAAACTACTGTCTATCTATGGTGCATCTAATTTAATGCATTCGTGGAACTATCATTGTCAGAAGTATCAGAGGAATCGCACCTAATGTTTGTTTAGACTCGTCCTGTACGGAGCTGAAAATCCAGTCATTGTCTAATCAGTAGTGGGGAAGGTAAAAAGTAAATTTCCAGAGATGAATTTCTGTAAGGGGACATAAAAAAATACTCTACAACCATAATTATCGGGCCCTATCTTCTTTTCTCTATCCCTTAACAATTTGCTACTTTCCTTGCAGGTTTGAGCTCTCAGCATGTCTAACTGTTTTAAACAATGTCATTAAAAGTAAAAGCAGTAGTAATAGCAATGTTTATTTATTTATATTCATGCATAATCTAATAAGTGTGAGTGCAGGTTTTTGTTCCAACCAAGCAGTAAAACACCTGTTTCAATAATAAGTGTGTAACCAGCACCTGTTTTTTTCTGTATGGACATTACAAGCTCTGGAAGTACAGCAGAGGAACAGTCTCAGTGACTTTGTTACATGGCCAGGACGATACAGCCAGAACAAGAATGGAGGCACTGCGCTAAATTGACCGAACAACGGCCTCCAGTGTGCAGCGAATGGCGTCGCTTACAGGAAAGATCGTGGGCTGCGATTGTGAGAAAGAACAGCAAAGTTCCGTGGCCAATTCAGTACATGCCTTGACCTGCGGATCTGCGGCGGTGACCAACAGAAAGCTGCCTTGTTGTTCCGTTAGAAAAGGGCCGTGGCATCAGCGAGGTAATCACCCAGCAGCCGTGTGTCGAACGGAGGCAGGAGAAGGAAGGACGGAATAACTCAAAGCCCTCACTTAACCTCCTCATCGAAATAAGAACAGCTCCACGGAGCTGGGTCAATGGTACAAATCATTGTTTAAGGAAACTAGAGGAAAACCAGAAGAAAAAGCCTTCGAAATTTCACAATGAACAGGCAAATATCTCTTTGTGACGGCTGACTTCATCTGCGAGATGGAAAAAAAATATGTGATAAGTCTATTTTTAGGCAGGTGCATCCCCCCTATGGCCAGAGCCTGGTAAACAATATCATATTAAATGAACTGTTGGAATCAGTGGTGCAAAAACACCTTTTAACTGGATTGTGAACCTTCTTAAATAATGTATAGAGAGAAGACTTCTGCATCAATGGAACATGCAGAAGCTCTGAATTGGAGCGCGGCGTGTACAGCGGCCAGCTCAACGCCTCACGACAAACACGTGTCGTAACCCACTTCTGCGTTTCAGCGACGGCGACTGCGCCCTCCCCCTTGTCCCCTTCTCGGGTTAAATGGGGATGCCGTTACACAATGCTGCTCTAGACTGATTCTGTGTGTGTGTGTGTGTGTGTGCGTGTGTGTGTAGCCCTGTGGAGTGTGTCGGTGGGGTGTATGTATGGGGGGAGGGGAAAGGGAAGCCCTTTCTTTTGCCAAGTAGTAAAAACTTCCATGTAATATTTATACCCCCCTCCTCCCCTGATCTCTCTTGCTCTTTACTCTCTACAGCCACTGACAATCTCACCCACTCCTTCCCTCCGCACACACACACACACACACACACACACACGCACACACTTCCTCTCCAGTCCCTTCTTTTATACCTCCTTTCATCTCTTTCATCTTATGTCCTGTCCTCCATTCATAAACCAAATCACTCTTCTCCCCATCTTTTTTTCACTGTTGTTGACGTCTTGGTCACTAGTATGGACATTTTAGGACTCGATGTAGTTTAAGAAAAAAAAAAGAGAATTGTGATTTTTCTGGCAGATATTGCAATTTTGATCATTCATCATCATCATCATTCATTCACGACTGTCTCCAAATCAAGTTTCAATGCACAATGTTTACAAGCCTCACAGGACCTTATATCATTACAACTAAAACAATGAAAGCCATAACTCTAATGCAAAACTGCTACACATAGGCTCCATTTATCACAACTGAAGAACTAACGGAGTCTGTGTATTTCTGACAAGCTTGGTCGCCCCCTTCACCACTTTGTTGGGCCCTTAAATGGGCTCAACACTGTCCCCTCTTCACCTGTCTCACACACACACACTTCAAAATACCCAATCTGACCCATTTTCAGCAGAGACAGATTTCTCGTGCCTCCGAGGCCTTTTCCAAAACACACAACACCACAGCGACAGGCTGGACGGGAACAGAAGGAAGCAAAGAAAAACACAATCAGTCTCCTCACTCATCTGCCTGCATGTGAACCTCTTCTACCACTAACCACATATCAACTTGTGTGCTTTCAGGACCTTTTTTTTAATATGTGGGTGTATAAATGCTAGAATATGCCTGTCTGTGTGCATGTGTGCACGTCCCTGCACACCAGCTGCTGGCTCACATATGACATTGTCTCGTGTCTCTGTTGATTTTATAATCTGTGTCTAGTCGCTCTGTCTGAACACTAAATGTGTGTCCAGGATTCTTCTGAAAGTAAAACACACACTGACAATAATTCCACCCATTCCAGATCATTTTTGTGTATTTGTACTTGGTTGGTACAGTGGTTTCCCAACCAAGAGTTCACTGGATCAATAACAGGGGTCATGAGAAGATAAAACACAATAAAAATGAAAAAAAAAAAACATTTTTTGGAAATGAAATTATTCTTATTTTGCTTTATTTTTTGTAGATTTCTATATTTTACCTTCTGAACCCTCTAACAGGCATTCTACCAAAAGATAAGGAGTCCTAATTCTAGGGCTGCAAGGTTTGTCCATTCATGGATGGCAGATATATTTGATGATTCTGATCAGTCATTTTCCTTTTTAACCTGTCACCCCCACCGTCATTTTTTAGTGAAAATGTAAGAAATAAACTTTTTTCTGCTTCTCAAATGTGATGATTTATTGCTTTTCTTTATTGAATATAATAAACTGAATATTTGGGCGTTTCAGAATTGAACTGTTGAGTCAGTTTCATTTTCTGAAATGTTAATGAATAGTTAGTGAATCTAGGAATAATGAAAATGTCCTGTTGACTTCCTGGTAAAAGCAGGTTGATGTGAATTCCTTCACATCATACCAGCTCATTTGATTATATTGTCATTAAGGAAATAAAAGGGCAGAACGAATGAAATCATCATGTTTTGATAATGTATAATGTTTGATTTACTCTCTGATTTAGTCACTTAGACATATTGTCAAAAATATTATATTTTCTTATGTCCATGAATATGAGTAGTAAATGCAAATAGTTTCTTGTTAGTTGTGTCCTATATTAATGCTTAGTCTGGACATACATTATATATTACATATATAATACACATTTTCCATGTCTTTCAGTAAACCAGCGCCCTGCAGAAACACACTGACATGCAGTAAACATATGGCATATACCAGTACAGTATAAAGTGGAGTACTCGTCTCAGTGGGGATCTCCTTGTCAGGGCCTATAAAGAGAATCTTCTTCATCTGAAAGGTCTAAGTGCTTTGTTGTCATCTCATCTCCAGTCTCCAGTGAAATACACACTGTCCTAACATATATATGTGACAAAACATCTCTCTTTTATACATCCTACATTTCACGCTCAATAATATAAACTATATCACAAATGTATTCACTCACCTGCCTTGACCTGCAGTTACATTTCGCTCTAGTCTATGGGTTTCAATATGAGGTCAGTCCACCCTTTTGCAGCTATACCAGCTTTCACTCATTTGTCATAGACTTTAGGAATGTTTTCATGGGAATTTTTGACCATTCTTTCAGAAGTGCATTTGTGAGGTCACACACTGATGGCCTGGGTTTCTGTCTCTGCTTTAATTCATCCCAAAGGTGTTTTATCTATCAGGTCGAGGTCATCAGGGCACTGGATGGTGAGTTTAGATGGGTGAGTGAATACTTTTGGAAATATAGTGTATCACCACTCTCTCCTCTTCTCTCCTGCTCTGCATTGTAATTATTCCTGCTGTTTTTATTAGGGGCGTAGCATCACTTGGGAAGTGGTATTTAAAAAAGAAAACACATATCATATGAGGGTGATATGATGCTGAAAATTCCAATTATAGGCTTTTTTTAATTTTTAACAGAGTGTGTTCATTATGAGCCTCCAAGCAACTGTCAAGGAGAGTAAATGAATCCTAAATGAATACGCTCATTAGCCATGTGCGCTCATTTTAATAACACTAAACTTTATTCATGACTTCTTTGTGCGGCAGCCAAACATATGCCGCCCGTGTTAGCATTAGCAGACAAAGCATTTAATACTGCGGGAGGAATTAGGAGGCAGAGAGGCAATAACAGTAAACATACTAATTAGATGGCACCGTTCTGTTTCACTTAAGAGATGCGAAGCAGTTTTTCCAGGATTACTTTTGATCTTTATCTTTGCAGAACCATTTTATTCAGTGCAGTTTGCAGTCATTTAGCTCAGTTCAAATTATTCTCACAAGGGTTGAGGCTGGCGTTTTCTCTTCTCCGGAGTTGGTCCCCACTGCACTGTGCAGACAGTCTTGTCTCATGCGATGAACACGTATTTTTAAATAAAACAGGCAAGAGTAAAAGCCACCACGGGCCTCCTGAGCAGCTTCAACACTTGTCAGTGATTCTCCAAGTCCACTTCTCGTCTCGTTTCAACACCTTTATTGATATCTGAATAAAATGAACGTTTACAGCCAGGTGCTTTCACTCCTAACCCTTTGGATTCTGTTTAAACAAATGGTTTGGTTTACTATGCCGGTGTGGAAGCTGCCAGTCAAACCCTGATGCAGTCGTCTGTTACAGGATAGTCAAGAGAGGACGCGACAGATTCTCTTCCGTCTCAACATCACAGTGAGCACCCAGCAGCTTTCAGCAGCTGAAACATGGTGATAAACTGAATATATTGTTTCCTTTGGAACTATCTGACAAAACCAGACAATTGAAGATGTCACTCTGGGGAACTTGAACAGATATTTTTTCACCGTTTTCTGAAATTCTTTGAACAAATTGTGTGTGTGTGTGTGTGTGTGTGTGTGTGTGTGTGTGTGTGTGTGTGTGTGAAAAAGATTGAGATTATAATCATTATACAGACATAATACAGACTAAGAGAACAATAGTTTCTGAGAGGTTGTCTTAAGCTGATCTTACCATCACCACTATCATCACCTGCCTTACTCTTTTTTTTCCACTAGCACTCGCCTTTGCTTTATCAGCCATGATAAATAAGGTCAACTTGTACAGAAACCTAAAGGGGAAGTGGAACCAGTCAGATGTGGCAAGTTGTACTGCTGTAGATAAGTACATGATACATACATCTATACATCTCTGACTTTAAGATATTTGCACATGCAATGATGGGGGGTATCCTTATAAATTGGAATTAGGATGTATATTCATATGCTTTTTGGTGAATTTTTCAGATGGTTAGTCAAATCATCATAATTATATTATTATCATTAAAACTTTAAGTCCCGTAGGTGCTTAAAGGGTCATATAGTGGAGGGTAGTGAGATTGTCTTATAAGCAGTAGACCCGCGACTGATTCCAAGCTTAATCATTTTAAAGTATTTATGCCAGAAAATATATTATACCAAAACAATTAGGTTCATACATGTAGGTATCACATCGTGATACCTACAAAGCAGTGCTTTTGTTCCAGTGTTACAGCTCCAGATCACAGTGATGATTACATCCCACCATTTTCGTTACCATTCAAATCTCCTTTGTCTTCCTGCTCCAACGTAGGGAAAGTAAGTAAACTTCATAAGAAAAGCTCCCATGATGCCATCTTTTTGTCTTTCTATAAACTATGCCTAAACTAGAAGACACGTTCACAGACCCTCAGGAAATCCTGACACTATTGTTTTATGGATGTATGGATAGATGGATAGATAGATAAGTTGTGAATCTTCAAAACAATATGACAACACAAAAAATATCTATTATCATTTCACCGTTATCAACCACATACTGTGGTTAGCAGAGCAGTGTGTGGGCGAAAAAAATCATGTACATCTAGTTTATCTAACTTTCTATAGGAACATGTGCTTCCTAAAGGCGCTGCAATATTTATAATAATGGCTTAAAAGGCGATAAAAAGTCAAATAAAAAGCATCATGAAAAGAATTGCACAGATGAAAACTAGACTAAAATTTATTTTTTGTTGACAATAGTAGGTGAGCTGCTAAAAGCATTTAAAACAAAATAATCAATAGCTTCATTTAACTTAATTACATTATACTGTAAAGCTAATTTATAAGCCAACAGTAAAAATAATTCAGGTCAAGTCAGGTTGTTTAAAATCCTCCTCCAGCACTGAACTAGCATTTCCTTTTTGTAAAATGTTAAGCTCATTAGAACTCTGACCAGGAAAGGGCTGCACAGCATCAGAGTCCATTTAAAAATATCATTTACAAACTGCTGACCTAATGGATTGGAAGTAATTAAGCAATTATATAATTAATTGAAAATGAATGATTTACTGACTAACGACAACATTTATATCATACTGTAAACTTGATGGCCTGTTAGGCAGTGAGCTAAAAAGGCAATAGAGGTGTGATGCTGGAGGGGGATCTACACAACCTGGCAACCCCAAAGTGATTCCTTGCCTTATAAATGATCTATAACCAATCAAAATAAGGAATGAAATGGTGCACACACATATGAGGCGTTTAATGGCAGAATGGGGGCAAATATATGTAACTCAAATCACGACAGCAGGCCATTAACATGCTCTCAGTCACACACACACACACACACACACACACACACACACACACACACACACACACACACACACACACACACACAAACATGCCTTTGTAGTCTGAAGTTTAGCAGAGTGGTATCTGGGCTAATCCTTTTAATACTTTATAGAGAGAAGTGAGACTACCGTGATAATACAGCTTTTATATGAATGAACAGGAGGAACGTAGGGGGATGGGGGAGAAACTCACCCATCTGTATCCTGGAAGTTGACATTCACTTTCTTGGCAGACCCGAGGAGCTCTGAAACACACAAAGTGGAACATCAATTGAGTGTCACATCCAATAAAAGATGGCTGATGCCTTTTTACGACGCAATGCAGCAATATCGGTGTTATCTTCAGGCCGAGGAAGCGACCTGTTTCACTTTCCCCTCTGACTCCTATTCGCCGCGCATGCTATATCCATTTCTTCACTATAAAAGACTTTAAAAATAAAAGGCGTCATTCGTCATGAGTCATACTGTCGTCACATGTCCTAGCCTGCCGTTTTGCAGGAAAGAATGTCTCTCTGTCATCTCCTGAGTTAAGGCTGTGTGGGTCTATCCATCTGTCATTCTGAATATTCACATCATTCAGAGCATGCTTGCTACTGGGATGAGGAAAATATGAATGCAGGATTCCCATTCAAATGTAGAGATGAATATATTATTTTATGACTAAAAAAATGATTCTGCCAGAAACATTGCAATATGGTTATTGAAGTAATCCAGAAAAATGTTCATGCAAATAAATGTGTTGCACATGCTGCTTTGTTGGCTTCAATGATGCAGTGACCTCGTGGTAAGACCTTCTGATAGCAACACATTCTTTAAACGCACTTTGTGCATGACCTGTTGACCCGACATTTGCAACAACACACCACACTGGAGGGCAGATAGTGATGTTGCCGTATATATACAGTGGATATATGTTTGTGTGTATAAGCAAACAGCAGCATCATAAACACTAGAATATACAATTCTTACACACTAATCTTAAAAATGTGCGATTCCAACCTGCCGCCTGCCTGCATCCAGTCAGTTAATCGCCATGTTATCCTTTTAAGAACGATTCTCTCTTTCACCGAATGATGTGAGACCTCGCTGAATGAGCTTGGCGTCTCTTTCTTTCCTCCTTTTGAGCGGGGGCTCAGTCTCACCCCTGATTCACCTAAACCAGTTAGCTTGTATTGGAACTGGACTATAAAACCCTCCAACCACACGTCCGCTCCATCTTAAAGAAACAGACACACAACCCAGATGTCAAATTCTGATTGTTCAGACAGTCCTGACTGTTCTTCTTATGCTGGATTCAGATAGAGCCACATATATTGTATGTACAATTCTTAGCATTTTGTTGTCTTTCAGTCATTTGGTTTAGTGTATTACAGTCTGCCAATCTGAATAGGCAAAGACCGGTAAACGTCCCTCTTGGGTGTGATGATCCTCGTTGGGGATTTATTTTATTAGTGGTGTTAAAACAGCGCATATGAGGTGTGAGTACGGTGCAGCAGACCCGACACACACACACTATCATGCATGAGCTGCCCCTATCAATGTCACGGTGCGTCTGATTAAAGTCTGCAGGGGCTCGGTCCACATTTGGATTCAGACGGCTCTGTTTGTGTCTGTTTCCGTCTCGCAGTGAGGTCACGTCGCTGCTCAGTGGACCTGATGACTGACTCACTGCCAGAGCAGTGATATGGGTGAGAACACCAGCGGCACAGGTAATACCTTTATACTTATAACATGAAATACCTGATTAAGAGGGCCACAAATAAAAAAAAGGCACACAAGCCTGATCATGAGTAAAGTCAGAAAGTGCAGGAAGTTTTTTTTTTTTTTTCATTTTGTGCCCTTTTGATTTTAGCCCATGATGCACAGCAAATATGACCATGTACTAATGCACTCTATCCCTCTTTCTTTCACATTCAGAGGCTAATGCAGACACACACACACACACACACATACACACACACACACACACTCCCTCCAGGGTGCAGGAAACAGGACAGTCCCTCTATTGTAGAGGAGACAGCTCCCAGTGCCACTGGGAGAGGAACATTGATTTCCTGAAAGGCTATTTCTGGCCACTAAATGCAGGGATTCATACACACAAACCAAAGGCACTATCTACATCCTCCGTGTGTGTGTGTCTACTTGTTGTTAAAAGGGGATAACACCACAGAACCTGAGATGCATTTTTGCATGCGTGAATTATTATTGCTTTGTGTGTTTTGTATGGAGTGAGACTTGCAAGGTAAGATTTTCACTGCATTGTGTTAACAGTGTAAATGACATTTCACTTCTGAACTTAACTAAAACTATTTAAGATAGAGAAAAGACAGAAAGAAAAGAATAGACAACATTTTGGGGTATCACTGATAAGTTCTATACAATGACTGGCATCTTCCCAAAAACTGACACACACACACATGCACACAGCACACACAACACAGCAGACTTTGTATAAAGCTCTCTGTATCTGTTCAGCAGCC
The DNA here is from genome assembly GCA_036785175.1 of Eupleurogrammus muticus. NCBI lineage: Eukaryota > Metazoa > Chordata > Actinopteri > Scombriformes > Trichiuridae > Eupleurogrammus > Eupleurogrammus muticus. The sequence goes on along the minus strand of JAYKQN010000011.1, from coordinate 18,679,633 downwards.
ACCAAATCATGATCTTTTGGCCCCGTGACGTCATTGGCACCAATTATCAGCTGACTCCTGTCTCTGTAGCTCCTGGTATGCCATGAAGTAAAACGGACACACCCAGACAGAAAATTCCCTCATTTAATTTGATGATGTCTCAGAAGCAGATCTTTGTGAGGAAAACTTTCCATCCGCTTTTCGCAATTTACAGGAAAAATCCACCTTGGATTTCTCTCTTTCTGTTTGGGCGAACGCCCCTTGTCTCAAGCTGTTTCATTTAGTGCTTTCCTAGACCCTAGATTCCCATGAGGCTTTTTATAAAGGACTTTTAAATAGGGCTGGGTGATACATGGCATGTTCAAGCATTTAATGAACAAGAATAATAGCTTGCTCTGAATCACCTGCAAGGATTACATATTATTATGCATATTAAATTAAGACTAAAACTCTATGCTAACAGCTACTAGTTTAACTATTCACCTCAAAATGTAAATGTAAACTATATTGTGAGTAAAACCACATAACACAGCAAGCTACCATATTACAATTAATCTTTATATTATATTATATATATTTGTGTGAAAGTTGAGATTACCAGGTTTTAACCATGTAAATAATTTGCACATCGTACAAAAACAAAACTGTGATTTATTTGATTCCCTTCCATATATGTATATTATAGATTTTACATTTCCCTCTGTACCAGCATGAGGGCTCAAAATATTATGTTGTATAAATTAATAAAAACGTCAATGCCTTAATGCTAAACAGCGTCTCTGTGAGGCTGTAGCATCTATATGCTAGCAATGCTAAAAGTCTGATATTATGTTATAATGTTTACCATACCACCATACCATATTAGTACATATTAGTATGTCAGCATGCTTGTATTAGCACAAAGTAGAAATTACAGCTGAGGCTGAAGGAAATATGTGATTAGGACATGTGGCTGTAATCCAAAATAAAGGCAGGTATTGATGATGATGGTGTGAAATAAACAAATAAAGGGATCACCAGCATGATTAGAATTCATCTGGGGAGAAAGTTAAAGAACAGAATCCAAATCTGACAGCCTATCGTTTGTTGCTATTATTTCTAAAAGCCACAAATGTCGACCTTGTGCCAACCTTCATCTACCGTCATATGGGAGTCGTACATTTTCTGCACCAGATTTCACTTTCAAAGTGACAACATGCCTCTTACTTAAGAAAGGAATATGCCTTGAGGGTGCATTGCAGGCTATATTTCCGGGAACAGATTGGCTTCTCTGCCTCTTCTGTAATGTGTTTTTCCTGAACATCAGTGCAAAAATGATCCGTGTGCAGAGACCTCTGATGTTCAGGATCGCTGGAGTAGCTGTCGCAATGAACATGAAGTGAGATCCGTCAGAAGAGAGATGAAAACAAAACATTTGTCCCGCATTAATGGGAACATCACCGACTGCAGGCCCGAGTTTGAACAGGAACAAGCGCAATTTCTTATTAACAGCCAAACAGAGTCGAAAACCATCGTAACACATCGGTGGCTCATTAATATTTCAGCGTTGTTATTTTCAGACAGCGACTACACAAGCAGGACGACCATTAATGGAACTTAGCATTTATATTCCTGCAACATGTAATATTTTAAACTGTGTGAGCATAATTTCATTTGTTCAAACCAACACAAGAATAGGCTTTAAAGCATTTTCTTTGCAGTGTGTACGGAGCAAAGTGAACATATTGATCCTCATCAGGAGACTAATGGGGCTCAACAATCGACAAACCATCCACTGAACACACATTCACCTGGTATAAAAAGCAGTTTAAAGCAATTGCATCAGTGTGTCCATGCCACACTATGTGTGTTTCTGAATGTGTGTGTGTGTGTGTCCACGTGTTGCTCAGAGATGCTGGACAGCAACATTGTGGTAGGTCATAACAAATAGAGAAACCATGGGTTTTGGAGGAAAAACACACACTTCTTTAATAAAACACTCCAAAAGCCCACACCCACCCATGCACGCACACACAGATAGCCTTGGCACTCACAAATACATTCATGTGACAAATTAAAAAAAAAAAAAAATGCTTTCTTACATGCAAAGATTAAGAGTTCACACGCATGCATTTATACACGGCAGCACCCGTACACTCCACTGTAAGTGGTGTCTGGATTCTAGAATTCTCAATAACGCAGAATAAGCCTCACCAATAATGGACGACCGGTTCAGAATTCCCTTTTGACTTCAAACACCTTTTGTAAAAATAAACTTCCGCAGCAGAAATTCGGTGAAAAATGCTGGAGGCGAATAATCTTTAACTAAAGAAATAAAAATCTGTTATTAGAAAGTCCATTATAAATGCTTGAACCCTTGAGGGATTTTTGAGAGGTTATTTTCTCTGTGCTCCAGTTAGGATGTTGGAATACTGCCTCTGGTAATAAGATAAGGCAAAATTATAATATAAACATGTGGGTTACATAAGGTGGAGAAACTGACCAATTTGGGGCACAGGTCATTATGTTCAATATAAAAATGACCTTCAATATTGTACATATTATATCAACTTTCAATCAAAGAAGAGGTTTTGCTCTAAAATGCAGTGAAAACTCTGAATTAAATCAGCTGTAATCAATATTTGTTATAATTACTATGGATCAGAAAAAATGTTCATGAACCCACGGAGAATTCATTGCCTTTGTTTTGCAACTCACAACTTAGTGTTGCTGTCATTGTGTTTTAGGCTCGTTCTCACTTTTTGCAAACTCAGCAACTACCTGCTGAACATTGTAGAGCATAACATTCAATAGAATGAAATCCAGGGTTATCCTAAAAAAACAGAAGTTAGTTATTACTTGATTGTGCCCGTCAAGTTTGACATTATACAAGCAATAACTCACCAAGAAAATCAGGCAAACTTACAATCTGTAAATATGGCTCAGACGCTGAGATACCAGGATTGTTCCATGTTGATCAGTTTCAGTCAAGCTTTTTCATTTTTTTCATTTTTCCAGATTCATTAAGGCTCAGTACCTAAACGACTACACTGCTAGCAGTGTGCTAGCTGCTAAACGTCTTAGGGTAAGGCATGATCGCTCCCAGTTCTTCCCATCATGAATAAATTCAGAACAAATCATGCGAGAAGCGGGGATGTTTTGTAATTGAACAACAATGCGACATGGTTTTGTTTGCACCCAAAGCAGAGTTAACGCCGAGTCCACTTTGCTCGCTCCGCTGTGCTTTTCACGTCCCTCCTGATGGCGTATTGATCGCTTCCCGTTAGCACGGCGCGGTAAAGGTCAGGGGTTGGGGAGAGCTGGGAGGCATGATGGCTTTTTAATTGTAGTGTCTATGCATGAGCAAATTTTAGAAAAGGTTAGATATAATTCCATTCTATATATGAAACAGCAGAAGTTAAAAGCGGAGACTATGTGGATTTTTGTAAAAGAATTATTTGCAGTCTGCTGAGTCTCATGTTTTCCCAGCCGTGGCAAAAACGGGCCGATTTCATCCCCATGGGAGAGGAGAAGGGAACAATGTCACAGCTTTTCTTACTATGCTTCACTGTTACATAACATCTATTCTGGGGGAAAAAAGGAGTCGGTTGTAGAGACATCTTTTAAACAAGGGCGTTTATGTTGCTCTATTGCAAATGCATTTGCTTTACAGAGGAGAAGAGAAAGTAAAAGCTTAGTTTTCTTCATTCTTTTCCAAGTCTATGTCCTCCTTTTCCCTACGCTTCCCTCTTTCTCTCCTCTCTCCTGTCCCTGCAAAGTTCTCCTCTCCTCCTCTCTTCCTCTCCCTCTCCTCCTGGCAGCGAGGACGGAAAAGAGTGCTCTCTGAAAGTAGACCTGTTGTCTTGGCCCTGATCGATTTGTCTCCGTTTCCCCCTCCCTCTGACTCTTTCCTTCACCTCTCCTCTCCCCCTCCTCTCTTGCCTTCTCGTGCCATTTTCCCCTCCGGGTCTGCGAATGAGAAAGGTGATAGCCCTTCGTTCCCTGATTGCGCTGGATTTAAACTGGCAGACGTTGCGCCGGGTTCTGTCTGAACGCAGTTACCCTGCCTTGTTAAGGTGGACTCTGTCATTGAATGGGAGCCAGCAGAATCAATCCAGGAATGTTAGGAAAAAATACAACTTTGTGTTGGCTTAATCTCCTCTAACTGTGGTTTAATTGACCTTTGAAAAGACCAAAAAAAAAAGGCTGTAATTTTTCCGTTACCTTTTAATCCTTGAAAGGACACGTACGGATCATCAGGGGATCAGGGGCGAGAAATGGCCAACAACAAACCTACGGCCTTCAAGAACGCATCTTCATTTGTCTTCTCTTTGCTACAATGTTCAATACATCAACTTAAAGGATGATAATGCGTCTGTGTTGTTTTTATGGCTTGTTTATGTGACCAAAATGAAAAAAGTACCACTGGTTTAACAGTTTTGGTGCTTTCAGACTGTGATTAAACAGAGGTTTTTGACCACTCACTAATTTTGTACAATCATAGGATTCAAATGTTGTAGTGAACTAACGTCTCTGATCTACATTGGATATAAAATGTCTACACATATATCATAAAATACCAGGAAAAAAATGATATAAAGATAAATTATTTTACAACTTCTTCCAGCATGTGACCTACAACTAAAGGTAATAAACCCTCTTATAACAACTGTTTGCACCATTTAAAGTGTCTCTGATTAACCTCGAGTGAAATTCAGATGTTCTAGTAGCTTTTCCTGACATTTTTTTGTATCCACATTTTCTAGACAACTCAGCTTCCAACACATCAGAAGCTCTCATTGTTCAAACATACACTATATTGCCAAAAGTATTTGGCCACCTGCCTTGACTCACATATGAACTTAAGTTCCATCCTATTCCTGACCCATAAGCTTCAATATGTCGGTCCAAGCTCATTGGTGAGGTCACACATTGGTGTTGGTGAAGAAAGGCCTGGCTGTCAGTCTCCACCTCATCCCAAAGGTGTTCTATCGGACTCTGTCATGACTCTGTACAGGCCACTCAATTCATCCCCACTAAATACTTTGGCAATAAAGTCAGGTGAAGGATACAAAAGAATTTCTAAGGAATTATATATGGAACACAATGAAGACAGTCATCATAACAGCAGTTATGTTACCAGGAAAAGGACTGTCCAAAATTGATGACGTTACAAGAAGAAAACTGGCCAGAGGCTGCCAAGAGGCCGACAGCAACATTGAAGGAGCTGCAGGAGTATATGACGTGTACTGGCTGTGTAGAACATGTGACAACAATCTCCTTCTTATGTCTGGGATATGGAGTAGGGTGGCAGATCGAAGTCTTATCTTACCAAGAAAAAGTTCAGTTTTATTTTCCTAAAAGACATTTAAAATCATCTATGGTCCAATGAAACCAAGGTTGAACCTTGTGGCCACAAGTCCATGAGGTTTATTTAGCACAAAAACAACACTGCTTATCACCAAAAGACCAGCATAGCTACAGAGGAGCATGTGGAGGCAGCTTCAGGGTTTGGGCTGTTTGGAGGTAATTACGAACAGTTCAGTCACAAAACCTTCAGGCTTCCGATGAAAAGCTGATGATGAAGAAAAATGTCATCTTTCAGCACGACAATGACCCAAAGCACACATCCAAATCAACAAAAGAATAGCTTCACCCGGATAAGATTGAGGTTTAGGAACGGCCCAGCCAGAGTACAGACCTGATCTGATCAAACCTCTGTGGGGTGATGTGAAGAGAAATGTGACAGCAGATATCCTCATATCTGTCACATTTGGAGCAGAAGAGTGGGCAAATATTACCACATCAAGATGTGCCACGCTGATAGACTCCTACCCAAAGCAACAAAGTTTAAGGGTTGTGGATATTTATTGAACTAGGGTATTTTAAATGTTTTATGTTTTCATTTTTATCGTTTCATTTTTCAGTTGCATTGTACAGGTTAAAGGTCACATTAAAGATGGACAAAGTTGTGAAATTATTTATCATGGTGTTATTTTTTTCTCACAAAAAAATGGCATTTTAAGATGGGGTGTGTAGACTTTTTTTCTATGCACTGCTGTAGCAAATGCAGCAAGAAAACAATACTTTTGCCATTACAAAGTGAGCTAGCCAGTATAACACAAACCAGACACTCACGTTGTAAACATTTCCATTTATTAAAAGTGATGAGATGTTTACAACGTGAAACAGACACAGCGAGAAGATGTGGTGACCTGCAGCCACTACGACACACTACTGCTTTGAATTGATTTCATTACTCTCACGGTTGTTTAAACAGTTTTAAATATACCAGATTTAACTACTTTGTGTTTAGTAGAACCTCGTCAAATCTTTATTTTTTCTTCTGATTTTTTTGCTGGTATTCAGATTAATTAATTGTGGGTTTTTTTTTAGTATGTGTTGATGAAGTTATTGTGATGGAGATTAAAACAGTTCAGGATCTTCTAAAGAAGAGCACCCTGACATAGATTTTTTTTTAACATGTCTTCCCCACTTCCAAACTGAAAATTGGTTTTGCTTTGGACTCAGTGCACCCGTCACCTCCGGCCTCATTTACTGACATCATAAAAGGACATTCCCATTGTCATCACGTCGGGACAGGACCTTTCTACGCGTGGTCATATAAGGACAGAGTGGGTGAGTGTGGGCGCTCTGCCAACATCGTCCTCTGCCTGCCAGATGTACACACAGCGCATCGGCCCATGCAAAGAAAGCACACACACACGCACACACACACATGTACGCACACACGCGTGCACGCACACACACACACAATTGCTGTATCATGAAAGCATATACAAGAACATTACTTTGACATCTTGAAATAAATAATTAGCATTAGTATATAAATACTAGTGGACAGATGTTTGTGGTTTGAATGTGTGTGTGTGTGTGTGTGTGTGTGTGTGTGTGTGTGTGTGTGTGTGTGTGTGTGTGTGTGTGTGTGTGTGTGTGTGTGTGCGTCCGTATGGAAACTGCAGGAGCAGTTTGACCCTCGTTGACCCTCTGTGCTTCCTTCCACCATATCAACACTTCCTGGTAGGATTTTCGTGACCATCTGCTCATATCCCCTCCACACACCCCCCCTACACACACATACACACACACACACCACAGCACTGACATGCACACGTATTACTACAAATGCACTTGACAAAATGTTTACATATCTACCCCTCAGAAGTTTCACTTATGATTCCTTTGTGTAATAAAGCCATGTGAATCCCAGCTGCACTGTGGCTCTCACGCTAATGAAACATGCACGGATCCTTAGAAGCGGACTGGTGGATCAAACGTGCAACGCTGCTAGAACTCAGTGTCCCGCCAAAAGAGCGAGTTGGGCCAGGAATGGCGTAGTGGCGGGAATTTGGAGTAATTTTGGTGTTAGTTCCACATCTGTTGCTGTTTGCATCCAAGTTACCAAAGCCCAAGTGGAAACATGTCATACTGCCCGGCACAAAGAGAATTGGTTGAATGACCGAAAATGCATGACATGCTTCGAGAATGTGATTTAATTAATAATGTTGTGATAATATTATCATTTAAAATATATATAATGTATTGTGTATATGCTTGTTTACTGGTTACAGTCGTCTTTTCTGCATTTAGCTTAGTTGCTTTCTTGGCTTAATGTCTTACTGGTCTGGCTGGATACTCTCTTCTGATTGGACGGAAGGTTTGCAACCGTTTAACACAGATGTCGTTCGACTCAAGATTAATCATCCTTTCCAAATTCATCTGGGAGAGTACAGCTCTATGACACAGCTGTTAACTTACTTTCCATTTTTTATTTGATCTAATCAATTTATAAAATGTCTATAAAGTGGCAATAAAATTACGTACAATTTTAATACTCTGGACTGATCCCTTACCTCACACCCAACTATTATTCCTCATCGTGATGAGGGTCAACTCTAGAAACTAGAATCTAGCTACAGCACAAACATCAGGTTGGAGACTAGAATGTCTCAGATTGCCAAGTTCTTTCTAAGGTTAGTCCCACTGTCTATTTACTGGAGTAGTGCAGAACGTTAACATTGCATGAGCATCTAATGGGATGGTAATGATTGTTCCAGGTATTATACACTTTGTGTGTTTCGTGATTCAATTTGGGTTTGATTCTTGTGATCTTAGGGATTTAAAAGTGATTCTCTATTATAAAACAATTTCTTTTTATTTGCTTTTTTAACACCAGACTATGTAAGTATTTTTTTTGTTAATTTAACAGAAAAATTGATAGGTCTAAAACATGAGGGCTCACTGTAAGCAATGGTGATTTGTCAGTCAGTCATTTTCTATAACAGCTTATTCCTCACTGGGGTCACAGGGGTCTGCTGGAGCCAATCCCAGACAAGGAACACACACACCATTCACTCACACACTCATACCTACAGGCAATTTAGAGCCCCCAATTAACCTCAGCATGTTTTTTGGGCTGTGGGATGAAGCTGGAGAACCTGGAAAGAACCCACGCAGACACGGTTAGTTCAAGGACTTGAACCTGTGACCTCCTCGCCATGAACCAGCAGCACTACCCACTGCACCATCTATGTATTCTCACCCCATTATTGGTCCAGCCCTCATGTTTAGAAACTAAATTTGGGCTCAAGAAAATGTAAAATATTCATTCCAAAAAATATGAAACATAAATAAATCGTCTTAATGTTTGTTTCATTGGTAAATGACCGTAACGTAAGCAGGCTAATCAACTTTCACCACGCCTGAGAACCCTTTAATGCACAAATGCTTGTTGATTAACCTGCAGATCAGTAAAAAAGTGTGAAATCAACATCAGAATCATATAGATCCTGTCAACCGCACCAGGAAAAAAACAGCTCGCTCCATGATGTTCCTCGTGGTCAAAGACTCTGTAGGGTACCATTCAGTTATTGCTGATTCACAGAGTGGCTTTTTACTGGGAAGCATTCACAGGAAACACAATGGACTTGTGACTCAGGTCAGCGCTGACAGCGACTGTTCATCAAAGAAGAACAATTACTGACCAAGTAGACAAAGTAGTTACTCAAGGATTGTTCACTGGGACTCATTTGTTACCAGCAGGAACCACAGGTGTCAGCAAATCAGCCGGTACTCAAATCTTAATGATTTTAAATGTAAAGCTACTGTGTTTAGAAAGCAGTTAGATGTGATATCGGCAGCTTGGTGTAATTTATATGCTGTTTTCCACAAAGCTTAGTGCTATTTCTCTCTACATTTGGTGTACACAGTTACACTGCTCACACTACTTTGACAACTACAGCGTGTTTCCTCTTCATTATTTCTGCCTCTGTAGGAGGTAGAATGGAAAATGACTCCTGCTGATGCCCACAAAGTGTTGTTTAAAAACAACACTAGAATAAAATGAACTTTACAGCACTTAAGTGTGAGCCCTCCACCTACAGAATGAGTTGTATTTACCGCTTATCTTATTGTCCACACACACTACATCCTGCAGACACACACATGTGCACACACAAAGAATGACTTCTCTATTTTGTAGCCTGCCGCAGCAGAACTCTGAGGAAATACTGATTTCATGATGTTGCTGCAAACCTCAACCTGCAGCCTCGAGCTATTCTCTGCTCCCCCCCCCACCCTCCCCCTCCACACACAGACACACATGCACACACACACATACACACTCACACACACACACACAAACTAGGGAGCACCGGGTTGCATGGAGGTGGTTGCTAAGCAACAAGCATCCTCTAGCTCTTCCTACACATTAAAAAGTGTAGAAAAATAAGGAATCCAAATCACATACACACACACAGACACACACTGTAAGACATCCACATTGCCATAATGAGAGCGTTGACAGTGTGTGAGTGTGACATTCTTCTCTCAAGATAACCCTTCTAACCAGCATCTGCTTCAACCAGAGACTCGGAGTGAACAAATACATTACTGTAGCCGGTGCTTGTAGCCACATCAGCTGAGTTCAATGCGGTGAAACAGCTCCAGCTAATTAGTTAAATGCAGGCTATCGCTCCCCGCTATCGACCCGTACTGGTAGTAAACGCACTAATTGTGTATTTCTAACAGACCCGCTAACGTCATTCCAGCAGCCTAATTCTCTGTTTCCGGGGAGCCCTGCGTAAATCAAAGGCAGCGCTGAGTTAGTCGAACAGCAGGCAGCGCAATTAAATTCATGGACGAGGAAAAACAAAACACAAACATTAATGCAAGCCACCGAGGCCCAGGATAAACGGCTGCATTCATGTTACAAATGAGTGGTTCCAATTTTAGGCATTCACTTTGTTTGTTTTTTCAGCAATTAAAGCAAAATAAATTAATTATTTAAAAAAACACTTAATAATTGCCTGTTGATTTGTGGATTGTCCTGTGACTGTATTAAGTGATTAGATATGGAGCGCTGCACAGATGTCATTTATTAAGCTCAGCGGTGATAACATTGTGTTGCATGTTGTGTGTATGTCATGTCGTGCGTCATGGCCATGTTACTGTTTTTCTTTTTTAAGGGAATAATTTTTTCACATTATTTAAATATGAAGTATGTGCAGCATTTTAGAGAGCAATTTCCCTTGAAAAAAAACAAAAAAAACAACAATCTTATAATCGGATGATGCTTACATCGCTATACAGTAAAATTAACACAATGATACCAGATATAAAAGTAATACATAAAACACAGTAATAACAGAGATATAATCCAGCAAATACAAGTTTCCAAAACTTTTTGTGGGTTAATTGAGAAAGAGAAACAGACTTGATCTTTTATGTATCATTTATTGTATTAAAATAATGCCCTAAGTTATATTTTCAAGTTTTGGGAAAAACACAAAAAAACTTTATCAAATGCAAAGAATATTATATTTATTAGTCATTTCAATCAAAAAGGCCTTGACAATGGATGACTGTGGACATGCATATAATGTTGTGTGTTGTTTATCTAACATTAAAAAATAAAGTGATCTATAGTGGAAGCTCTAAACTATATATTAAATTGTTACTAAAGTATTACTTGTGAACTTAAATTGACTAAATTGAGAAAAACATTTTAGCCGCTCACCAGTAGAAATTGATTCATGAATCTTGTTTAGAGCTTCTTCTGCACCACAGATTCTTGCTTCATCATGAAAGCCTGTTAAATTGTCATTTTATCCTGACTTTGGCAAACAAAAACTTTGACTTAGGCAAATGATAAAATGTCCTGCATAAAATGTCCGTTGCCTATAGGGCAAAATAAGTTTGATCCTTTAAACTCAAAATTGAGGCAATTTTATCAGATGTGGCAGCATCATCAAGAAATGATTTAGGACACAAAATCACTCTCATCAAAAACCTTAGGCCATTACTTTATTAAGATAATAATATTGGGTCGATATTACAGACACTGGTCCTTTTTAAAGATGTGGACATTATAACTAGATTACACTTAAATATATTAACATACTGTCCATATGATTGCTCTCTTCTCTTGCTACATAATTGATCTCAGACCTGCTCCTATAGGACGATTCCATTGATTGACAGCTGCATTATGGGAGCAAGACAGTCAATAATTTACACACTGTCAGACCAGACGACGGCAACATGTGATGGATGCGTTCCGGGATGTTAAAAACACGAATACGATAGCACACATGTGTAGTCCGACGTAAATGCGAACAACTCCATGAACACATCTGTAAGCAAAGAACGCTGGCAGAACATGCAAAAACTCACACACACACACACACATGCACACACACACGTACAAACAAACACAGATGTGTATTGTTCCGAGCGTGGCGGAGGAAGTCGGAGGTACAGCCAGCTGAATTCATTTGCTATAAATACACACATCATATCCTCTTTAATGCTGCATACACACAATCCCTCACACGTGTGATCCCATCACATCTGTTTCTGAGGCCTCTGACAGAGGAGGGATGATAAGATAGGAGAAGGTGAAAACAGGATAGAGTGTGTGTGTTTGTGTGTGTGTGTGTGTGTGTGTGCATGTGTGTGTGATAAACTGATGATAAACAACGGACCAACCCATCTCTGATTCTATTACCTGGTCCATTATTTTCTCAACATCTTCTGCTCTCTCCTTCTTCTCAATATATTCCTCCTCTTCCCTCCTCACTCCTATCCACTCACCTCATTTCTGTCATCCCTCCTTTCCCACGTCACCTTAACCCTAGAATCACAAATCCCTTTTTCTCTGTTTTTGTGTGTCACTACAGGGCCAACACTATCTCCGAGATGAAGTGGACCATTGTGGCCAGTCTCTCTCTCTGGATGAATGGGAACAAATAGCTGCAACCAGGTTTTAAATATCTCATGGAAAGTCTTCCCGGCGGAACGGAGGCTGTTGCAGCAGCAGTCTGAACGTGCATGGTTTTGGAATGACGTGTTTGGCTATCACAAACAGGTGTGATGTTCCCATGGCCACATACCAACATCTGTAACCCCTCCTCCTTTTCCATTTTCTCTGTCTGTGCAGGTCCTTAGGTTTGTGGGAAATGGATGCAGGTAATGAGTGTTTTTTTTCCTTTGACCTCTGGTTACTTTAATATTAACAAATAGGCCACTTTCATTGAATTATACAAAAAAAGCTGCACCAGCTGATTGTAGATTGAGGGGTAAAATGGAACTTGGTTACTTGGCCATTCTTAAATCTTGGGCACGAATAAATTTATCACATTGCATCCTTTCAACTCACATTACAATTAAACAAAATCAACTAACCTTAATTTCATTAAACACAATAACATTTCAAAGCTTGAAAAAACAGCATAAGACCTGAACACCTCTAACTAATAATGGAGAGTTTAAAATCTTAGAGCAAACTCTTTTACTGAAAAGGAAAATATAGATGTATGTATATATAAAATATATCTATGTATACATATATGTTTATATAGATATATATATAGATGTATGTATGTATATATATATATATATATATATATATATATATATATATGTATATATATATATATATATATATGTATATATATATATATATATATATATATATATATATATATATATATATATATATATATATTAATGAAGGCCATTTATTTGCACTCTGACATCAATATGGTCTTAAAAATATACAGATGTATGAGAACTTGAAATGTGTAGGAATTCTGTGTTCAATGCTTTATTAGCAAATGTAGCATGAAAAGACTTTTAAATAAGAAAGTGAACATGAACAGTGATAATCATAATATCTGCTGAACATCTGCATGTTATCACGCGTTAGCATGCTCATACTAGCATTTTGCTCATAGCGCGTGCCAAAATTAACAGCTAAAACAGTTCAGTTTCTCAGTGAATGTCGAATGTCGTTGGTGCAACAGCCTGCAGGTACAATGTGTAATTCCAGCCACTTGTTCAGCATGAATGAGACGTTCTTATGCTGCTGTGCATGAGTCTGTTCACTTGCACAACGGCTGGCAAAGTAGACGGGACGACATGACGCGATCAGTTCCGACTTACTGATCTATCTTTGCTCAGCTGTACACACACACACACATACATGCACACACTCTCCCATAAATGTGACTTAAGAGGCAGGTAAACAGGAAGTGGTGTGATTGAATTAGGGAGGAAAGTCATTCCCAAACAGACGGTACCATCTGAAGAGTAAAGAGAAAGAGACGGACGATGGGGGGGAAAGGGACAGGTACAGGAAATGATGATGGGATGAGCCGATCGATGCAGGCAGACGGTGTTATTGCTGTTGTTGTTTAACAGTATGATGAACCCGCACCAGCATGTGGCTAATGCACGCTGAACGGAGGTTTGCAGTGTCATTCGCCATGTATCAGTGCACTCTTACAGTCATTCAAGAATCTATTTGTACATAATTTAGCTTCATGCCAACAAAACTGCAGCTGACGCTAAAGAAAAGGGAAGAATAGTGTTTTATTTCAATGCAATTTACTTGTAATATGTTCGTTTTCCTAGAACTGCAATTTGTTTGTTGGTCTTGTCAGTTCAATGTCTTTTATATTTTTTTGTTTGACGATGTGATTATAGCATGTGATAATAGTAATAGTGGTGTGTTGTGCACTGGGTTTGTTTCCATTATAACCTGCTATTTATACACACTGTGAAACTCTAACCCCCGCTTTGACCACACACTCGGCTCACCGTGGATACGAGAGTGCTCCTTGATTGAACTCCCGCTAAAACAGAACAGGCAGCGGCGCTCGTATTATCTAACCGGCATTATCTCCAGCAGGCTCAATGAAACCAGCACCACCGATCAGAGAAGGGAGAGCCAGGCTCTCTATCTCTGCAGCACAGAACGAAGCGGCGTGATGGAGCTGAGCTGAACACGGAGCGCCGAGCCCACGGATCAAACAAGACATCTTGTTGACCTTGAGGTCTCAGAAGTACTGTGGCCTACATGTGAGCAGCAAGGGGAAGGGACAAGGGGCAAGAAGGGTATTAGGTTTCTCACAAAGTACTATAAAGATGTCTTCAGGATGGTTGCAGGGGGGAGGAAAACTAAGATGGAATCACAGCAACCCACCAGAGAAAGCAGGCGTAAAGAAGATGGGAGAAGGAGGCCTATAGTCAAAATGAACACATAGAGGAGGAATTGTGAAGGAAAAAATGAGATTGGGGAGATGCTTTGAAAGAATATCATCGCTCAAAATAAAAGTCTGTCAAAGTGTTTCCCTCAAAATCCAAATCTCCCACAGAAGCCCTAATTCCTGCGGGCTTGTTCAAGAAACTGCTGGTTTGTTGATAACGACTGCTGCTAACAATTTGATTTGATTATTTTTACGGAAATTTGCTATTTGACTAGAAAATACTGCAGCGGAGGAACAAGAAAGTAATAACAGATGTTTGTATTCAACAAAGGAAAGTAACAGGAAAACAGAAAAAAACTTTCGTGGTCATTTGAGAGCACAGATCTCTGAGTTTTGCGAGGTGCACTCAAATGCACCATGAAGTCCCTCGTTTTTACAGTCTATGTTCAGCGGTGGAATTTAAACAGAAAGTCCCGCAACCATGGTGGATGTGACGTGATTCTACATCTGTTTGGGAGTATATCAGAGAGCGAGAAGTGTTAGGGCATGGTGGGGCTCCAAAAATAGGAAAAAAGTTTGTGGCAGTCAATGGCTACACTGGTCTGTGTCCACAAATACACAAATACAGGGGAAACCCTAGACATATGATTATCATTCTTTCTTCATTTATTCAATTTTAAAAGAATGCGTTACAAAGCCATCTATTAACACAAATTTCAGTCACATTAATAATATATTATATGATTTATTATAAAATTAGGGAAAACATTTTTTTTAAAACATTAATTCAGGTAATGTTAAAAAAACTGGAAAAAAAAATAATTTATTTCAGCTTCAGGTAGCAACCACAACACTGACCCATGTGCACAGGTGAGACTGAAAGGCTGCTGTTTACAATAAAATGATGTAATTACTGAGAATGAGGGTCCAACTGGAACCAAAGGAGCTTTGTTCAGTTTTCGTTGTTGTGAAAGCATCTGTCGCACTTGGATGCAATAAACCACGTAGATTAAGGCCTCCAAAAAGAGGCAAACAAATGTCAAACTTTTGTGTGATCCCTCCGGTGAGCAAGAGCCTGGGCCCAAACGAACTATTTAACATGTATCATTGGAGGGGACACTAGTTATTTCGTTTCCTGTTTAGTTGAAGATGAACATTGATGAAACGTCAATAGGACCAATTTTTGTTTGTTTGCAGGTGTTAGAGTGGACCAGGCTGGAGCCTATATGCTACATAGTAAAAATTGCCTGGTGTGGACCAAATAATCAAACTAGTGGTGTGAAGTTGCCCTTTTTTGAGAAAAGAGATCATATTAGAACATTCAGCTTCTAGTGCAGTGGTTCTCACATAGTGGGGTGCGCAAGGGGGGGGTGTTTGACCTCGGAGAACATGCTTTTTTTAAATATTTTATTTTGATTTTTTTTTCTGTCCTAGAATAAATTGCAATTGAGTGATGAAGTATGAGTATGAAGTGTAGACACAAAGTGAAGCGGACCCTCAAGTGACAACATGAAAAAATATTAGAAGGGATAAGAAGACGGGCAAAGTCCCCTCTATTTTTCAGTATTGCATGGTTTCACATGATCAGTCAAGTTTTTATAGTTTAATTAAGGATTTAATTTTATTTTTGAATTTCAGATGCACTTTCTTCTTTTTTTCTGTTACAGTTAATAAAGCTATTCTTTGTTGTAAGTTGGTCCACAATTTTATAGACAAATTATACTATTTATAATCACGCGGGGGGCGTGAGATGTTTTTTTTCTTCCAGAGGGGGGGTTGCGACAGACAATAATTGAGAAGCACTGTTCTAGTGTAAGATGTATATTTATTGGATGACATGTGCATGTTTTAGTATTGCCTGACAGCCCAGGTTGCTGTATCCTGCAGCGATTTAAAACCTCTGTTCGTACTGCAGAGTCACGTCTTCTGTCTGACGGGTAGCTCTGTGCCCGGTCCCTCGCTCGCCGGGAACCTTTGCTCTGTTTGCGACTGCCTTCCTACGTCGTTCTCAAACAGACAGCTGAGTGGCTGCACTTTTTTCAGAGGCAGTGAGGTCAACGTGTGTGTGTGTGTGTGTGTGTGTGTGTGTGTGTGTGTGTGTGGACAACGAGCAGCAGACAAGTTAGCTGTGTCACTCTGTTGAGCCTGAATGGGATGCTATCTACCGCTGTCAGCAGAGCATAGAGCAATAACACTTTAATCCTGGCTGCCGTTGCCATCATTTCCATAAAGCCCACTGAGTTGTAATCACCTCCTGACGTCATAAATTCCCTCTGGGCTCGGCGGCCTCCCTGCTGTTCTCCAGCTGCTGCTGAAAACACGTTTGGTTATTTACTCACAGATTAAGTAACTGCAGCTTCATTTTCCCCATACTGGGGAGTCACACTGATAATAATCATTTTTGTAATAGGTTCTGAGGCATGGATATTGTTAGAATTGCTGATACTCTGATAGACAGAAAAACTACACAAAACAATATGTTGTGTACTAGACTAGCACAATTCCTTGTGCTGGACCTGCAATAAATGACTGTCACTGTTACAGAAATAATCGGCCTGATGAGGCGTCTTTGTGTCACCCACAGCAGAACACAGGCCTTACACAGACGTTGGTTTATTTTTTTTAAATCATGAGCATAAAGCACATTGAAACTGCTTAAGGCTCCATCTGTTTATGACTGGCTTCTACTTCTTCATCAATCATGCATCTTCTTATTCTGACCAAAATCTCATCACATACTTCAACTACTTCATACTTCGGGCCAAAGTGTCATTTCTTCAACAACCAAGCAACGGGGGGAACTGATAGTCGTTTTCAGCAAGACCTTTCTGCCACCAAACACTCAGTTTAAAAAAAAAGATGATTGATTTTTCTTGCCCATAAGACCTTAAGTCCTTGGGCTGGAGGCTTTACTGGGAACATGTCCACTCAGTGTCACTGTAAAAAAGGGGATAATTGGCTACTGGAGGAGATAGAAGCTAATGAAAATAAACACAGTCCAAAAATCTGCAACTATTTATTCATCCTGCATGATGTGGGTGTACAGACAGGGCCCAACTTATAAACACAATATGTTCCTAAGAGGCTGTTCACAAGCTGAAATGTTCCTTATAGTCCTTATAAGTCCTTATATAATAATTTTAATCTATAATTGCCATGTAAGATAAGATTTAAAAAAAATTGAGGTGATTTAAATGCCATTACTACAGAAGAAAGCACTATCACAGTGTATCTTTGACTGACTCATACCATCAGAGTCGTTTGGTTTGACTGTCTTGGTTTGGTCCACGTGTGTTCTGTTCAGTTCAAAATAATGAGCTGCTTCTTTTTATTATTCTGCTTTTTCCCTCAAAGGTGAAGCCTTTACTCTCCAGAGCAGCAGGTGGTGGTGCTGCTCCAAAAGAGATAAGAAGATAAAAAAGAAGAAGGGAAGCAGCATAGCCTGGTAGCAGATCATAGGTGGACTGAGAGCAGATAGTCAGTTGTTGTAGAGAGTTAGGAGACAGCAACACGATTTAAGTCTGCAGTGTGGCTGCATTTAGCGACCCATGATGACGCTGGAAGAAAGTGGTTGACAGAAGTGCGAAATAATTGCAAACATAGGGACCTAAGTCTAGAGCTGATAGAGCCTATGCCACTTTGTTAAAGAAACCTTAATAACATAAACGCATGTTAGAACTGTCAATGTCCGCTTTCTTGTAGCCAGATCCTCATCTACTTTTTAGTTTGAAGATGAAGACATGATTTATTTTCCCAATGATCAATGCATACTAAAAAAAACAAATCAAAAACAAATCATGGATTTTATGAACCATCCCAACCTTACAACCTTTGTTTAAATGGAGATTTCTTGGTGTTTCTCACCACTACTATTACCATCACCACTCTTGCTTTACACTTTTTGCCACTAGCACTAGCACTGGCATTTGCTTTATCAGCTTTCTTTATTAGATGAATAACTTGTACGTAAACAGTAAAGTATCCATGGATCACAAAGGTGATCACGGAGACACACGTGGATCCAAATTCGAACTTGCGAATGGAACCCATCATTCCACAGACATTTATGGAGATCAGTGGTTGTTCATACCTAGGAATGTTAGTAAGCAGTTCTTATCATGGGGAACTGCTGTATAGGTGTCACCATGTGGGGCAGATGAAACTCTGGCTCACACAAAAGTCTTAACAAGACTTTTTTAAACTAGAAGAAACAACCAAAAATACAGAGAGACTATTTGTAACGGCAGCATTCCCAAGGTCATTGGAGGATATAAATGGCTGGACAGAGACCAGAGGATCTGCAACCTTAATGACAACCGTCTAGGAGACGAGTATCATATTTTGTTGGTACGTACGATTTTAATGAAATATACAGAAAGTTATTCCAAAGCATTATTGAAGCCGCCCATCTATGTTTATAAAGTAATTGTGTTTACACGATCGGATGAGCCGATAGTCATTTGTACTTTAGCCGTCTTTTGTTTTGTTGTATGTTCTGCTTGTGCTCCGGAGACCATGTGTTCATGGTCTCGAGTCACGTAAATAGAAAAAGAAATGAAACGAAGTGAAAGCAATCGCCACAGTCAGCGGTATACTGGCACTCTATGGTTACCTAGCAACAGCTTTCTCACCCGCTATCAAGGTTATCTCCCTGATGGCTAACACACACACACACACACACACACACACACACACACACACACACACACACACACACATTTGAAGGCCATACACATTCTTGGAAACTAGCAACATCTGTTCAGCTCTGCTGCTTGTTAGTGTGATTTTTTTCTTTGGTTCCAACACGGTTATTTTCCACATGCATTGCCGTGACCATTCTCTAATATTTATTCTTGCGGTGATCTCAGCTGGACAGTTGGAAGGTTTGTCTGATCTGGAGCAACAATTTGACATCATGATTTTAGATATTTCCAAAGAAATGTCCAAAATGGAAATGTTTCATCCCTTTGTTGGAACATGAATATGCTAAATATATTCATAGTTGTCTGGTCATTATATGTTAATGCGTTGGGTGTATACACTATGTGGGCGTTTTGGCCTGAAGCAGAAGAATGAATGGGGTGGGGGTTTAAAGATATAAGGGATCATCATCCTCTGGGGACCATGAATGTCCAAAGCAATTCTTATCTCAGCCTGAAACTAAGGCTGACAAACCCTCCAATTCCTGCAATTCTGATAAAAAATTATCTTAACTGATTGTTTTTTTGTCATACTACTGATTTCTATAATGTCCTAAAATACTGTATCTACATGCCTATTGGATGGATTAACAGAGGAAGAATCCTAAAGCATATGGTGATCCCCTGATTTTTCATCCAGTATAATCTTGAGGGTGACATTTTTAGTGAGAGATATTAAATAAATATAAATGTATCAATTTCTGTTCCGTGTATGGGATGAACCCCAATATTATCTTCATTCTCAGGTGAAAAACAGAAATTCATATTTATCAAATACACAGAAGTTATTAAAAATGTGTTGCTTAGAGCAAGAGCAAATTCTAGCATTCTACAAAATGCTAAACTAAAATAATTTACACTTTACACTGGCTAAAATTAACATATAAACAATATATATATATATATATATATATATATATATATATATATATATATATATATATATATATATATATATATATATATATCAGGGCCAGCAACACCACCACAACCATGTCATTCTCCAACTTAGCATTGGATGCCTTTTCCCTACATGGACTTGGGCAGAGGTTTTTATTGGGAAGAGGAGAAATGATAGGAGGAACATCACAGATAGACTGGTAAACATATTGAGAGGAATGATACATTTATGTTTCGGTGTATGTTTTCAACCCAAGCGACTGAATGCGGCGCTTTGTCTTCGTCATCTGGGGCCCACATGAGACGCAGGGGAAAATAAAACCCGTTCGCTGCCGGCTCTTCATCCCACACTCCTGACTTCAGCAGGTCTGACATTTTACATCTGAGCTCGTTTGCCCGGAGAAATGCTAAACACAAAGGGGTCCGAGCGCAGACACGGACGCCACATCCGATTCCCGTACACTTAACGCGCTGAGACACAGAGACGGCGTGTCAACACCCACCCAGACAGACCGGCACATTCGCGGGCACCGACGGGGGACCAACGCACACACCCCGGAGACAGTCACATGGCCCCGTGATCAATAGACACCATGTGTCTACTCTATAAAGGAGACACATGGTCTATAAAGATCTGTCTGCGTATTCCTTCCTTTCCCACCGATGCTCTTTTCCCAACCCCATTATATCCTCTTGTGTTGTTGCTCCCTTCTCTCTCCCGCTATCATCCCAACACAAGTCATCCTCTCCCCTTGACTTTCATTTATTCTTGTCAACTCTCTCATTGACTGATTGCTCTTTCCCTCCCTGTTTTTTTTTTCCCTGATTTTCAATTAGGAGATCCTAATCATCCGCGTCTAATTTTACTCTTCCCCATGTGACCTTGCACAAAGACTTCTTCACATCTAATAAAACATAAAGCAGGCCACATCTCAATCTGAAATGTACTCCGCCATTGATAATAACTGATGAAATTATCATGATGTGAAAATTGAGTTAGATGCACCATCATGGTATTAGTTGGATGATAACTCTCTTGTTTCAATTTCACGTGTACAGAAGTTCTCCAAGATGTGGACATCTGACTTACAGACATTCATAGATATGAACAACTGCTGACGAAAATCCAGAATCGCGTTCACATGTTTTTGAACCACACACAAAAACAACTTATACTATCTGCTGCAACCCACGCTGAGCAGCACTGCTCCATATGTCGTCTCCAACACTCATCTCCAGTTCATTCTTGTACACTCTGCGATAATCTCACCCTTGGATACCGTTTCCGGTTTTACAAATTCAGCTAATATTTAAAATGGCTAATAATGTTGACTTATAGATTGACACCTAATATATAACAAATAACCAGAAATTCAGCTTATGGACAGCCTCCTGGAACCTATCATGGTCACACTTGAGGGTCAATTTCATGCCAAATTTTAATAAGGCATGGTCTCGCCAACACCGAATCATAATCGGTGTGTGAGATAGCCAAATAATAGATGGTAAATGTAGGCCGGTTTGTACTCAACCGCCCAGAATAGGATTGCTGATCCTGCGTTACTCAGTAATACATTCATAAGGTTGAGAAAGGATGAGTTTTCTGCTAAGACAGCACTCCTGTTCTCCGGCGCTTGATATACAGTATTTATGGGTACTAGTCTGAATTTTGTCCAATACCTCATCTGGGTCCTAGGCCGAAAGCTAGATCTGTCTTTAGTCCCTGATGGAACAATAAACACAGGGTATTGTAGTTACAATTTTTATTGATTATGGTCATAGTGCGAAGACACTGGAGTCTCACTTACTGTGTAGCAAGACTACAGGCAAAACTCATTAGAGGTAATGGAAGATGTGATTCAAGATGTGAGTATCACTGAACAAAGTTTAGGCTAAGAGAAAATACTGCAGCTTAGAACATAGTCATTTTTTAATGGATCTAAAGTGTTAGCATCAATCGGAAAAAAAGGAGAAGAATTAAACCTACGTGAGGCTGAAAAAGCAGACATTAACACAAGTTCAGTATTTATCATGTTGACCAACTTAACACTTACCCCACTTGTAACCAAACTGTAAAAACTTCATTGTATGTTCAAACTCTGAAAGTGTGTCACGTGTATGGCAAAGAGTTCAAACATGTCACAGTCAGGACAATAAAATAGGAAAACCAAAATCATATTACACATTACATAGTGAAATCTATACTAGATTAGTAGTCATAAAGGTTGTTTGTGACTATTGATAAAAGGAAAGTTTCTATTTGTTTCTTATTTTTCTTTATTACTTGTTTTCTCACTGCTGCATTTTGGGAACAAAACCATAGATTTCAATCGTCAATATTGCATAAAATAATCAAATCAGTGTTTACAGCAGGTATCAGCATATTCTATTCAAGAATCTATCTGTCTATATGTTATCTTTATTCAGTATAATATCCCATTCATTTCTGCATAGGCAGATTTAGAAAAAAAAATTTCTGATCAAATTGTCACCAGGTCAAATGAAATTAAAGATGGCCCAACATCTACCAGCTCCATGGCCATATTGTCTGGTCCCCTGACATTTCATCTTTTGGTTGGAAACAACTAGTTGGAATCCCGTTAAGTAGAATGTGTTTAGATGTTAAGTGGGACATTGCCGGAGGAAAAGAACACGTGATCCTCTCCCCTTCCTCCCACAGACATGATCTTAAAAAGATGAACAAAGGCTTTAAGGAGGCCTTTTAAGTCCTCCGTGCAATGTGCGTAACACTTGCAAAGATGTATGCAATATACAATTAGCTTGTCAGGCTTTATGGACTTGTGGTGTAAAATTGACTAAGTGATAAGTGCAGTGGATGAGTTCTTAAGGCCAGATATGGTCACACAGGAACAGTAGTTATGTTTCCACTGGTCCCTCATTTACCGCGGGAGATACGTTCTAAAATTATTTGCAATAGGAAAATACGCAATGTTTTTTTTTCTCACATTTTCAAAAAAAGTTTCACTCTCAAAGTTCAAGCTTTGGCAGTTATTTTCCTCCTTCTTTTTAAAACAAAGTGAATATTCATTTATTCTGTGAAGGTGCCCTAGGTGATGGTGCATTTTTATCGACATGTTTTGCTTTTTTTTTCAGGGAGAGGACTCCCAAACACACAGCACTTCAGAGTCACACTGCTAGTGATTGAACATTTCTGTAAATCTGATGAGCTGTACAGGAGACACTGCACAGAGGAGACTCATTGACATTGGTGAACATAGTCCCTTAGCCAATCAGAATGCAGAACACAATGCACTTTCATATTCAAATTGCACACAAAAAATCCTTGAAACAGCAAGGCTGCGAAGGTAACCTGTGTTAAAGTTAGGAACAACCATACTGCTGCTTGTTCTCCTTTCAGCTTTTCCCTTCAGGGGTCGGCCAGTGAATCAGTTTCCCCCATCTATCCCTGTCTTCTGTGTCCTCTTCTCTCACACCAGCTACCTTCATGTCCTCTTTTACTATGTCCATAAACCTCCTCTTTGGTCTTCCTCTATGCCTCTTGTCCAAAGCTCAGCCTCCTTCTACCAATATATTCGCTCTTACATTCTCTCTAAAATGTCCAAACCGTCTCCGTCTGGCCTCTCTGGCTTTATCTCTGAAAACATGTGCTGTCCCTCTGATGTACTCATTCTTGATCCTGTCCATCCTGGTCACTCCCAAAGAGAACCTCACATCTTCTTCTCTGCTACCTCCAGCTCTGCATCCTGTCTTTATCTCAGTGACTCCACCAGCTATGGTGAGACTACATCTTCCCCTTCATTTTAGCTAAACTCTTCTACTGGTGTAACACAAAGCTACTAACTGCATTTGTATCCGTTTCACAATAAAATCTGTAATCCTTTTTTTCACAAATGCAAACAAAGGCTTGGGCTGATCTTCAAAATGTTATATCCTCCAGTCCCAAAAAAAATATTTGTAAAAAAATTTTAAATATCATATTGGGCGTATAATTGTGATATTTTAATATAAAGAAAATTGTCACAAACCTATTTGTAATCTAATATCTTAGCCGTGTACCAAAAAGAATCAAACAATAAAATCTGACTCGTGATTTAATCTCACTTGGAATTGATCAATTGTAATTTGTATAGTCTGGGTGGAAATGAATAGTGGGAATACAACAGAAGGTTTTAACATTTGGAAAATACACGTCAGAATTACATTTGGCTATCTTGCAGGAGTTTTTAAATCTGGAGGTTGTGTATAATAGGCGAAGGCCCAGATGGTCTGAAGTATCCATGATTTAAAAAGGAGAAAAAAAGAGGGAATGTGAGAGAGAAGGCTCTTGAGAACAAACAGACCATATGGCATTATTTTTGTTTTAAGACAAAACACATGCAATGGAAGGAGGATCTAAATGTCTAAATGGGAAAAAAAGAGAATTAGGATAATACTCCTCTTTTTTACTTAAATCTAGATACAGTATGTGACACACATGAACCAGTGAGTCTGTGGGGAAACGAAAGTTAATGAAAAAATGTGCATGCTGTTTGCTGGTATTTGCTCATATATAAATATAAATAATGGATTTGTATTTTTGAAGTCAAAATTAATTTTTCTTCCTACTCCTCACTGCAAAAAGTAAATTCTAACAGGAAAAAATATCTTGTTTTTGGTATAATCGTATTGAGCAGAATTATCCTATTCCACTGCCAGATAATTTATCTTATTTCATTTTTTTTTCTTGACTTTAGTAATTTAATCTTTCTTGAAAGAAAATGCTAGTCCTGTCTCTTAAAACCAGACAGAATTGCCCCAAATCAGGACATTTTTTTAAATAAGATAAATGATCTGCCAGTAGAAGGAGATAACTTCAGTCATTATTAGACTAATTGTAGCAAAAACTTATCTTCACTTATCAAGATTTCAGTTTTTGCAGTGCTTTAATTGAATGTTCGAGCTGCAATCTTCATTAAGGCTGCAACTAACAATTATTTTCATGAATAATTAATCTGGCCATTATTTCCTCGGAAATAGCTGGAACTGAATTTGGCAAAATTACTCAAACTGATGAATTTACATTTAAGCGTTGCAGTACTGAGACGGCCTACATTCATATTTACTGATATATACAATAAATATGTGCAAACACTCACACATCCACGATGTAATGCTATGGTGATGACCAACCTGAGAGGATCTCATTATAGACAGATTAAGTGGCTCTGGTGCAGCGTGGGTAGATTGTGTCTCCGTCAGCACTGAACACAGTGAAAGTAAGAAACTAAAATCCCGGGGAAACATCCGCACTGTCAGGGGCCTGTTTCCTTGTTTGATGGCCTCAATCTAGCCGGAAGACTGCTGGACATTTCCCGGCTGTTTAAATATTAATTTTTAATTACTTGTGTGAATGACATTGTGGTGGGTTATCTTGTGATTTTTAATTCATCGGGCTCCTCTGTGACTTTGAGCTGTGATGCTGCTTTGTAGTGTATCTTGTTGTTGACTCTGACGATTGCCTGTGTTGCCTCAGACCTCAGACACACACACACACACGCGCCCGCACATGGTAGAAAGTGGACACACTCCAGTCAACACCTGGAGGACGTTTTAGTCACAGGGCATCATTATGAGTTCCCCACACTGAAGGAGCCACATGTCATTGAACAAAAAGGGAGGTAAAAGAGAAGACCATCAGAGCGGGCAGAGTAACGTACAGGAGGAAAGAGGACAAGGACAACATCGCCTTCCATAATGACCCATACAGTATGAGCATTTTTCAGATACAAATACGTTTTTTGTCGGAGCCGTGCAGAAAACACAAACGACATTCACACCACATGAACGATTTGTCTGCGTTTAGGCATAAAACGACTCGGTTATGGTGAGGGAAGGATCACAGCCACGGCTCCAAGTAGGACACGAGACGCAAACAGCTGTTTTGTTAATAATTTAACCGATCAAAACTATATTAAGCATCGGGAACGTGTACCAGGTTGAATCACTTGGTGGTGCAATACGTCGATGTTTCCACCCTCATTGATATAAACATCCGATGTCCAGGCGATAACACGGCGGACGCTGTGAGTCACTGCGTTGATGCGCATTTGGCTGAATGCACACAAGTATACAATGGGAGGAAGTCTATCTGCTAACATCACTGCCATACCGCACAGAAAAGACGATCAATCCACGAGCTTTACCTGCGTGTTTATGAACACGAAAGCAGCCTTTCCTGTTTGAGGGAGATGTGTGGACACTGGTTGGCTCTCATGTGCTTGTGACTCCACCCAGGCTTGCTGTCCGTAAATGGGAGAATAACTAATCGTAATGAATGGAACATACAAATTCACTTTGACCATAAACCCTGTAGAGATCAGAGCTGCTCTCATAACTCGATTATTCTATCACTTATTCAAACGATTGATTGTCAAATTGGTTGTTTGCTTCATAAAATCATATAAAATGTTGATCTCTGTTTCAACCTAAAATGTCTTTTTTTTGTCCAGACAAACAGTCCACAACCCAGCGATCATCAGTTCACTTTTATAGAAGATTAAAGAAACCAGAAAATAATCAGAATTGAGCAGCTGCAAGCAGAGACTTTATACATTTTCTTATTTAAAAGGACTGAAATCCATTAATCAACTGTCAAAATAGATGCAGATTAATGTAAAATTGGCAACTAATCAATTAACTGATTAATTGTTGCAGCTCTAATAGAGGATAGAACCATGGCCTGGATATGATATATATATATACACACACAGTGTACAAAAATGAAAAAGTAATTTCCCCAAATTTCTATTAATAATCTTCTCTTTAAAATGTATTTATTTAGTTGCTCAGGTAATGCACTTTGGCACATTTTATGAATGATTGTCCAATAATTGGTTAAAGAATTTGCTTTTAGGTTTACCTCCAAGTCTTGTGACAGGCAGCAGTCTTTATTTGCAGCCACAAGAGGTCCTTGTCACGTCCATGAACAGGAAACATACACTAGTTCATTTCATTTCAGACGTTTGAACAAACTACGGCTGCTGAGGTCAGAGGGTGAGTGGACTGAGAAGATATATATATATATATATAAAATAAAAAGAAACAGAGACGACACAAACACAAATGTCGAAAGAAAACTGAGAGAAGTGAGACCAAAGGAGGAGAGGAGGTGGTGGGATGGAAAAAAAAGCTGTGTTGACTTGAGTGAAAACGAGAAGGGGAAAGAAAGATAGAGGTGGCAAATTCATCATGAGTGTGGCAGTGGCGGTGGTGGCCGGGAATAAGCCGGCACCGGATTAGAAGACAGACTCAGAGCTGCAGGGTTTAACAACAACGACAAACAACACCTCACCCTCCCTCCTTCCTCTCGTCTTCACCCTCTCATTTATGCACTCTCTTAATTCTCTGTTATTCCACCGCGGGCGATTTCATATCAATATGTCGTCTATCTGACTCTCCCTCTTTCTCGCTCTCCGTCCCTCTATTATAACCCAACGGCGTGGGCCGGCACTATTATGGAATATTGTGATTGCTCGCTACTTTTAGACTCTGAGAGGAGGAGCGGGGGAGGTGGAACGCAGAAATACAGAGAGAGGGAAAACAAAGATAGAGATGGAGTAAGAAGTAGAAAAAAAAAAACATGCGTACGACCTTTCACGTAAAGCTAGTTAGCCACGGGGTGGAACAAGGTGTGTGTGTGTATGCGTGTGTGTGGAGTGATCGGTTTGGCCTTGAAAAGCTGCAGTTAATCAGCCCCTCTATGAAGGAGGAGACAAGAGGAGGAAAAAAGAGAGGAGAGAAGAGCGGACAAGAGGAGATAAGAGAGGAGAGGAGAAAACAGGGGAGTCAAAGGGAGAGGGAGAGAGGAGGAGGAGGAGGAGGAGAGGACTGTTGTGTCCCAGTTTCACTTTGACCTCTATCTGTCTGTCTGTCTGTCCCTCGCCTCCCTGATGACTCCACACACATTATGTGAAGCTCCAGAAGGCCTTCTGATGCCTGGGACTGTCAGTGAGCTGTTTCCCTAGTGGCACACAGCCTCTCTGGGTATGACTCATAATGACCCCCCCCCCCCCCCCCCCCCACCACCGCCACCACCACTTCTCCTCCTCCACCTCTTCTTGCCCATCACTGTCCACTCCACGAGGCCTCTCCTCCTCCTCCTCCTCCTCCTCCTCACCCTCTGCTGTTCTCATCTCACCCTTCTCTCCCCTCTTCCTAATCCTTTCTATATCCTTCCGGTCCTAAAGTACTATCTCTCTCCTCCTGCTCCTGCACTCCTCTTATTCTTACCCCCCCCCCACCCCTCGGTTTTTTCTCGCTGCTCTCCCCATCAGCCTCTTCCTCTGTCCCAGTTGGCCTGTAAACTCCCGTCTCCTTTTCTCCCCTCGCTGCTGTCATCCTCTTACTCCCTCTCTGAGCAGTGTTGTGTTATCTCCCGCTGTCAGGCAGAAAATTGGCCAGCACTGGGTTAACCCCCCCCCCCCCCTCCAAGGACATGGAAATAAAGAAGCAGCATATTGTTTCAGCATTGTAGTGTACAGCGAGTTAGTCATAGCAGGCTATTATAGGAATAAGTATTTATAAGCATCGCGCTGTGATCACATGTGACAAATAAAGTTGATTGAGTGGGAACATGTCGAGTCTGACTTTTATTTCCTTCCAAAATAACTTCTTCTTTTCAAACAGTTTTAATCTGAAATTCACAGAAGAGGACAACTGCTAAAGTTAGAGCAGATAAACACATCACTCATTCAATACTAATTACTCAGTCTGTTGCTCTTGTGGCTTCATACTACAAATGCTGAAATCTTAGGAATCTTATCTAAATTACCAGTGCAATAAGATAATTCTACTCATGACTCGACTAATTGTACCAAAAAAAACAGATATTCTTACTTGTTAAGATTTTGATTTTTGCTGTGTAGTTTTTGCTTTGCTATGAAGATGAAAACACACGACAGGTTTGTTGGTTTCTAAGCTACTGTAGACAATCGCTGTTCAGGGAAGGTGTTAAGCAAACAGTCAATTAGTCAAGTGTAATCGCTCACACTCGCGTAGGTCACTCACACACACACACACAACACAGAAAAGCACATTCCCTTCCACGTGACACACTGACATCAGCGGTCCCCGAACTATCAGAGCGTTGAATTCAGCAGAGAGGGACTCTCACATCGGACTCCTAATATAGCTCATAAACCAGGCTGGCTGCACCGATCCAACAGCCTCCCTCCCCGCGCGTGCGTGTGTGTACCTGCAAAAGTTACTGTGCCGATCAATTACCCGGCAGTAAATTACCCTGCCACTGTACTCCCATAATTATGAAAACAAAAGTGTTCAGAGTGTGAACATATGTGTGAGAGTGTGTGCCTCAGTGCTTTCCGCTTATTGATTCTCGAAAGCATCGGGTTAATCGAATTTTTTTCACAATTACACCTTGGTAGATGAGCAGGTGAAGTCAACAGCGTGTGACTGGAAAATTAGATATTTTCCAAAATGATCCATCATGTTGGATGAGTTTCTGACACCAATTCATATCATATTACTGTAAATCACCTCACCTTTAAACTCAGAACAATTAAATGGGTACTTTCACCTACACATCATAGAAAAGTTACATGATATATAAATACAGCTTCACTGGTCTATAAAATGCCAGAAAATGGTGTAAAGAAAAAAAGTCATTTACAAATTTACAAGTTGGCAGAGCCCAGTAGTCAGCAGTACTTGTTTTTTATGAGCAATAAAAACACACACCAAAGGAAAGCCAACCTTTAGCATTTGAGATGCTGGAATCAGACAATGTTTTATGCAGATTTTCTAAAAGTCAAAAAGTGTTTTGGTTAAAGCAATAGGAATCTCTTTTGCCTCACAGCAACAAGGTCACGGGTTCAAGTTCTTGAGCTGAGACCTTTCTGTGTGAAATTGTATGTTCTCCCTGTGTCTGTGTGAGTTCTCTCCAGCTTCCTCCCACAGTCCAAAAGCACGCTGAGGTAATTAGAGACTTTAAACTGCCCATACAGTATGAGTGTGTGAGTGTATGGTGTGTGTGTGTGTGTGTGTGTTCTATGATAGGCTGGTGCCCTGACCTAGTGAGGAATAAGAGGGCATAGTGAATAAAAATTGTATTATCGATTTCTTTTTCGATAAAAGTAATTCTTTTATATTAGGCACCTGTACATACTCTTGAGGATATGGCAGCTCTTCCACATTACATTAATCCGTATTCCTCATGTGACTTTACCTGTTTAGTAATTTGATATACATGTTATTATAGTTGATCTCTCCCCTAAAGAATAGATATCTCTTCCTATGGCATGCCAGGCAAGGGTTTATAATAATGTCTTTACTAGTGCAGTGACCATTCAGAGCCAGCTGATTGCTTCCTAGCCCCCAGGAGTGCTGCTTGTAGCATTGTCGATAACCACTCATCTGATTAACTTCAAGCTCAACGCTGCAGTCCCTTAAATCTTCAGCGATGCACTCGCGAAATGTGAAGTTGTTTGGATGAACGGTTCTCGACATATGTGAATGACAATCATACAAAAAAAAATCTGAAATGGCTTGGTCCAGAGATAATCTGCTCCTGATTTTGGTAGCCATTGCTAGAAATTTGTAGTAGCAAAAACAGATTGGAACCAAATTAAAAAATGTATATGGACACAAATGGGCATAGTTAGTTAGAAAGATTTGCGAGACTTACAGTTCAAAAGTTATGGGTCAAAAAATATGTTTTTTGGTACAGCACCACTATCTTTGGCCCCCCAAAAAAAGTAATACACAAGACCCATGGACAGAGATTCCTCACATTACAGTATATAGAGGTATAGAGATAATGCCCTGGCTGCCGGGCTGGTTTCCAATGTCAACCGAGCTTCTCTTCATCCATTGCGATTGTAAGTGCTGAGAAAGCCGTTGTGACAATGCCAGACAGAAGAAGTAGTGAAGGTACAGTGGCTGGGATGATTCAGTGTGGGGAGCGAATGCTGCTATCTGATCCGTGTTGACATGTTTCATCCTGAAGCCCCGACCATTGTGCCAGCTTCGCATGGAGAACCATGGCTGTGGGTGTTTTGACGCGTATCGTGTGTGTGTGTGTGTTGGCCTTAAGGGTCCGTGCAATTGTGTGCTTTTTCGCAGTGCTGATGTTGCCAAACAGTTAAATAAATCAGATTACCACAAAAGTTAGAACCACACAGTAGGCTACATTCATCTGGCTCACGCTTTCGGGCACTTCGGTTTTTTGGGACTCTGTTCTTTGCTCGAGGACAATTCAGCCGCATCAGATTTATGCTGCTGGTGCAACTCGTAACTGCAGGAAGTTGTATCACTGGACACAGACAACCCCATTTTGCAAGTATAGGATGATATGGAACAAAGGGATAAAGCTTTATAATGTATTATTATTGATATTATACAATTTAGTAGTCACATTTGCTTCCCTTTTTTCTCCTTGCTTTTATTTGAAGTGAAACGTTTATATTGTGTCTTTATAGTTTGGTAGAAGTGCAAAACTATTCATGTTCTTGTTTAAGTTCTTTTGTGAGGACAAGAGACGGAAGATCATATAACAGCAAAACAGGGGCGCAGGTGTATGAAAAAAAATCAATGCCCAGGTTGGGCATCTGAGAAATAGAAACTGAAAGAATTTAAAAAGAAAAAAAAGTGATTAAGAAAGCAAGAAAGAGAGAGAGAGCAAGTTTTGGAGAGCTTCAATGTGCAAGATGGTGAATCCTTCTCAGGTTGTAAATGTCAGATTTTTAACAGGAAACGCCCAGCGAGAAAGTGTAACCGTGTGCGTGTGTGCGCGTCTGCCTCCTCCTCTCTCACACACGTGCACACACTCACATGCACACGTAGTGAGGTCCTCGTATGGATCTATTCCAGTTGTCTACACACACACACACACACTCACACGGGGCTATTTCTGTCAGATTGCTGGGAAAACCAGGACACAAATGGATAGCTAGTGATACAGGGAGGGGAGGGAAGGAGGGATGGAAGAGGAGGAGACAGTGAATGAAAGAGAGGAAAGAGAAAAGGGGAAAAGATCGAGATCGTGAGAAGAAGAAGTGGATATTAAAGTGTCCACTGGTAGATCGGCTCAACGTTCATGCCATGTTGAAACCACTATATGTTGCATTTAAACTTTAATACGTCATTACCAAAAGTGTTCTGAGAGTTTATTTTAATTACAGTTTATTTAAAAAAAAACACTAAGATGACTGACATTCTGACTGATGTTTATAAAAAGCTGTACAATTTCTAGCAAATGTTTCAGGGTTGAGATCCTCTGATGATGTGTCAAACCTAAAAATATCAACCTAAAGAAACAAATCGGTCAAAGTCTCAATGGTAAAAATGGGGTTAGATCGGAGAAAGAGTGACGTTTTATGGAAGGATATACTGAGAGATGGCTGAGGATAGAAAAAGCAAGAGAATGTTGTAGTGGTGAGGGAACAGTATGTGGAGTTAAGGTTAATGGAAGAGTGTTAGAAAGTGGTCGAGGATCCAAAAAAATGACTAAATGATTGTGACACATATACATACAAAGGCACAATGTCACACTTTGTCCTTAATACTCCCTGGGTGCCTTTAAGAGAAGATAAATAAGGTAAAACTAAATATGGTTTTCATTTACTAAACATTTCCAATACCTTCTGCTCTGATTTTTTTTTTATTGAATAGAGGTGTTATGTCAATGTAACTCTACCCTCCCTGCAGATGTTTCATACTAAAAGGTCCATTGACAGATGTAAATGAGAAACATCTGTGCAGGAAGTATTGCATTTTATCAACAGTAGCAAAAGTGGTGGAAAAAAAAACAAGACAGTACAGTGAATGATTTGATGAAAAAATTATATATATTAGAATATATATTTATATATATGTATGGAAATGTTAAATATGATGTGTTGTAAGGAAATGTTAAATATGATGTGTTGCATTGATGAAAATATTTCTGTATGGAATTTAATTAATTTACTGAATGTATCAAGACAACAGGTAAACAGCATCACTACAATTCACTAATTCAACAACAGGGGAGACGATGAGTAACGGAAAATTCCTCAATAACAAAATATGTTCATAAATGTTCGTAAAGCACTGGAAATGGGATATAAAAATGAGAGGGTCAACAGTTTGACCTGCTCCTCTGAAATGTTGATGACACACCCAGATCTCTCTCCTTTCTGTCTCTTTCTCACAAACACACACACACACACACACACACACGTCCATTACAGAGCGAGGAGATAGATTTACAATCGCAGGAAGCCAATCCCACCGATGCACAAGCAGCAGCCCTCCCTGGCCTGAACTTGATCCAACAGCCTGGAGTCCAGGCCTGAATAATACCACTCTCACTTTCTCTGTACCTCCACTGCCCTTACCTTCTGTCGCCCTCCTCCCATTGTTTTTAATACAATGGTTACCAACCTGGGAGTCAGGGTCCCCACAAGGGGTTGCTTTAATAATAATAAAGTAAATAGAACTAAATAAGTGGTTTTCTAGTGCTACAAGGTCAATTCATTGATTATTCCATCCTCAAAACAAATAATCTTAAAGTATTTTGATAAGAGTATATTTTTCATATAAGCAGGCCATTTCAGCTACTCCAATGTGATGATTTATTGCATTTCTTTGTCAATCATGATGACAAACTTAATCTATCTTTGTGCGCTGAGGCATTTGCAGACATAACCTTGGAGTGTGTGCAAGAACTTTAATGGATTGGAGTGGAGAAGAGAAGAGAAGAGAGGAGAGGAGAGGAGAGGAGAGGAGAGGAGAGGAGCGTCCATCGGGGCATGTAATGAACTCATATCATGCAGTGTCAGCAGCAGCCTTGTAATTTACTGCTATAGATTAACCCTCATTGAGAGTTACACGTTGCGTTGAGCCAGTTAAAAGGAAAAAAAACAAGACCAGCAGAGGTTGGTGTTGGCGGTGAAGGAGAACTGCAGGTTAAATAGGAAGATAAGTGACATCGATTACACCCCTGAAGAAGCCGCCTTTTAAGACCATACTGCAAGCTTAGTTTGAGGAACACGTACTGTTGGGAAACACTAAATAATTCTGAAATGTGAGTAAATTCACAGCTTCGGGGCAAACTTCAAAATATTTTTTATAAAAGTCAACTGGTCCAACTTGCCAAGCTGGTGTGTCCTATAGTTTTCATTGTCAAATGTTTCCATTTATGTTAACTTGAGCTTGAATTGTACTGTTTTCCATTCGTCTATATTTGGAATACATGAAGCAAACTCTTAAAGTTGGTTTTCCCACATTTCACAAGTAAAGAACACAGGAACTTCCTTGGAACCTTTGTACTGAATCACAGCTCAATTTAGACTTATCAGAACTCACTCGTGCGGAAGCCTGAGACTGGCTTGTCCCATCAACTAGTACATCTTTATTTATGCCAACATATAAAAGTGAGTGCTTCAGTTTTTGTGGTGCGTTGCAGGCCTCAGTGGACCTCCACATGAACAGAGACAGAATTTATAGAGCCTGCAATCCAAAGATGAGAGACTGACTTTCTCATTTGAATTTGAAAGTTAGTGAAGGGGGCTTTTAAACTGATATATCCTGCATTTAAAGAGCACACTCAGATCTTTGAAACCAGGCACCGACTGGCCTCTCTCTCCTTCTCTCTCTCTCTCTCTCTCTCTCTCTCTCTCTCTCTCTCTCTCTTTCGTTCCTTTCCTTCTTTCATTCTCTCTCTGAATTGTCAACCTATTAAATGTCTCTTTGTATGTCGCCTATTCACGCGCACTAACCAATGGAAAGCTTTGGACTGCTAAAGTGACAGAGATAAAGTATGTGTGTGTGTGTGTTTGTGTGTGTATGTGTGTGTGTGTGTGTGTGTGTGTGTGTGTGTGTGTGTGTCTGTGTTTGTGTGTGGGTCAAGAGAGAGGGAGAGTTTGTGTGTGGGTCAAGAGAGAGGGAGAGTGTGTGTGTGTGTGTGTGTGTGTGTGTGTGTGTGTGTGTGTGTGTGTGTGTGTGTGTGTGTGTGTGTGTGTGTGTGACTGTCGGACATGGAGCTGTCCCAGTTTTTACTGTGCAGTGAGCATACCAACGTGATTTTACCAGTTTAGAAACTAGATGCACTGCAAGTGAGAAAGACTAGAGAGTAGAGGGGTGTGTGTGTGTGTGTGTGTGTGTGTGTTTGTGTGTGTGTGTGTGTGTGTGGTAGAGTTACATGGAGGACAATAGCCTTATTGTACCTGTGTCTGCAGCTACTGTCTGTCTTGTGTTGATAGCGCAGCTCTGCACGGAGCCCATTCGCCTGTTTCCTCTGTGTCAACGTGACAACTCTTCAACTAAAAATACAAGCATCATTTACCATTTTACTGACCGATTCCGGATCAGTCAGAATTCAAGAAAAAACATCTATAAGATATATATATATATATAAATTTGCTTATAAAACATGATCAACTGCTGTGTATATGGATGTAACATGAACATGACATTTCCCCCGGTTACAGCATATGCAGGTTCTCAGTCATGTGTGAATGCAGTGTCTCTTCCTGCCGGCTGAAGCGGGCTCTGTAACCAAGGGGGTGTTTCGGGCTGCGTGCCAACGTCCCTCAACGGCGGCCATATTGCAACCGTCCAGCTCCAGCTGTTAATCTGGTACTCTAACCTCAATAAAGTGAGAATCTGCACAGACAAAAGTATGTACAACTCGCCGACATTTTGACATATTTTTAGTTTTGTTTGTTACACGTTATTAAACATGTACCTGGTGGTTTAATATTTGGAAAGGACTAAACTTCTATATCAAAATTAATTTTCATAATTATTTGTGTTTAGAAGCATCTAGTGTCATAATTACATTAATTAATAGACATTTATAAGAAACAAGTAGTAGAATTGGTTGCTTTAATAGTTTATCCTCTATAGGCTTAATAAACGACACACAAAAAAATTGGCAGCAGTGATAGGTAAGTAAAAGATTTTTTTTTTTTAATTTTTGAAATGGCTGTCCATTTGCGGCAGCAGTTTCTTTGACCCGAAAAGCTTAGTGAAAAGTCGGCAGCTCTGAGCAGTTCATTTGCATATTGAGATCACAGTGTGGGCACTTTTTAGGAAACAAGAACACACCTTATTCCCAGGTGTAAATGAGGCCTTTCTCCTCCTATCTATGAGAATCAGTGGATGGTTAAGTTCAACGGTCAAACAAGTCTTCCTCAAAACAAAACAAATTAAAAGGAAGAAAGAGGATGAAAAAAATAGTAAACTATTTAATATTGATTAACTTAAAAAGCATATAATAATATTAATCCATCAAAAAAAACCAATAACTCCAAACCATATTCTATCTTTGTGCAAGCTAACAAAACTAAATGAACTAGTTAATAATGAGCACTGACCTACAATTGTGCTGAGTTGAACTCCCAAGTTTTCCTTTTGCTACCCACACTGCACCATCCCCCTTACGTTGGCACTTGGCCCTGCAACCATAGTAGCACACAGAGGGGCTTAAGGTTCACCCACTGGGGAGGGGGTGAGAAGGGAGGGAGGGAGAGAAGAAAGAACTGGAAAAGAGATGATACAAGCAAAGATAAAAGTCTCAAGATCAAGCAGGGGAGATTAGGGGAAAAAAAGGCATTTGAAAGGGAATTTCTCTTATCCAATCCCGTGAGAGTTGGTTGGAGGTGGGGGGGGTTAGGTGATTGGGGTGGGGGGTTAGCAAGCTGTAAAAGGCAAATGAGGAGAGCAGGATACAGGAGGCATAAAGAGAGAGATCAGGAGGGGAGAAGAGAGATGGTGTGATGGATGCTATGAGGAAAAAGGGTGGACCGGAGGAGGGAAGAAAGGTGGGGGGGGGGACAGGAATCACAGAATGGGATGAGAGGAAAGATGAGAAGGGATGAGAGGGAAGAGTGGAATGAGAGCAGAGGAATGGAACTGATGATTAAGAAAAGGGGAAGAAAGAGGAAAAAATAGTGATTGCACTGGTGGGACTGTAGCTCTGCTGTGCTAATCCAGATTGTTAGATTATGGAGTAATCCCACGCTAACACACACACGCACACACACACACATGCTGTGATAGTCCAACATATACACACACACACACACACACACAAACACAGCGCCGGGTTAAAGTGTCTGGCGGGATCCCGCCGTGCTGAATTGGAATAATTGTCGATGCTCCAGAAATTTCCTGGCCAGCACTGCTTGCTTGTTGCCATGGCGATGGCTCCAGGAACAAGAGAGGAAGAACGAGAGTAGGAAAGTGAGGAAAGATGGTAGGAAGAACAGGAGGGATGGGGAACAACTCTACAAAAAAAGCAAAAGAAAACCGAGACCAGAACCAGGTGGAGCCATAGTGGGTTTGGCGTCAACTCACTAGCCACACACACAAACACACACACACATATGCAAGCTCTCACACACACACGCACACACTTGTGGTGCACACAAGCATTCACAGCCAAGCCACATGTTCTGCATGTGTTGAGCAGCTGCATACAACCAGCCCATAAACCAGAACATACAGTACAAACAACACTGCTCATTGGTTCAGGGACACTACTACTTTCTCACCCATTGGCTGACGCACAGCAAAACAACCGTCCGATTGGCCCCATGCAACACACACCTACTGCACCAGAGGGATCAAAGCAGACCAGAACTGAACACGGACGTCACTACGACATGTAAACACATACATGCTGCACACGGCTCACGTCTGCTCATGTGTCTGAAACTCACACTTTCACATTCAGACCAAGTTCAGATACTTCAATACGCAACCGCAAGATCAACTTTCCATGTCACTGAACCATCATGTCTTCTGTTGTAGGATAATTGCATTAAGCTTTTGACCACTTTTTCTAGATTAAATATCCTATTTCTGCCATCTGTTGTGAATTTTGCCTAATAATTATGGTAGCCCCCAAAGGACAAAACATAGAGAGATGAAAGCATAAACAGTTCAGGAGACTTCCAGAAACATACAGGTGCCGCAATCATATCTGTTTGGAAATTTGCTCTTGATGCTTTCAGAGACGTGAACATGTGCCTGCCAGGTGAGAATGTTCTGGCCACGTTGACAGCTAGTAGCCCGACTCCAGACATGACTGTCCAGTCAATGGATGTGGTCAGTGTGGTGAGAACAGTCCTGATCTCAACAATCCATGTGACAATTATCATACCATGGACCATTGGCTCTGAAGCCTCTGTAACTTTGATTTCTCTCTACACAAGTCCAGGAATCTTTTTCTCACGTATCTCGTATCTTGACAATGGTTTATCCTTTATATTTATATTGTGAATATTTCCTCAAGTAGAGGAATTCAAGTATCTCAGGGTCTTGTTCACAAGTGAGGGGACGACAGTGTGGGAGATTGACAGATGGGTGTGCAGTGATGTGGGCTCTGCATCGATCCATCATGATGTAGAAAGAGCTGAGCTGAAAGGCCAATCTAATACATTTTACCCTCGCCTATGGTCACAAACTCTGGATGGCGACCGACTGGACAAGATGGCGAGTACAAGTGTCTGAAATGAATTTCCTTTGCAGGCTCTCCCTTAGAAACAAGCTGTGGAGCTCAGTCATCCATGAGGAATCACAGTAGAACCGCTGGTCCTCCACATCGAGAGGAGCCAGATGACCTGGCCCAGGCGTCTATTGACGATGCCTCCTGGACGCTTCCCTGATAAGGTGTTCTAGGCACGTCCTTCCTGCAAGGCAGCCCCGGGGAAGACCCAGGACATGCTGGAGAGACTCTGTCTCATGGCTGGCCTGGAAATACCTTAGGGTTCCCCTAGAAGAGCTGGAGGATGTGGCCCGGTTAGGGAAAGGATAGTTGGCAGCTTCAGCAGGGAATCTCAGACCCATTCTGGTATAGGCAAATCTTTCTCAATAAGCCCATTTGAATCTATATCAATGTACCACTGTTTTGAATTTTGTCAAAATGTATTTCTTCGACACTCACCCACAAAGTTGCTCAAATGCTGTGCATGTCTTATATTACAAAAAAAACTATCATCCATTTGGCCAATAGCTGGCAATGAGGCAACATCCAATGCAATATTACAACAGAGCAAGTGTTTTGCTAAAGACCCACGGAAGTACATTGGAAGAGCAGTTGGCAAGAACTCTGCAAGCAACCGTACCACGCCTCTCAACAGCACAGCACTTCTGAGGTACTCTTGATGGAAGGCGTACTATTTAGAATCTGATTTGGGACCTATATGTGTCCTTGTTTAATCCCCCTAGATCCTTCTCTTCCCACTGTAAACGATGACATACAGGGAGCTTACAAAAAAAAAAGGTAAGCACGCAGCTTTGGTGGAATCTTTTTCCTGGATCCTTTCTTCCTTTCTGTTGTTAGCTCGGGCCTTCCTTATCCTGGCCCAGTTCAACATGACTAATGACCCTCACCGGCTCCCTGACAGCAAGACACTGCCAGCCAGACTGATTCATGGGGCAGTCAGAGACGAACTGGGGGGGGAACAAGAGAAAGAGGAAGCAGAATGAGATGTAGAGATAAAAAAAAGACGCAGGTAGGCAGTGCGGATGACAAATTTATGATCTTTGGCCTGTCCTTGCCTTTTCTGCTTAGCATGATCCATCAGAATTCTGCACAGGGAAGCGAATTATGGTGGTCTCTTTTACTGTGACAGCACAAGCAGTGACTCAGCAGATGGTGGAATTTTCACTTTCTCTTTCACACTTCCCACCTGTTGTTAGCCTTTGACCTGCTTTATTAATCAAAGTCAACCTCAGACATGCTATAAATATGCATCTATACTTTTACTGTCATAAAACTCAAATCAATAAAAACAGCTTTATATATTTGCTGCCTATTGGATTGAAGATGAATTAGGAGGCTACAGACATGTTAATGCATACTAAAGCATTCAGCATTGTTGTTTCAGTAAACAACAATGTTTTTCCTTACTCGCCTTGGTGCATTTCTCACTCAATTATAACCATTTGCACAAAAGTAAGTTCAACCTCCACAACATTTAATCATTCATACTTAGTCAATCATAGTAGCAGTTTCTCATTCCTTCGAATAATTTCCAAAAGCTTTTGGACATGTTGTTTTTGATAACATTATCATTTAGTCATATCATGTTAGTCAAAAATGAACTAAACTTCGGAATGATATATTGAATGAATAAGAATATTCATTTCATTTATTAAACATACAGATGCTGAGGAACATTTACAAAATATAAGAACTAATTATCAAAATCTATCAAGAAAATTGTATATATATTTTCCTTTTTCCCCTGTAAATGTCTCCTGAATTAAACAGTTTGTCTCAGGGGAACCTTGGCGTTTATAAGAAGGGCTGTGTCATGTATTAGTTGAATGTGCATGGATGATTCATAGAAGTGTGTATGTTGTATGTTCATTTCTAATATGTTCTGTAATATTGTTTACAGTAGTGCACAGCTCTACCCAAAGGCAGTTTATGTTTCTTGTAAATAAGGCTGTTTTTTTTTTTCTTTCGCATGATACTGTGGAGAGATTAGAATTGCAAAAAGCATATGCAGAAAAAATGTGAAAGACATATTCAGTGTCTAGTTA
Organism: Eupleurogrammus muticus; assembly: GCA_036785175.1. Classification (NCBI taxonomy): domain Eukaryota; kingdom Metazoa; phylum Chordata; class Actinopteri; order Scombriformes; family Trichiuridae; genus Eupleurogrammus; species Eupleurogrammus muticus. The sequence goes on along the minus strand of JAYKQN010000011.1, from coordinate 18,639,048 downwards.
CCTCACTAAATGTAGCAATGTCTAAGTTTACTGCAGTTTTCCGTGTGTGTGTGTGTGTGTGTGTGTGTGTGTGTGTGTGTGTGTGTTGGCTGTGTAAGAAACTGACTTTTTTTTGCCTCTGAACTTTTATAGAGAAAAGTGTCATAATGAAAACATGACAAGGCCCTTTAAGTATTTCATGACACTTCCATCAACATAAATACTTGCTTTTGAGGAATGAGCCGTCCATTCTGAGCATGTGACATGCTTTTGCAAGTTATCAAGGTTTTGCAGTTTTGTACTAACCATTTTGAGAACTGCATTAATTGTTGGTGGTGAGGCATGCCCGACGGTACAATTCCTGCATGAAAAAAGCGTGCACATGTATTGCCAGCAAAATGTGCTCAAACTATTAAAGTAAAAGTGTGCCCTTATTTCGTTCCTGCCACTGACTGAGAGTCTATGTGTGTGGTCCGCCTTCCTCAAGCAGGTATAGTGTTTACAATGTTCCCTGTCTTAGTTTAGCATGTTAGCGTGTCATCCCTAGAGCCACGCTGCTACCAGGGCTAAAAATAATTAGTTTTCCCAACAGCATACGTGAAATGTAGCAGGGCTGCAAACAGCTCCACAAACAGCAGCACAGGTGTCGGGAGCAGGAGGTCAAACACTTCTTGTCACGAGAGTGTTCTAAGTTAGCATTGGGACTAGAGCATAATATCTATTTATTGTATACAGAAAAACAGGTAAATAGATCATTTATCAGGCATCTTCCTCTCCTACTGTGTCTTAATGTTTGATGTGTGTTGTGTTTGTGCAAACAGCCACACATAAACACACACACACACATGTGTATGTTCATGCGACTTAAGAGACAAAAAGAGGCAGAACTGTGACACATCAAAACCACTCCAAAGGCAAGAGTTGTCATCTCTTCGTTCATCTCTTTCTGTCCCTATTTTCCCTGCCGTCTTCCTGCCATTCTTTCTTCCATTAGGGAGGAACGATCTTTCACACTCACTCAATAAGCTCAAGTTTTCCCAGCTGCTCTGAGGATTGGCTTCAGCTGGTCTGAAAATCTTCCAGTCACAGGTTCACTGATCATCTTTAACCATCATCGCAGTTCAAGCTTCCTGGAAAACAAATGTGACCCAGATATCGTCCTCCTGATGAGCAGCAGAGGTGTCCTCACAGCCGAACGAGACTACACAAGGAAAGGCTGAAATATTTATGAGTTAGGTGAACAGGAGGCCTTCGTCGCCAGCTCCAGATCCCGCTCTAAACAACGCAGTTATATACTAGCGGCGGACACGCGCTCACCTTCACAGATCTGATAGCACAGCATCACACAGAGGACACATTCAGGGTGGTGGTGTTAACGTCCAATTTAAAACACCATGCCTTACTGCTAAAAAGTGATGTTAGGAACAGTTGTATCCTCAAATTTGAATCAGGTTTTCATGTATCAGAAAAACTCAAATAAAGTCAACTTCACGATGTATTTCAATAAAGAGGGAAAGTGAAGGGAGGCAGCAAAACTCAAAATTCAATAATCATCCTGTTTGCTACATTACATGACATGTTTTTAGCCATAAAAACTAGAAAAGTGTAAAATGTGTTTTTTTTAGGCATAGTCATAGATGTCTCAGAGGAACTGCATCCATGCTATTTTGAAAAATATATAGCTCAAGAAGATTAGGGGCGACAGTCCCTAGTCAATCACTATTTTACTGACTATTAAACTGTCTACTTCCACAAATTTCATTCAATAAAGAATTTCGAAGAGACAGTCTGAATGGAGGATTTTGTAAAAACAAGTTCCTCAGACAAGGTCACTTACAGTTAAGTGGTTAAGTTATCTTGTCCTCTGAAACAATGAAAAAAAAAGAGTTTTAAAAGTTTAAAAGGAATACATTGCCAGCTACAATAGATTTCTCTTTTCTAACTGCCATTCAACAACCATTCCTTTTTCTGCAGAACGGGTTATACATCCACAGAGAATGTTAAATAAAACAAAAGCTACAATAGGTATGATTCTACAAAAATCCATTAATCTATTTGAATGGAGTGGTTTTGGTGTTTTAAATACTGGTGAAACTAGGCCATTATTCTAATTTGGAACAAGTAATTTTTAATTTCCTGTTAAAAAAAAGTGAATTCAAAATTCTGTTTTGTGTCTCATGAATATTAATAAGAGTCTCTGGCAGCGGCTGTATTAATGAGACAACACAACTTTACTTTAAGTCCTGATTTCTCGTTTGTGAGAGTTTTGAAACGCGGCAGCAATGCTTTAATTATATAACACCTAGACACCGATAATCAAACAGGAATTAAGATCTCAATGTCTGCGATGGGAGACCTTTAAACATTGATCAACACGGCTGCTTTATTAAGCGACTAATCCTTTTCTGTGATACGCAGACTCCTCTTTTCACCACCATAATCCGACCAACTGGTTTGAAAGTCCACGGGGGATGTGATCTCACACCACCCTCCCACCAGAGAATCACTCACACTCGGTGGCCAAGTCCTGTGCTATTTCGAATGAGGCCCGGACCAACGGTGATGCTGTTTAAGTAACAAAAGAAAGTGTACATTTTTGTAGGATTTATAAGCCAACAACACTGCTTTTTGGTCAAAAGCAAAGCTTTAATATCATTAAGTATTCCACTTTAGCGCTATGCCTATACATTTGATTTGTGTGTAAAAGAGTGTCGTGCATCAAGCCTTTTACTTAATATAGATGAACCGTCAAAAATGAAACTGATGTTTTTTTTAATTTTGTTGCCTTAACAGAACTATCCGTGTATGAAGAGGTGGGGGGGCATGCTTCCTCCTTGAAAAGGGACTCGAGAAGGTTCATATGCGAGTTTTATGAGACTGAAAGCATCCAACCAAGACAGATGGAAAGAGACAGCAGGAGGGTTACACAAGATACCAAAAGAGGGTGGGGGAGTGGGAGGGGGGATACCTGGGTCAAAATAATGTCAAACTGCCTTCAATAAATTATGTGATATATTGTTAAAGCCAGGATTTGGATGGAAATGCGCACGCATGTGAACTTTCAAACTTCGACACACATTGTGTAAGCGTACGTATTGGACGTTAGGTGCATTAACTATATGGCATTTTTCTTTGCAAATATGCTGCTGTGTGGGCAGCAGTCCAACACCAAACATCTGTTCAGCTGCTGGATCAAACATGTTCTACGAATGGACACACACACACACACACGCGCGGCCAGACTCAACATCTGTCCTGCTGGACGGTCCCTTCTGGTCTCTGATCTCTGGCCTGCCTCCCGCACGAGGACGCACACACACACACATACACACACACACACATGCATCGAAATGAGCAGTCATGCAGATATTTAGTTACACCAGATGGTGACGACGCTGCAGACGGCAACAGTAATGGATCGGCTACATTTTTATAGAGAGTGCACGGCCCTTTTGGAGGATAGTCATTTCATAAATCCATCCAACACAACACCGACCATTCATTACAACATTTGATAAAATACCGGTAATTTGTCTCAGATACTGATGTACAGTACATTACTAAATGAAAATATCATACAATCAAGTATTCATCCACTAAGGTCAGATGTATGGAATAAATTAGTGGCAGACATTATTTCCTTCTCTAATTATGTAAAGTACACTTCTAAGGAACATCTTACAGCTACGTTAAATCCCAAAATACGCTCAAAGATATGAAAAGGCCTGGCCAAAGGGTGTGTCAGTGCACGACACATTTTCCCAAGCCGTGAACCCACACCCGAAATGTGTCACAGCCCTGTTTTTAGTGGCCACTCGCAAAGCAAGAGCGGTTGGTATTCATTCAGAAAGTCCGGAAGGCGACGCTTAATGTATTCACTGTGTGTGTGTGTGGGGGGCGGAACGTGTCTCAAAGCTTCTCATGTAGAGTACAGTAAAACCTTGTCCAGACTGTGTTAGTTTAAGTTTAGGAGCTGAGACTGAAAAAAACGCATAATTTCCTGCCTTTATTAGCTGCTCAAACATTAATTTGAAGCATTAAGGATACAGTCAATGTTGTGACTTCAGGCCCTGAGTGGAAAAAAACCTGCGTGGCCGCTTGAGAGGCTTATAATCGTCCTCTGCAGCAGCTCACACACATACACACACACACACCCGCGGTCTTATACTTCTGATCTCAATTCTGGTGGCTGCAGAGCACTTTTTTATTGTGTGTGAGCGTAGCAGCTTTGTCCGCTCCCTGCAACAGTTGACTTAACAATTGTTACACACACACACACACACACTTTTAAATCAGCCGGTACCTTTCTGTGCCGGTCCTGTGATGCTGTCCGTGTTTTTGGTGTATGTGAGAGCGTGTGTGCATGACTAGAGTGTGCTTGTTAATTCCATTCCTGTAATCGGTTGCTGATTGAGTGAGAGGGGTACAACGCTGCTCCCCTTCTCATTTTCTGGGTGGTCTTCATATCCAGACTAAGCCACTTACCCCCCCACCCACCCCATTCCCCTCTCATCCCGCTAATCCATCAGAAGAGAATAGATGTCCTACACCATTAACCATCATATCGCACTTCACACGACATGGCTCCTTTTTTATGATTTGTGTCCCACCTTTATGCAGCCTCTTATCTGCATTTTTACTGTGCTTTTCGCCACCTCTTACTGCTTTTCCGGTTTCTCTCCTCGTTCCCGTCGCATCACCTCTCCTGTGCTCATTTCTTCTCCCTGAACTTGCCACTGACCCAGTAAACTATGTGGATGTTATTTTTGGTGCAGTGCATCGTGCAGATGAGTAATTGTGTATGAAAGAGAGGGACCGAGCGCGAGGAGAGGCTTCATTGGTGCGTCGCAGCCAGCGAGTTAAAGTAAGGCGGAAATGAAAGTGTTCAGGCGTCCTTCTGTTTCATCACGCTGTTCCAGCTTTCATCACCCTCCTCCGTCTCCCACGCCCTCATAGAAAAGCACCTTCCCCACCTCTTCTTGACTGCAAGACGTCTCTATATCTCCTGCCCTCTCTCCACTGTGACTCTGTTCACCATTCCCCTGTGTTCCTTGAAGCAAGATCATCCAATTTCTCTCTCTCCCCCTCTCTCATTCTCCCTCATCTGTAATTTAATCATGGGGCAGTCGGCAGCAGGAGTGAAAGATGATGTTTTGGAGGAAAACGCGTGGAACTCAGCCAGCATGCTGCACGTCTTTTTTTCAATATGAAACGCAATCGATCAATAACCCTGTCAGAGAGAATCTTTTGCATGTTTGCCTATTTTCCCCTCTCTCTGTGAGCTTTAATATAATAAAACAGGCAATTTAAAAGCCCCCATATCACAGTAAGTAAGATTGTAATTGCTTTTTGATTATGGTCTATGGACACTGTTTCATTTTTCAAAACGCTCAACCTGTAAAGCAATGCACACAACGTGTGTTCAGAAACTGTGTCCTTAAAACAAGCCATTGGGACTCCTGTGTGGTCCTGATGATATCACATTTATACATTCATCGCCTTCGCACAGCCATACAAATCAGCTGAGAGAGATAGAGAGAGAGAGAGGCTCATCCATATAAATGACACAGACACAAAATGACCTGAGAGTATGTATTCCAGGATCCTCTCTTGTGGAAGCATCTTTTTTTTCAGTCTGGAGGGGCAGACACCCTCTCTCCGCAACTAAGGGTAGGATGAGACCTTTCCTTTTTGATAAGGCTTATGGTTGTGATGCTATAGGTTGAGGCTGCCATGGGGCAGCACACCAGGATGTTGCTCTGACCTCCCCAGCTGGCGCCCCCCCCCGCAGACCGCCTGGAGCCAGGTTCTGCCCGAGTTAGAGGTCTCCGCTCTGTCGGAGGTCACGTGGCTCAGACCCTGTTCTGCTCTGGTGGCACCTGGAAGCTGCCATGGGTCCTTGCCATTGCTATCTGTTGTATTTATTATCCATTATAACTCGGTTATCCTGTTCGATGCAACATGCTGCTACTCGTGTTCTATTCTGTCCACACATCCCTCGTCTGTTGCTCTTCCTGTGGTTTCTTCTTATTGCTATTCATCCGTCAAAGGATTTTTTTTTTTTTGGGTTGTTTTCCTTATTTGATTTGAGCGTCTTTGGACAGGGAATTTGTAATTGCTGTACAGACCGTAAAGCCCCCTGAGGCAGATTTGTGATTTGGGGTTATACAAATAAAATTGACTTGACTTAACTAGAACTCCAGAGAGAAGCTTGAGAAGGGAACAAATTTAAAAGCACATTGAGTTGATTTCTGCTTCTTAAAACCACAAAAATATCGTATTGAGTTTTGATATTTATGGATATCAAGATATCAAAAATATCTGGGGACATCAAATACAACCAAGAAAAAGTGTACAGTATGGGAGCTATAATATAAAAATATTTTTATTATAAACTGCTTTAGACGCACTTGACTGACTTGCTCCAAAATCGACTTTTATTATGTAACCGGCTGACTGTGCAGCCGCGCTAGCAGCCAGGAGCATCATGCAGACAGTTTTTTTGAAAGGGCACAGTTCCATAAAGCATATGCTACTGTTCAACCCAAGCCAAGTCTGATCTGCTTTGGCTTCTGTGTTGATGATCAAACTGCTCTCCTATCAGTTACTATCCACAGCTATACTTGTCTGACACTTTAGTGACACTGATTTTGTTCCCTGTAAAAAATGTGAATGTATGAATGTGTATACACAGATTTGGTTGGTGAGTGACTCTATTCTGAACTGTGGAATGCAGTCAATTCAAAGGCCTTATTACAAATACGAGCTTTTTTTTCATGTATTATATTTCGTGGCCTTATGTGATCACAGCAGTAGTGAACGACTGCATTGGGCTTTAAGGAGTACAGGACTGTATGAAATAGTGCAGCGAAACAAGCCAAAATAAGCTTCTATAGCTACCATATTTGTCTTGGGTATAATCCCAGACAGAGCACCGTTAGCCAACATGAAGACCCTGGCTGACACGATGTGAGGCTTCCTCTCTGCCTGCCTGCTCCTTTGTGAATGTGCACTGGTGTGGATGCAATCATCTGCTCGACTCCTCTGCCAGCCCTGCATATCAACACAGAGATGGGGGAGAGGGAGGGGGACGGGGGAGGGGGGGGGGGGGTGTCTAGTGTGGTCTGTGAGCATTAACATCTCCTCTGGCTTACAAAAGAGAAAAAAAAAACGGAAGGAGGCAGATAGGCTTGAGTAGGGATGGAGGCACGTGTCGGCCTCTCATGTCAGGAAACACACAGAGAGACAAGAAGATGGCTATTGAGCAGGATGCATCAGACACACAATTAAATCTATTTTTCACTCACACACACACACGCATGCACAGACGCGTACACACCCTTTAATGACACATAATAAAAGACAAACACCAATAGACAAACATTATCCCACCCACCTTTACTCACAAACACTGAAACAAACAGGCCATTAACAAACACAGACCTCAGGTCACACTCAAGGTCTGTGAACACACACACATACACACACACACACATACACACACACACACACACACACACATACAAACACACAAACACAGGAACCGGTGCCTGGCGCAGAAGGCAAATGAGTGACAGCAAACTGATGATGACTCTCCAGATGGTGCCAGATGTGTCTGTACAGAGTCAGACTGTATGTCTGGAGTGGGAGTAAATGAGTTGCAGCAGGGCAAAGCCTTGGCCAGACACACACACACACACACACACACAACCTAACTATATCAACTGTCATTTTTTGTTTAAACATTAAATATTCATTCAAAAGGTAAAATAAATAAATTAATAAATTTGACATTTCAAACCCCAAATTCAGGAGGGAGCAGGGAGAACTTTCAACAATTCACATCAGCTGGACTCTAGGACTCTTAAGAAGAAAACATGCAATCGAAGCCAAAACCATGATAAGTGGACGATCGCGATACCAACACATCTGAAAAGAGATAGTAGAGACGATAATTAATCACTTATTCACTGTTTTTGCTATTCTGCCTTTTAAACTTTGAAATGATAGTCGACAATGGTACAACAGGAAATTTGTTATTCGAAATATCGATGGAGCGCATGAACAAGATTTTGGGAAAATGTGACAGCACACATTCACCCTTTACTGCCATAAACCTTGACCCATTTTTTTCGTTCTTCCACAAACACCACCCCCACACACACACACACACACACACAGCTGTCCTGTGAGCTCTGTGTTTAATGCTAGATGACAAACAGGTCTGCGTTAACATCAGCCCAGTGTTACTTCCCTGCTGTTTGTCTGGGACTCTCAGCTCCACTCTGTCATTATTGCCTCGCTGCCTCTGCCCTGTTACTTTGTTGATGTTTTTTTTTTTTTAACTGAAGGAATGGCCACAGTCCATCTCATGTAATATTAGTGCTTCTGCAGACACTTTGCAGGCACTTCACAGGAACTGGGGAAAAAACAGGGGTTGATTTGATTTTCCGCAGATGAAATTTCGTCTTCGGTGCGTTAAACCATTTGTGTTGCACAAAGCAGTTTCGGTGGCGGGGTTAGCCGCAGATTAAACTAATGATATGACTCCTGTCCTGTTGGAAAAGCAGAGCTTTGCGGCAGACTGACTGATTTGAAACTGAGAGCGAATCAGAGACAAATAGAAAGGAAGAGACGACAATGAAGCCGAGCAGGGACGAACCTTAATCCTGTTTTAAACGCCTTCACCTACACTAAATGGGACTTCTGACCTGGCATAAATGTAAATTATAACAGGGCAAACCCTGAAGAAGAAGCATAAACCTGACGATTAGATGTAACGAAGAGTGATGGCGACCTCTGTCATTGGATACCAGATGACTGATTGAGTATCCAACATGCACCATGTGAGACACAATTAAAAACTCTCCACCGTAGAAAAAAAAGCAACAGAGAACCCAACAACAGAAGGCAGCCTGGAATATAAAATGACAAATTTCCATTTTAATTGTCTACTAAATGTGATGAGTCACCTGTATTCTCATTTTTTCAGGCCGAGGTCGGGGGTGTAGCATCAAATTACATTTTATTGCAACGTTTTCCTATTATTTTGTCCACCTTTTGTTATAAGACAATGTATCAAATAGAAAGTCTGACAATGAAGTACCATGAAGTTGAGTCAACACCACTTCGACTTATATTTATACTAACTCTGCAGCACAGCCCAGACTTGACACATTAGTATTCCCCTACTATATTATTTCAGCAGCAATGTATATATATATTGTATATATATATATATATAATCTGTATGCAACAATTAGAATCTACAGATGATAAAAAACAGAAGGCACCTTCTTTGTGATTATATGCAGCGTTACAGCCACAGCTGTCCCCCTTCATCTGCAGAATCTACTTTTAAATTACTTTATTTGCCATCTGTATGCATTCTAATCCACCACGGTGGTGGTGCACAACCATGTTCGTTACAAGGTATGTTGCATATAAAATGTATTCACCTGTACTCTGTATTTTTTGTAGTAAATAGTATTCTGAGAGCAGCTGCCTGCTGAAGTGCACTTCACTGTAGCCTAAAGGATGTTTTGTGATGTGCTCTCTACATAGTGGACTCTGAGTCCCATGGACACTATATATATATATATATATATATAGCTCACAGGACAGCATATATATGTACTGGACCTTGCCAACTCTCTTGCAGTGAAAGGATGCTTGTATATAATACTAGTGTGTCTGCGGACTACCTTTAGTCCCAGGGGTTTCCTGCATGTGGTCTGCTCGAGTCTGCTGACTTGGTCCCGGCGCATGCCTGCGTACAGCGCACCCCGCCGGTTCCTGCAAACTGTTCTGGAGCCGTGTGCTCACTGAATCCTGCGGAGTGAGCTTTGCCATCTGTGGCGAGTTAGCGCAGCACAATATTCTCTTTATTAATGACTCCTTTACTCACATTGTGCTAGATTCATCATTCATTATATTAGAACCGATGAACAATTTCACCCATGAATATGTTTAAACGGGATTGAAACCTGGCCATAAAACCCCAAATTTAAATACAGCAATAACTCCAAATATTTTCTCCTACATATCTGAAATGATTTATTCAATTTTTCTCCTGTGTTTTCTCCGTTTATGTTTGTACCTTGTTGGTCCTAATCCAGGAAAATTTGATCGCAGAAGAGTGAGAGCAGATAGACCAGATCACCGGTATTGAACCTTTTCTGAATACATAAAAGCTTCAGTCAAGGGGCACACACAGGTGTTTTCACTCTGAGACGCTGATCGGAGGTCTGTCTGTGTCCAGACGTGATTTCACTCACAATCACTCCTCTGTTGCGTCTTTTAAAGCAGAACAACTTACATCTTCATCATTCTAATCAGTGCATTGATTTTTGTAACCTTGCATTATTACATACATAGACAGTGCATAATCTTTTCATCATTTACTTGTTCAGTTGTGAATCGTGTTCTTTGTGCCCTCAATGAACCCAGAATAGAATTTTTAAAAAAGGATGTAAAATAAAGAGAAAAAAAATAATAATTGGTTTGCAAATTGCCTGAAATCTTTGTTTACATGCATGTGTTGAGTGTCTACTCCATAAGGAGTAGTGAACGTGTGAACAAGGGAGTGATTTCACACACAGCAAGATCTGCAAGCAGAGCTAATTACTCGGAGCGATTGAAAACGCCTTTGTAGGTACAATGAAGGTTCCATCGCAAGTTGAATAAGAATAACATTCTCCTCTTGTTCTGTGAATCAATGGAATCAAAACTGAACTCATGAAGTCATCACCGGCCAGATAGCCACAATTCTGAATCATTAAACAACATGTTTCTGTTATTTAAATGAGGCCCGCCTGCTGTTCTGAGCCTTTGCAGAGTAGTTCAGATGCTGCAAACCTGCCAGACTGGGACAATAGACCTTTTTCACAGCATGAAATAGTAGGTAAGCACAGGTGTTTCTATTGATACGTAGATTCAGGTTTAGTTCCATTTAGTGAAGAGGGTCTTTTCAGCAGAATAGCAGCACAATGACTGTTTAAACCAAACGGAACAGTGCATTAGTATCATCGGTAACACCTACTATTTCATGTCAATATGGCTGCTGTATAAATGGTCTATTTGCGCAATTGGGCAGTGTTGGGGAGCCAATTAAAAACAGTCATGATGCAGCCTGGACATGATGTGTGGAGATGAGCTCATCAAGCTGTAAAATATTGTAAAAATTCAATTGTAATTAACTACAATAGGATCATAATTCCAGTAGTTCCCTCTATATCGTCTAGGGAGGACTTTATTAGCCTGTGATATATATCAGTGGGGACATCAGCACGGCTGCTACCAGCCTCTACACAGAGATCTAGCTGCAGCTCTTCTGGCTTCACTCTGTGTTGCCCACACATTAGAGTGGGCTGAGGATGCTGTGGTGCTACACTGCCTGCAGAAAACAAACAATTAGAACAGCAGAATGACACCGAGCAGGAGGAAGTGGCATAGCATTCCAGTCGGGTTTTGGGAGCCGTCTTTGTTCTTCTTCGTTCTCCCTTTTTGGGACGCTGAGACACGCACGCAGGGCCCGGGCCCCCAGGTGTGCGCCTTGGATGCGAAGGTGATGTTGCGCCTTATCGACCACAAAGCCACCCCGCTCTATATCTCTCATTTGTGAGACAGGGTCACACAAGACTCCCCCCCCAACCCCAACCCCCCCCGCCCCCCCCCCCCCCCCCCCCCCACCCACCCCCACCCCCCTCCATCACAGCCACCCGCCCGCTCGCTCTCTCCCTCTGCTGCAGTGCACTCAGACAGGGGTCTCAAGACGGACTGTCAGTCTCCAATCACACCACTAATCTTCCCTGATACACCCTGATGCATACAACCTCCCTCCTCCCTCTCTCTCTCTCTCCCGCTCTCTCGCTCTCTCCATCTCATTATTTCTCAACCACACTCTCACACATCATCATCAGCAGCAGCAGCAGCAGCAAGGCCTGATAGTAGTAATAATAATTAGGCAGCAATGGTATGTGGGAAATACTAACTACTGCATGCACAAACCCATTCAGGTTTTCCATGGAAAACTGAAACTGTGTTATTACCTGTGAAGTTAATAGAGCCAAATGCATAGAGTAGAATAGAATAGAATAGAATAGAATAGAATAGCTTACTTGCTTTCCCTGGCCGGGGCCTTTGCAGCAGCTTCTGCACAGCCAGCAGGTCCTCGGTCTTCACCGCCTGCAGCAGTTCCTGGTCCTTCCCCATCTTCCGCTCGGAGCCGCTCTACTCCCGCAGCATCCTCCGGCACGGCGGCGCTTCAGCCCAGCCTCTCCACGCGGAGGGCGCGTCTACCAGCGGCCGCGTTCAGCCTCCCTCCGCCCCCCCCCACCTGGTCCCCGACTAACTAGAAGAGACCCCCCCACCACTCCTCCTCCTCCTCTAGAGCCGCGGCATACGATGAGGGTGAGGGGGCAGGAAAGAGAGAGGGAGGCAGGGAAGGAGGGATAAACCGGAGGGGGGGGATGCTCTCGGGTTCCCCCGCTGAGCGCAGCGCCACTTGCCGAGGACCGGGAGGAGAAGGTGGGGGGTTCTTCTGGGCCGCTATGGAGCCCAGCGTCTCAGCGCGGTCTCCCGAAAGCAGCTGCGGCTCCAAGAACAACGACGAGCGGGAGACGACGGTGGCGGGTCCTCGCTGCTGGGGGAGGAAAAAAAAAAAAAAAAACAAAAAAAAAAAAACGGAGACGTCACGCGGAGTGATGTAGCGGGTAGCCTGGCTCGCGGACACCGCGCGTTGATGAGCTCGCGGTTAAATACCGTGCGCGCGCCGCGACCGTTTGTCTCTCGTGCTCTGCGTCGTAAACAGAATCTGCAGCCATCGCTCCGCGTGCGTCCGCGCGTGTGGCGGCGGTTTCTCCTCCTCGCGGGGGCAGCGAGGAAGGGGGGCGGGGATGGGTGGGGGGTAGGGGGTGGGCACGTGCACGCGCCCGCGCGCCCTGCAGCTGGAGCTCGTGCCGCTAAACGGCTCGTGCTGCACGTCGGAGGCGGACCCGCCTCCTCCTTCATCTAAAAACTCCCCCCTACTCTCTCTCTCTCTCTCTCTCTCTATCTCTCCCCCCACTGAGCTGCAGAGATTTTTCTCAGCTGCCAGTGAGAGCGCAGAGAAAGACAATAAATATCTCTTTTATCGATATCAGCCTGCAGTAGTTTTGCTCTTCACAGAGGTCTGTATCAGATGTGTCATCATATCTATCTTGATGCACCTGATTGAGACCTTACATGTTGCAGCTCAGCCTCATAGACTCTCCACGCTCTGCGCTGGCCAGTCTCGACGTCATCCACGAACAAGAATATACGGGTTCCTTTCATTTAACTCCTATTTTTTTCCTGCATGTGCCAGTCTTATAAAACAATGCTTAACGTTAACCTGGGGTTATTTTCCGTCCGGACGGGGTATTTGTTTTTTTTTAATATTGCATACATTTTGTATAAAACATCTTATTTTTTCTCAAAAATATATCTCGGGTGTGTAATTCTGTGTTTCACCTACTCCACATCGAACGAGAGGCGTGGCGCTATAGAGCAGAGACGTTACACACCCGAAGCAGGTTCTTTAGAGAAATTAAAAGCACACGCGAGATTAAAAACATTTCTTATTGAGAGGTGCCAATATGTAAAATAATAATCACCCCGTCGGGACGGACAATAACCGCGGCTTTAAGGTTAACACCGTTATTTTAAGATTGATAAATAAAGGGAAAAGCAGGGACAAGATGATAGGAACCCACATCTCATTTTAGCGGGGCTCGATGCAGCTATGACTGAGACCAGAGGGTGCTCTACAGGAGGACACACCTGCCCGTGTGAGGTCCTCCTGAGCAGGGCTGCAACTAAGAATTTAGTGCCTCTGAAATAGCCCATTGATGCTATAGGTCAGGTTAGGTTATGCTTTATTGTCCCCAAGGAGAACTTTGTCTTGGGCACAGTTGCTTCACATAAAACATTACAGGATGATTGACAAGATGAGTGCTTCTCAAGGAGACTGTGAGAATTAAAGTGCTCGGTGCTAAAGTTCTTATTGCACGTTGCTCTATTGCGGGGCTACTGCCACAAACCCTACATCACCCTATTACATTAAAATGGAGCAGCTCGAAGTAACGTACATATTAGCCTTCGTCTTGTAAATTTGCTCATATAAATAAGTCTGTTCTTAGTCTGCTTCCATTTCATCTACTGATCTACATCTTTCAGAAAAGTGAGGAGACTTATTGTCACTCCCAAGACTTATTCTTACTGTCCCGGCCTGTTATATGCCACATGTTCACTTGTATATTGTTTGCTCATATATCTGTTTGTTTTCATTGTTTTTATTCCTGTTTTCCTGGCCACATGGTGATAATCCACCATATATCTTCATGAATGTGCATTAATATGTAGTGTCCCATTTAAAAATATTATTTCAATATTCATCTTAGATTAGATGAAAAAGTCCCTGAATTTTTAGCAGGGTTTATGCTGGATGTATTTGAAGTTATGACTTGGGAGGCACATTTGTCTGTAGATGTTTTAATTGATTCATATTGCCTGAACATTGATGAATGATGAACCAATGAGTGTTTTATATTTTTATGAGTCTGTAATTTGTTCTTTATCGTCATCGTAAATTGTAATACGCTGCTAACCTCTGCAACCCTTTTGATTGTGCTGTTGCTTCATGTTAAACAGGTTTTAAACCCAATTCAACTTTTCCTGGTTAAATACAGGTTAAATAAAAATTGACATCATGGGGCATAGCTGATGGGATGATGAAGGGATTTTTCAGAAATGAAATAACAGTCAGCTGGCCAGAAAAAAACATTCAATATTTCAGCTGATTCAAAAAAGCCATACACCAGCTGTCCAGTTTTTAAATAAAACGATCCCATGTTCTACTAGAATTCTTTTTTTTCCCTTCTTTTTGACATTTCCACTCAGGCTTTGGGTTTTATGTTAATATTCTGTGTTTTCCTACTATTTCTGATGCTATGTATTTGGATTAGAATTATGTAATGCATTTTCAAGTTTTTAGTTTCGTCACAAACCTTCACAGCCATCAACTGCCTATATTAGATACAGTATGGACATGAGGACAATTAGTGAATCACTGGATTTTCACCATAACATCTAAAATATCCTCTTTTCTCTATCGAACGTCCTCCAGATTTATTTAACTCTACCCACCTCTCCATAGTGTGTGTGTGTGTGTGTGTGTGTGTGTGTGTGTGTGTGTGTGTGTGTATGTGTGTGTGTGTGTGTGGGCAGTATGCAGTGCTGGGATGCTGCTCTCTGCCTCCTCCACATATCCAGTGAGTTATGTAACAACACTAAAGAGTAGCCCATATGGTACGAAGAGAGTATTTATAAATCAGGCTCTAATATTGTGAAAGCAGCTCACTTTCTTGGATTTGTGTTAACACTAATGCTTGACATGTTAATGCTTAATTTGAGAGAGTTTACCTGCTTTGCCACTGGCCTATCCCTCTTTCTGTGGCTCTTTCTTCTGGTATTGTTGGGCAGGAACAGTGGGTTTGAGAGAGGATTCAATATATGTCCAAAGGGAGGAAACTGTAGATTCATGAGCCACTTAGCTGTATCTATTACACTCAAAGAGAGATGTGTTCTCTCTCTCCAAATGTGTGTGTGTGTGTGTGTGTGTGTGTGTGTGTGTGTGTGCCTGCCTGCCTATGTGCATTTGCGCGTGCATGTGTATGTTAACGTGTGCGTGTTGTTGTAGGGGGGCGTGCACGAATGCACACACACACACACACCCAATGTCATCACACCATCAATCAAGCAAACAAGCAAACAAGATGGGGGCTGTTTGAGGTAAAGCAAACACTAGAACCTGCAATGCCTTAAAAAACAAGGACAACTTTAATCTCTGCGAGCAGATGACAGGAGGAAAAAATAGAAGAAGCAGTGGAACTGCACCAATAAAAATTTAATGTAATCATTTCAGTAATTTCAGCATCAACCACAACATAACACATTTGATTTTTAAGGTAATTTCTTTTGTCTAAAGCAACCTGATTCAAAGTGAAAACTCCTCTATTGCATGTTGGAATCTTATTCTATTGATTAGAGTTTTGATAACTATTCCTGGCTGGTGTGTAGGAAAGGGTCGTGTAATGTTTTTCAACACTTAAACATATGAACCTATGTATATTTTAAACTTGGGAGTCACTTAAGTTGAACTGATGTAAAGATGTGAAGCATCCACAAAAACACACTGCCCTCAAGTGGTCAGTCACAAAGCTTACACCAAGACAGCCACAAACCTGTTCAGTTTGTTAAATGAGAGAATGAGTACTACACACTTGTCTATTTCTGCACATTTTAAGATAAACCAATTGTTTAAATATTAATGACTGCATGTCCTTATATGAAGGAAAGATGTAAGAAAATATGGTGCCTTTGGTGGATAAATCACAAAGTAGAATAAAGTAAATAAATTAATTAATTGGTATGCATTACCTGTTCTTTTTATTTTACTTTATATTTTTAATACATTCTCCCCATCTAAAATTGGTCTTCATTGTCTAATGTCTATTATACTGTGAATCCTACACCCCATTTTTATATACTGCTATTAGTATACTGGTATTTCATTATTATTATACTAGATTATTATTATACTATTGCTATCAGTATGACTACCATCATCTTGGTTCTGCACCTTATCAACCAACTTATTTTGTGTGTGTGTTTTTAAACACTTGTTTAATACTGTATTTTTATTCATATTCTACTAAAATAAATGACCTTACTACTTTATGCTATTGTGCTGTTATTGTATTTAAATGTACCAGACTAATTATTATTTGTTATTATTATCATTATTAATAAAAACAAACAAAGGACACAATTCCCAATAAATAAAACATGCTGTACAGCAATGTTTTTGTGTTTGCCTTTTCAATTTTGAAACAACCGAATGATGAGTTCATGGTTTTGGGAAATAGAAACAGGCAAACCTATTTATGGCTACAGCAAAGGATATTGGTGAGTTGAAAATAAATTCGTGGCTGAATTTAGAAGGTTATGAAACCCTTTAATGAATCGTTATATTTCTGATTTTCAAAACCACTAAAAACAAGTATTGATGATGAATTAGTGACTTCTCGATGAATGGTGTTATTTGCCGATTCACAAAGTACAACTGAACGCATCTTTGGAACGCCCCTTTTGTTATTTCCCGCCTGTGATTGGTGGCGCTGCAAATCCATCAATACCGAACAGACGGGAGTGAGAGGAACAGGTTGAAAAGAGCAGGAGGCTTGTGCACTGAAATACTGTCGGTTTGCAGGTTGTAGCTGGACTACGCACAAACTGGTGAGCAGTTTTTAATTTGTGCTGTGTTTGACCTTATTCTTTTTTTCTGCTCAGTTACACAGAAACACTTGCTTTAAGAGCCATAAAACATCAAGCACAGCCATGGCTGGATTATTTCCGGCGAGCTATCGCGTTAGTACGCGTGTGTTAACGTTAGCTAACATAATGTTATGCAAGGAAACATGTAATATTAGCAGACCATAATTTAATTATATACGTCTCACTGCTTTCATATTACAGGCGTCACGCGTACGTTTTAAACACACTGTTTAATTTAACACGTCCATCGTCGAATAACATAACGGTACAGCTTTTTGTTGTAATAATAGCTAGCTTAGCAACAGCGAGAAACTAATGTCGTGACTGTGTTGACGCTTTTAAATGAAAGATTTTTAGCATCTATTAAGACACTCGTCAATCCATTAAAGGCCACTGAGCTGCATGCAGGCTGCATATTTAATGTAAGAATTCCCCGCCTGGTTATTTTAAGACACAGATGGTGGCATGTGATTGCAGCCCAGCCTTTTTATTTGCTGTCTGTGTGTATTGATATGCAAGCATAGACTGTATGTACTGGTATAAAAATTATGTGTAAGCAGGTTTTTCCTCTTTAAACACAAGAGAAATTCTTAAGCTAAATGTAGCCAGACAGACAAGAAAAAAAAAAAAAAAAAAACCTTTGCAACAAAATGCATTTTATTTAAATTGAAAGTATCTGGCGTATCAAATTGAAATGTTTGTTTTTAAAAAAAAAGATTTGTTAAAAGTAAAACATTAAATTCTATTTATTGTGAGGGGAAGTTCAATAAGTGGTTTCTTTTCACAGTAAGACCTCATCATTATGGTTTGACTTGGAATATATTTACTAAGCAGATAGAGCTGCAGCGATTAATCAATTAACTGACAACTATGAAAGTAATCTAGACTATTTTAATCAGTTGGAGTAAATCTATGGAAAAATTCAGTATTCTCTAAAATGTGAATATAATTGCTAATAATACAGAACTAAGTATCTTTGGGTTGTGTTGGCTGGGATACAACTAACATTTGAGGATGCCATCTTCGGCTCTGGAAAGCACACATTTTCTCACAACTAATTGGTTAATCATTAAAATAAATGAAAATAAAAAATAATCCGTATGTAACTAATTGTTAGTTGCAGCCCTACAACCATCACTCAATTGATAGTAATTCAATACATCTACACATTATAGTAGGTATTAAAGTATAGAACCCATCATTTCTATTCTACTTTTTTTACTTTCCTCAAAGACTTGGAGGTTTATTAGATTTAAGTTGATTTAAACTGACTAGCTAAAAAGACCTGTGTTAGTCTGCAGGACTTTTAAGCTCGTCTCTCAGGAGTTAATGTGATAGGCTTCATAATCAATGATGGGAGCTTGTTGAAAATAAGATTATGCCACATTCTGTGCCTGTTCATAACTTCAGCAGCGCAGAGGGGTGGCGCAAAGTTGGCGTACAGCGGGTTTATAGGTTCTGAGAGTTGGCACAGCAGCTGACACCGGTTGACAGTTAACAGCTCCTCCCTCCCTCCCTCCTTCCCTCTCCGTCCACTGCAGGAAGGGCTCAGCGCAGCGTGGGTGCCCAGGGATCCACTGCCTGAGTGTGGGGACAGCAGCGGCCGAGACCCCAGCGACATGAACCACACCAAGGGCGGCCTGGTCATCTTCACTGCCAACTCGCACCCGTCCAGCCGTGAGCTGGGCAAGAGGATCGCAGAGTGAGTACGGGAGGAGTGGATGACTAACAGACACACACACACAATTTTAGACACCTTGAGAGACGTGTTGAACCTCCTTTGACTCCTGACTGTACCAGTTTGCCAGAGAAACATGCTTCTCAGTTCTGTTTCTTGAAAGCAAAGTTTGCTTGTAGTTCCATTTTGAATTGCTGCTTTTGGTCGGTCAGTAGATGTGCATTGTTTACAACATGGCTGACCAGAGTTATTGTGGCTACTAGCTTCACAAAAGGCAGCAGTGATGCAGCAAAATATAATTGCTGTGCAAGAAGTAATCTTATTCACAATGACATTTCAAGTATTTCTTGCAGCCCTATATAAGAATTGAGCAAATTCTCCCCGGAATGAGCTATTGTCACCCAGTGACCAAAATGAAGATTATTTAAAACAAACCAAGCACATTTGTGTATGGAAAATCTAATCTGTTTTTTTTTTTTTATAACTATTTTGGTGTCATCATTTTTTTTTACTAATATCAGTAATTGGTGTTGATTTTCTGTCTGTGATGAGCTAAATTTTAAGATGCGTTGCAAACTAAGATAAACAGTGAGTCAGTCTACATAAAGCTTTTGTTACAGTGAGTTTGGTATTTTTTTTCTATTAGCTAACCTAGTACACTGTGTGGTGTATAACTCATAGGATAGAGTGGATGAAGACTGGTCAGATTTGATGGAAATTCTGCTTTTCTACATGTTTATGTTGCTTCAACAGATGTCTTGTTTTATTGGGTGTTTTATGCTTAAAGGTTAACTGCAGTTAAATATCATAGTTACTTAAAGCATTATTTTTCAGTGCACCTGCTTCATTGTGCCCTTCACAGCCTTTATCAAAGAGGAGAAGCTGCAGTGTGATCATTAATTAACATTAAAAACATAAAAAAATAAAATAAAAAGGACTTAAAAATACTATGGATTCCTAATGAAACGATCTGATTCAGAACCAGGTTTTGGGCTATTTGTCTACCTTGCACTGTACTATGGTCATTAATAATTTTGTCTTGTGGCAGTTTAATACCAGGTTTGGGTACACTCTACTCATGATGTTATGTGTAAACCGCAAATCTACTAATGCACGTGAAACCCCCCTGAACTCTGCGAGAGTCGGTGACTGTTTATATTACAAATAGACTATTTGCCCGGCTGATCCCCCGCTGTGAATGTGTGCGCGTGTGAATAAATAAAACACAGCGTGACATGGCGGGTAATGAGGACACACTTTTTTGGAATTGGTCCCGTAGTGAGAGAGATGGCTTCAGCCAGCAGCTGCAGAAACTGGCTGTGATCCTCGGGGTAATTTTGCCTATCAAACTGCATCTATTAAAGGTGCTTTTTGTTTTTCTGCCACTGACAGGTTTGGATTGTTACTATAAGTGTCTGATAGCAGAAGTAAACGCAGCGACTAGCACATTGTGTAGCAGCATTATGGCAGACTGCCCTTCTTCTATTAGTATGAATGTAAAACAAAACCTCATCTCTATATCTTCTTGCAATGAATTTTCTATGAATAAAGCAGCTCTGACTTTAAAAAGCTAAACTGAGAGTTTCTTTTTCAGGCGATTAGGGGTGGAGCTTGGCAAGGTGCAGGTGTACCAGGAAGCCAACAGAGGTAAGATGATGCCTGAGACTTTTACTGCCCACCACACTAATGGTTTAAAAAAAATCCAAATATTACCTAAAATCGCAACGTTGTATAACGACCAGCGTTATGTTATAACTAATGCATGTATGTGATGTGCTTTTTGGACAAAAAGCACATCTTTGAAGTGATTTTTTTTTTCCACAGTGTCTATGTTTAGCAGACGTCTTGTTTTTCTGGATTTGACATTTCAAACAGTCGGCTTACAGCTGCCTTTGCGCACGATGCACATGCAATTTCGGCAAAACAAAGAGCAAGTATTCAGCATGGTAGATAGAAGGACATTCTATCCCAAGCATGGTTGAAGGACAGGCGAGCTGGTTGTCATGGTTTACTGACAGAATGTGGATAACTGTCTGGAATGTACAGTGTATGATTAAAAGTACAGAGTGTACAGTGATTAGGCAAAGTAATGCAAAACCACACTGGTCCTTTTAATAACCCTGTGCTATAATCAGCATCAGTTTATCTGACTGTTTATTGGTATGGCGGATGGATATTTTACACCATGTATATTGATGATGGGTCAAAGTTTGAGTCTCTACAGCATGCATTTGTTCTCCCAAACACATCCACACCGTCACTTTGTTTTTCTTGCAGTTGGCTCTGGGTAGGAAGCATTCTGTTTTCTAATCTCTCGTATGTGGGAGGCACATTTTTGGAATGCTGTTATCTACAATTTCACACAGTGGGGTCGGGATGTTTGTGAGAGTCACAAAGAGCTCAGATAGCCTACTGGCGAGGGCCGGGCTCTGTTGTTTTTCTTGCTGCTCTTCTTCTCATGTCCGCCTTTGTCTCCGTAGAAACGCGAGTGCAGATCCAAGAGTCGGTGCGAGGCAAAGATGTCTTTGTCATCCAGACGGTGTCCAAGTAGGAACCCACACAACCAAACTTTTTGTTTTACATTAATTCTCCCACCACCCGGTTGCATCTCACATCCAATGTGTTTGGTCTTCTTCTCCCAATTGGCTGTATCAGGGATGTGAACACAACCATCATGGAGATGCTGATCATGGTGTACGCCTGCAGGACGTCCTGTGCCAAAAGCATCACAGGCGTCCTCCCTTACTTTCCCTACAGCAAGCAGTGTAAGATGAGGAAGAGGGGCTCCATCGTCTCCAAACTCATCGCCTCCATGATGTGTAAAGCTGGTAAGCTCACTGATCTGAGAGTGTGAGGCCATCGTGGTAGCCAGAGAAGACTAACGCACTGATGCCGCAGGTCTCACCCACCTGATCACCATGGACCTCCATCAGAAAGAGATTCAAGGCTTCTTCAACATCCCAGTGGATAATCTGAGAGCCTCGCCGTTCCTGCTACAGTACATACAGGAGGAGGTAAAAGCACATGCATGCATGCATGCATGCATTCAATGTAATACTGCACTGCAAAAGCTGAGCTCTTAACAGGTGAAAATATCTTGTTTTTGGTAAACTTGGTCCAATATTGAGTAGAATTTTCTTATTCCACTGGCAGATAGTTTTGCTTATTTCAAGTTTTTTTTTTATTTGGGTCTATATAGTGTTGTTTTTAAGAAATCAAGACCAACTCTTTTATTAAAAGATGATTAAATTGACTAAAATTAAAAAAAAAATTATAATATTGTACTAACTATACAAAAAACAAGTCATTCTCGCCTGTTAGGATTTCAGTTTCTGGAGTGGTGCATAATGCATTTGTTTGTTTTACCCTTTAAACTCAAAACTTCTCGAAGTAAAACTCCAGGAGCTCACCTTTGTTCTTTCTTTGCTACAACACTGTTGACTGATAACTAAGCCCCGCCCCCTAGAAATTGTTGCCTTGTCTGTCAAACTTCCTTCTTTCATGCATTCTCATGCTACTTCAATGAGTTGCTTGTAAAAGGGTCCTAAATATGCTTGTTAAAATATATTTATATAATATATTATCTTATGAACTTTCAGATCCCTGACTACAGAAACGCTGTGATTGTGGCCAAATCCCCAGCTTCCGCCAAAAGGTACAGTCGCCTCTGTTCACCTTCAACTTTGCTGAGCTGTGAAACTGTAACTAAATGTTAACTGAGATGTTAACCATGAACATGCATCGAGAGACACGGAGCACAGTTACTCTGAAATAGACAGAAGTCGCTTCATATACTCTCCGTACATTTCTCTTGTTGCGAGCTGGGGGTGTGACGAAATATCCTGCCACTAAATTTCACAATATATAAATGTGACCAGATGCTCATTGAGATGAAAACCTGTTTTAAGATATTGGGACATAATGTGTCTGTCTGCATTCTTTTGTTTTTGTCAGTGCTTTGTGCAAATTTATCTGTAGCACAGGCAGCTGACAACATATCAGGTGACACAAGTAGACGGGCACAATGTGTAACCAATCAGAGAGCTAGAATCAGGTTGGTTGCGTGGACTTGGGCTGACTTCTGCTTAATGCTATGATGTTGGTCAGGAGTTCATTATCTGCCTGTCAGCAGTTTATTTGACAAGAGTTAAATGGGTCAGTGAAACATTATGGTTGGCAAGATGAGAAAGTCAAAAACTTTTTAAAATACAGTTTTAAGAAGCATTCTTCAGGTCTCTCAAAATGTTCGTGTTGGTTCCTTGTCACTTTACAAGTCCATTTGTTGTTGTTGTTTTTGACAGCTTTGGCATTGTCCGAGATGTAGCGACACTGAGAAGTTCTCCATGCTCCATTTGTGGTCACAGGGTTTCACATCCTGGCGAAGTTGACAGGAGTGTGTTGTAACTTGTGTGTTCCATGTCCAGTCACTTAGGTTTATTATTGTATAGTGAGCAGAGTGTATCATCACACCTCCGTCCCGTTCAATCTCTAAATTTTAAGAATGCAGCTCACTCAGAAACTGAGAGGTCTCTTCAACAGGGAGGTACAATGTGATTTTCTATAGGCTTCAGGTGAAGCGGGTCAACAGTGTGTATGTGTGTGTGTCTGTGTGTGCAGGGCTCAGTCATTCGCTGAGCGGCTGCGTCTGGGTATCGCTGTGATCCATGGTGAAGCTCAGGACGCAGAGTCCGACCAGGTGGATGGTCGGCACTCTCCACCCACCGTCAAGACCACTGGAGCCATTCACCCCAGCATGGAGATACCATGTAATACACACACACACACACAAACATACACGCACACTGTAGGTCACTTAGTAACAGAATGCTGTGTCCAAGTAGATCTAAAGATGCTCAGACATTGATTTACTAATACAAATAATGGTGCTCTTAATTTTCAAAATTGTTGAAGTATCCCTTCAATCGAATGACTGTGTCCTTTTCCTTCTGCTTCCAGTGTTGATCCCTAAAGAGAAACCTCCCATCACTGTGGTCGGAGACGTAGGAGGACGCATCGCCATCATAGTGGTGAGGGAGCTAATACACACACACACACACACAAGTAGCTTGTTAGGTTGAAAGGATTTGTGTTCGTCATACCTCTGCTGTGTTTGGAACAACACGTTCGACATTCAGAGTCGAATCTTGAGAAGCCTATTTGTCTCGTAGGATGACATTATCGACGACGTGGACAGTTTTGTGGCAGCCGCGGAGACGCTGAAGGAAAGAGGGGCCTACAAGATCTTCGTCATGGCGACGCACGGCATTCTCTCCTCCGAGGCCCCCAGATTTATAGAGGAGTCTGCAATCGATGAGGTGAATATAGCTTAGAAAAATTTGATTTTTTTTTAATTTTATTTTAAAGACCCCTTCCCACAGGCATAAATATACTTAAATAGAAATACTTACTGATACTAATTGACAATTCCTCCTCCTCCCTCACTGAAAAAAGCATGCATTTTGGTTGGAAGTAGAGGTATAGCTGAACATAAGACATGAAAAGCAAAAGAAACCACAAGGAGAGGAGTAGGATAAGCGATTGCTAACTACTTAGTAACCAGCAGATCTGAAAAGCGTGTAAATAACTGTGGGATTAGCGGGAAAGTTGCTAAAAGAAGAAGAGTGCCATGAGTGCCGGAGCAGGATTAGTGTAGGTTTAAATGTACACTGAGGAATTAGCCACAGTAATAAAGAGTACAGGTCATTATCTAGGTCGAGAGCAGGAAAAACTGCACCGGTAGCAGCAGTAGCCTGCATATTTGTGTTTAGGGAGCATCCGTTATTTGTAGTTAAAAAAAAACTTAGATTTTTTAAGATATGTGTTTGTATGCCGTCTGCAACTTTATATGAACATAATTATTTTAAATATGCACACGTCACTATTTGTATCACCACAGATTTTCCTCATACCTGCAGCCCTACTGCTGGAAAGATGTCTTCTCAGTTTTTTCAACTTTAACTCTTTAATAGAGGAATAGAATCTGCAATAAGTAGAGGAAGAAATATTAAAGATAATCTAGCAACAAGGTGCCTTTTACTTGGCTCCTCTTCACACCTCCTCTCACCTGCGTCGTCCTCCCATCTCTCCAGTCTCATATTTCTCTTTTCTCTTTTAGGTGGTGGTGACCAACACGATTCCCCACGAGCTGCAGAAGCTCCAGTGTCCAAAGATCAAGACGGTGGACATCAGCATGATCCTGTCAGAAGCCATCCGCCGCATCCACAATGAAGAGTCCATGTCCTACCTGTTCCGCAACATAGGAGTGGATGACTAAAGGACAAAAAAAAACACACACACCTTCTCAGACCTCTTCAGAAACACTGTATACACACACACACACACACATACACAAATATCCTCACATCTCACTTGGCTGTCCTTGTCTAACAAGTACACACCTCATTTTTTTTACTCATCTCTTTGAGAACCTCCTTTAGTTACCTCTCCATCTTGTCTATGTTTTTTCCAACTGTTTCCATAGAAATTCCATCAGTGTGTATATGTGTTAGGACGTGTTATTTTGTAGCGTTGAATGTCTCTTTCTGACACGATTAGTAAAGGAGCTTGTGCCAGTGCCTTCTACAGGACGACCCCCCCAAACACACAGGCCTTCACCACTCGACTACTCTACACAGCCATGACTCGGCTAACCGCTGTCGTCATGGCCCCTGTTGTTTATTTGATGAATATGCAGGTTTCCAGCTAATTAAGTGGCGAGATGAACAGAGTTCATGTTTTAATATCAACCCTCTGGCAGTTCTTTTTTTTGATGTCTGAATGTTGTACTAATATAGTTCAGGTAGCATCCTTATAACTAGCCATATGTCCGTGTGGTTGCCATAGCATTTAGATGCTAATCAGGTGTCAATCTACTAATTCCTAAAGCAGAACTGGAATAAAGGGATAGTTAACCCCAATCATAAATATGTTTTTACCTGCAGAGTTGTACATCCATCTAGATCATTTAGGATAGTTGCTGAGTTTGTGTGGCCCAAAGGTGAGGGAAAAGAACTTGGAAACATTAAGTATTATTGAGTTTTTTGGGGTGAACTGTCCACTTTATCAAAGGAACTATTTTTTTTTTTTTCAGTCAGGTTAATTGTATTTTTTTTTTTTCCTTGAAACATTTTTCGGCAGTGCACTAGTGAGATACGTATACATGTGTCATCCATTCAAATCCGTGTGCCATCATTGCAAATGCCTACACATATTTGATAATCATTAATGCCACAGAAGAGCAGTTCCCTTCCTGCTGGAGGCTCCTGATTTGAAGAAACTCCAGATTAGAATCGACGCACGAACCCTTGTTCTTAAAAATATATATATATCACTGCAGTTATACCCTCTGGTTAGGAGTACAAGGTTGTTAATAATTTGGAAATTACTCCTCAATCCTCAGAGCACTCGGAAAGTAGCGGATAATATTTCGCTGGAACATTACCCGAGTTTTGACAAACTGCAGCTAAAGCTGGAAAAGCAAATAGAATTTTTTTTCTTTTCTGACAAATGAAACTTGACTGAAGCAGGTCTTTGTCACTTTATTAGATGTGTTCCAAAAATGTTTTGTATTTATTTTTGGCATTTATGAATAAATGACCTATGAAAGTACAATGCTTCCTCGTTGTGATGTTTTATAGTTGCTATTAAAAACAATCAGACTTTCGATTTTAAAGGTTGTTTCACACCTCTGTTTCTGTCAGTAAAGTTAATGACCACATATGTCAAACACAGGCCAGATCTATTCTCTCAATTTCACTTGTCTATACCCATATTTATGATGAATCACCATGCGCCTGATGACACTGCTCTCTATTCTCCTGCTAAACAAATCGTTCATCTTCAACAATGTGAAAGTTTGAGTGTGTTTAAAATAATTTCTCCATTTTTCTTTCTCACTTTTCTTATTGGCCAAACTCTGCCCCCTGGTGGCTGCATCTAAAAACTGCACAAGTGTGACTACCATCAAGATTCACATATTTTATTGTTAGTAATCTAAAAAGTAATTACAGTACATTGACAAGCTTCATCTGCATGATAATAAGTTGATATCAGGTGTGTTCATATAGTTCCTCTGAAAATGTGTTGGATCTAATAACTGTTGTAAACCATGGCCTGCTGGGGGCTCTGTGAATAGTTGAGGAATTGGTAAAAGTGGGCTGGATTCATCCACCTACTGTAGATGATTAATACAATAAAAATAAATATGTCAAGCTCCTTGGGGGATAGGGGGGTGCTGCTACACCACAGAAGTGGGAACATGTAGCTGCTATCCTGTGGTTACTGGAGATTTCCTTGAAGGGAGCAGCTTGTGATCACTCAGGAAGAAAGAAAAAAATTTTTACTTTCTTCTCCTCTACATTTATCTGACAGCTTTAATTACTTTCCAGATACAGATCCAATGCAATGAATAATATAACAAGCTTTTAAATTGTATTACATTGTTAAAGATGAAACCAGTAGTTACCACAAACAGCATATTTACGAGTTAATAGCTCCACCAAATGCAATTTACCTATATTGTACATTGTAAATCGGTTTTCCAGCACTGCGTGTGTGCACGCACACACACACACACATTGAACACTAAATCACGTTTCACCCTTTTGCTTCTTGTTCAACATATTTTATGTTTATTTATTAATGCTGACAGACAGGTATTGGATCAGACAAACATGGTGGCATCAACTGAAGAACAGAACCAGGCAGAGAAGGAAATCTGTTTCCAGACCCGGGGACACATTTCAGAGGTCTTGGCGACACACAGATCAGTCAGATTGTCCCGCTCACGCTGTTTGGCACCGCTCCGTCACAGCTGCTCCACGGCCTTTTCATCGAGCAACCACACGACACCGCTCTCATTACATCAGTGTATTTCAACAAGTCAAGCCAAGGAGTAATATATATATATAAAAAAAATGACAGTTTCTCCAAAAATGCCATGAAATTTGGATACTGGAGCATAATAAAACAATTGGAAATTCTCCCCCAAAAAGAAATATTTTAAAGATGACCAATTTTTCCCCATAGTGCTTTTCTTCACATTTTTTTTAAACATGTTCTACCCCATTTCCCCCCAGTTTCGTAATGAAATGAAACATTACATGAGCCTATACTGGGCTATGCAGGCTCTGGCTGTAAAGTGTTTGACCGGTTACCAATGGTTACAGCACAGAATATGACAGTTGTCCAGTTATTTTTCCAACCCTGAGCATTGAGGAAGAAAAAAAAGATCATTGCTTGTCACCAAGATTAAATGACCTTTCCCCCCATGCTGCAAACATGGTTTTAGGCTCCTGGTCCAACTGGTGAAAGGTGGGTGACCTTTACCCTCTCAGCCACCGCTCTCCTCAAACCCTGAAGCAAGGCACTAAACGCACTCACCTGCTCCGGCAAAAAAAAGCTACTCAGCGGCCACCAGCGGGAAAAATGGCGGCTTAGAATGTGACGCAGGGGAGAACGCTGAGGTCAATGAATATTTTTAATATGAAGAATAGGGGGGAAAAAAGTGTCGTGGAGAAAAGGCATCGGTCCGTCTACAATCTGTGACACTTTATGCTATAGTGCTACAATCCACGTCTCCCAACATGGCAGCATGTCTGTAACCACTGGTAAACCTTCTAAACACAGTGCGCTTATTTTATGTGTATGTGTGTGTGTGTGTGTGTTTTTTTTTTTTATTTAATGCAGGCATGAGCGATGTGACGTGACGGGTGACGACTGTAACAGTCAGCTAAAGCTAGCAGACACCTGAAGGCTTCGTAAAGGCATAAGCAGCAATATTAACTCATAAGAACAAGTCATAGCAAGGCAAAGTGATCACCAACCACAGTCTGGACTTTAAATCCGACATGAACAGGACTTTTGATTTTTGTGATAAACCAGCAATTTTTACAGCTCACAGATGCAACTGTGCTAAAAAAAATACTAAAGAAATAATATTTAAAAAATCCTTATGGCTGATTTTCTTTTCTTTAAAAGAAATATTAATGCTTTCCTTCTTGAGGAACCTTGTTTCTATCCAATAATCAATAATTCTACACTATTATTCTGCCAAATTAAAATCTCAACCTGGAGTCATATCATATTAGCTACTGTATTTCTCAGTCTATCGTGGAAACAGTTGTTTGTAACGCCACTCTTTAACTGAGCGAATTCCTCTCAACACTCAAAGGGTCCCATGAAATAAAAAAAATCATCAAATTTAATTTTTTTTTAAACCTCAAAATCAATTAATTTCCCATCAGTTTTGCTTTCTGTAAAACAGCTTGTTTGATGACTCAAGAGTTTTTCCAATCAACTTTGAAAAATGTAATTTAGGCTCATCTTGCAACTTTTCATACCCAAAAAAACTGCTGGTATGGAGTCAAACACTTCAGGGTATAAAGTAAATTATCAGGAAGTGCAAAGCCAGTTTTGAGAGTAAATAGCTCATGTAGAAGCATGTCAACATGTTCTGGTTCTGGAATATACTGAACCAGGATCAGCTGCTGGTGTCTAGGAGCCCACAGAGCAAGTTGTTAGCTTAAAAGTGTGTGTGTGTGTGTGTGTGTGTGTGTGTGTGTGTGTGTGTGTGTGTGTTTGATAGTAATTTGAAACACAAGCAGATTTGTGAAAACATATTTGGTGTTTACAGGGTGATAATTTATCAAAACACTTCCAATATTAATATTAACGAGACCACAGCCATGCTAGAGTACGGAGGCTGTTTGAGCCTGTTAACATCAGGATGCTAACATGCTAACAATAACACTGCTGACATGCTGCTGATCATAGCTGTGTGTGCTAGCATGAGCTAATTACCAATACATACAATTTGCAGAGGTGGATGGGGATGTCATTACAGTATTGGACAAATCATCTAAATTTGTTGCAGGTTAAGAGGTTCACCGACGTCATTACAAGACATCATCTGGGGGGGCCATGAATGTCTGTACAAATTGTCATGGCAACCCATTCGATATTATTTGAGATATTTCATTCTGGACCAAAGCGGAAGGCGCAACTGGACCAACACTGCTCCTCAAAAAGCAACGCCACTAAAAAAACAACAAATAAAAAAACAACATTGTCTTCTGCTCAACATCTCCAACCTTGATTGAACGTGTAGACCTTTAACACTTTAGGATCGTGAAGCGACAGGTGGGAGAAACTAACTCTGTCAGTTCTGAGCTCCCCTACGACAGAACAGTGGTCCAGTCGCCATCTTTCCCGACTCACTACTCACAATTCACGCTACGCTAGTCCGAGCTTGCCAGCAAGCTGTAAAATCTCTACAAACGCACACATGGACTCACAATGATCACCACCACTGGATCACAGCTGTATTTTAGAAACATGGAGGCTCAGTCACAATAGTCTAGTCTGTCCATTCCCTTTGAAATGTCCCTCAGAGGGACAGTTCACCCCAAAATGAAAGATAGACATCTTCATCTACAGAGATGTGTGGCCTCTCTTGAATGCAATGGAACTGGATGGTGCTTCACTTGTGATGCTCAAAGGCAAAGATACATTAAAGAAAAATCACTTTTTCAGAAATCATGGCCTGGTTACTCAAGATAATCCACAGCCTTTTGTTTCACATAGGATCTGTCTGCTTTCGTGGTGGCTGCACAGTGAGACGGTCGGTCAAAAATAGGCGAATAGTTCCCGCAGGAAACCGCTCACAACAAAGTCTGTGGATTATCTCCAATAACCAGGTCCAGGTTTGCTACCAGCTCCATCGTGTCTTTAAAAGATTAAATCATTTAGGTGAGAGGAAATATTATTTTTTGGATGTGAACTGTCCCTTTTAAGCAAAAAAAACGTAGCACAAACCCACTGATAAATTAAGATCGTTCCTCATCAGCCAATAGGAAAACTCTTCAGGACAATCTAACAAGTTACTTAAAGTCTCATCTCTCATAGACATATGTTCAAGATCCGGGAAAAATAAAAGGACTTTAGCTAACAAAAGGAAAAAAAAAAGAATTTCTTCAGCGGCTGATACTGACGCACCTCTAGTGGTTCTTGGTCTGACCTTTAGTGATCCCAGCAACACATTTGTATTTTCAAGCTATATTTGAACCGTCAGGCATTCATCACTACGTTAGGTTCCTTTTCTAAAGTCATAATACTGGCACTGGGACCTGCTACTCGTCTCCTACTAACATGTGGAGTGTGTTTACATGCACACGGGGGGTCGGAGCTCATATCCAACGTATGGTGTCGTTTCTTTAGAGGCAAAACCGTCCTGAATGTCTTTACTGGCTCGCTAGAAAAGACAAATACTGATTGAGAGATTAATAAAAAAAATAATAAAAATGATTCTTTGTCAAAATTAATTGGAAACTTGCTTATTTTTTTCCATTCAGCCAGTGGGATTCAGTAGTATAGTGAAGCCTGGCTGATAAATGAACACTGGTATGGGAGCAAACAAAAAGACCAGATAATAATTTGAATTTATAAGCAACAGAGAACCTCATTTTGGAATTGAAGCACTTATGAATAGTTAATGTTAAATAGTAACTCCAATAAATACTGATTAACTTATAGTTTGCATATTTTACCTTAAAATCCCATCTGAATATGTGATTTCCCCCATAAAAATTTGATGAAAGTCTTTTCAAGTTATATGTTATAAACTTGATTTCCAGTTGTTTTTTGTATTTACAACTTAAGAGGATCGTATAATAAAATAAAACTATTACTTTAGCTTTTAAAACTGAGCTTTCCTCTGCCTCCGAAAGCCGGTAATGCGTTTATAATCTTCGATTTTATTAATCCATGTTTTCAAATTAACATAATATTAAATTTTAAAACACAAAAAAATCGTATCAAATTCAAATAAGAATTGAAATCAGGTCACTTAATTAGACTGGTTACATTCAGACAGCCACATTCAAGATTTATGAACTGGAGCCTGAATATCAAAAATTTCAGTTGGTTTATTCCGTAAATAGTAATATATATTATTTTTTTAAATTTAATTTATATTAATTAAGTTTAATATAGTTTTTCAGTAGTGATTAAACTCAGTACACAGCTGTTCATGAACATTTAAATGATTGCAGCCTTTCTCCATTTCCATACAGATATGTTTGAGGCCCTTCAGAAAGTGTTGCATTTTATTGATTGTCCAGCAGAGAGCGCTGGTCACAAATCTTTAATAACCAAATGTAAAATGTAATCATGGAAATAATGTTCCAGGCTTCAGTTTAACTCTTCAATAGGTCTCAAACTACCTTGAAAACAGGGTTTTATTCAGTCAGTTTTTGTTCTTTAGCTCTGCTCACTGATCATCCCTAAAGCAGCTCTGCCTCCCAGAAACGATCGAACACGCCGACACGACACGGTGGAAGCTGTGGAAATACGCTTCTGTTCTAACAAGCAGCGTCTCTGTGATCCTGGCTGAGGTCAGATTTTCTGTTTCCGTGCACCTACTGGAGGACGTGACTCTCCTGGAAAGCAGGATGTGGGTGTGCATGTCAACACACACAGAGTAAAACACCAACAAATATACACAATTAGCTCTAGAAGCACATATTAGACTATTAACACCCTGTTTGCCATTGATGTTGATAGATAAAAAAAGAGAGATGAAAACAGGCTGAATCTGGACAAGTGAAGCGTTCTATCCTCCACAGCAGGATGCCGCCTTCCTCTCACCCCCCCCCCCCCCCCTCCCCCCGTTGCTTAAGCCACTGAAACACTTTTAAATAGACGTATAGAATATATACAAACACAATGCCACCATGGTTCAACCCCCCAAACGCACATTTCTCCCAGACTCCTTCCACTGCTCACAGAGTTGGGTGAGAAAAGAAAACCTGAAAAAGGCTGGGTGTTATTTCACAGATGTTGCCACTAATCGGATATTTGTCTGCCGTCTTGTTTGATAGTTTTTATTACGTAACTATCAGGTAGGCCCCTTTTTCTTTCCATTTTTTTTCTCCATTTGTCACTGGGTGTTACTACCGCGTTCCCACTTCGGAATTCGTGTCGAGTCTGTCGAGAAAAAAAAAAATAAGGTGGAGGAGGCCGCTTCTCTTCATAGTCTCGTCCTTTCCATTAGAATCCAGTTCCAGAAACGGAAGCTGCCACCTCGTTAAAAAGTGGTAGAACAACAATCAAAAAACAACCTTTTGTACGTTTGTCTTTTTTGCTCTGTTTTTTTTTTTTTTTTTACTTCCTCTGCTTGTTTGCCCCCTTGTCACTCGATAAAAGCACTTTGTGACGAGCCTTGTTCGTTAAAAGCCTTTTGTCTTTTTTCTTCCTTTTTTAAAATAAACTTGACAGATGATAATAATAATAATACTCCCGGTAAAGATACGGTTGATGAGGAGAGAAGAAGCGATCGTTCCACGAGTAAAGTTTCAGGATTCTCGAACGTGGTGGTGTCCGTTTTTGATTGCCAAGAAGACACACAAGGAGGATTGTGGGTAATACGGAAGGTGCATTCTGGGAAGTGGTTGTTGACCCATGATCTCGAGGCCACTGGGGCAGATGTGGGATGCATGTCTCCTGTAATTGCCTCCTCTCCCTTCCCACTCGCAGCTCCTCCGTGCAGTAAATGGTTGATTGGAGTGAAACGCGGCCCTGGTCACGACGGAGGCCGCTCCACCTCGCCCAGTCACAGACGAGAGGTAGGAAGTAGCAGCGGTCTAGGAGGGCTGGGGGGTCTTCAGGGCGTCCACTTTGGTCTCCAGGTCTGTAATCTGTGCAAACAACATCATAGCGGAGGAGAATTGAATACATGTGATTAAACAAATCAAGCAAAAAAAATATACTCAGACACTTAACCTACGCTTCCCCATTTTCTTATGACTTGTATTTAAAATTCAGATGTATTCACATAAAATGAGGATATATTGCACAGAATATACAATGGACTGCTGCATCCAAAATGTAATAATGACAAATCCTTCCTCCTTCTAATAATCTGACCTGTTTATTTATTTTCCTGGTACTTGTGCATGTATGTGACGTGAGCAGGTCTGAGCAGAGTTTTGTGGTATTTGCGTTTTAAAGCCCGAAAAACGCCGTCACCGTCTAAACTAAAGGTGCAGATGATAAGACGCGTTCCAGTTTTTACCAGCAAACATGGTTAACTTCACCTTTTCCTGCAGGTTGTCCGTCTCCTCTTTGTGTGTTGCCTCGCTCTCCTCCTGTGCTCGACGCTGAGCCGTCTCCTTCTTCAGGTATTCAATCTCCCTGCAGCACACACACACACACACACACACACACACACACACACACACACACACACACACACACACACACACACACACACACACACACACACACACACACACACATTATAGTTGTGTAATTATTCTTTCCCTCAAACCCCCTTTTTTCCACTCCCTCCTTCCTTACTTCTGCTGGTATTCTTTAATCAGTCTCTTGGCTTTGCTGTATTTCCTCTCCAGGGTTTGGTACTGTGCCTGGGTTTCTTTCAGGTGTTCATCCACAGCCTGAAAACACACACATTACATTATAAACCTATTATAGCTGATTGAACTATTCAATGATGAGAAGAGAGGCCTTCCAATGTTGGCTCCTCGCTGGTGCTGCTGATGTTTATTCTCTAAATCATTACCTTACACAGAGACTGTGCTTCCATCCAGTATCCCTCCAGTTTCTCCATCCTCTCCTTACTGTCCCTGATGTTTTGCTCCAACTGAGTGCGCTCCATCCGCCAACGCAACTTATCCTGCTCGGCGTGAGCCAGCTGGAGGTGAGGGGGGCCAATGTGGGAGAGAGGAGGTGGCATGTGGGAGGCAGAGCCGGCGTTAGAGTCATTTTGCAACCAGCAAAAGAGCTGATGTTATGCTGGCGTGCATTTTTCTTCACAACCTAGATACTGTAGTGTTTAATTTCTGCTTATTAAGAAGAGAGTGGAAAGTTAAGTGTTCTCACCTTCCTCTTTAGCAGCTGGATCTCCGCCTGGGTGACTGCATGTTTAATCTGAAGCTGGAAGAACAAATGTGGTTTAAAAGATTAAAGCTGGTGCAGAAGTCTGGCTTTTGTTGTTATAGTTTAACAGGTTAAAATCCAAAAAACCCTCATACGGGGCAGCATTGAGTTTTATGCTTATATCACATGAGAAACCCTCAGCTACAACACTAAATCTTTATCTCTAGCAAATATCCTTTTTCAACATTTTACAGAATATATTCTTCAGTAATGTAATGTCATGGTGATTCCAAAGAATTTACAGACAAATAATTAGTCTTTGAACTCTTATCTTGTTAATCGTTGAACTTTGGATTGCAGATAATTTAGCTTTTTTTAAGTTTTTTTCTGAATTGGGTCAGTTTGGTCTTGTTTTAGGTTTTGAATAAAGTACTTTTAACTGAAATAAAACACTTTTGCTCTGTCCCAGCAACAAAAATGAATCTTTAGGTGTTCTATATTTATTATTATTTATAGTAGGAAAACTGTAATCTTTTATATAATTAATTTGACATATTTCTATGTACTGGTGCATTGGCAATGAATTATATTCATAAGGAATCAAAGTGATCAAAACCACAAGTACACATGTACCTCCTTGAATTTGTGGGTCAGCTTCTCGGGGTCCAGCTCCTCAGGAGACAACATGTCCTGGTTCTCTGCCAGGTCGAAAACCTCGATGGAGTTGGGGAACACGGGACTCATCTCCTCCTCCTCGTCGGTAGCGTATTCACCCGTCTGGTAAACCGAATGAAAATGTAATGTGAAGTCTAGTTAAATTCATTCCTAGTCTGCTGTGGAGTATGTGAACCAAGGGGCATCAGTGAAGATTTATATTCCTCACCTACACAAAATTTAAACTTTAATTTCAATACAAAACGCCTCTCTTGTTGTGTCTGGCTCTAACGACTGAATGCAGCGTTGCCCCTCCCAAGATGGCGGCAGCATTGACACGTAATCCACTCCGCCAACTGTTTGGCCACCTACCTGTAAATGTCTATGATCTTGACGGCTGTGTTTATTTCTCTGTTCTGTGGACTGAGTTTTTTTTTTTTTTTTTTTTTAAAGGGACAGGGTTAATCCAACAACCAGATTCCAATTTCTTAAAATGACAAGGATATTAAAAATCTCACTTTATACGATAGGACACCTTTGAAATACGCAGATTAGATCAATGCCAAACAAAGCTCAGACTGTATAATTGAATTTGGGGATGTGTCATATAAATATGGTGTAAGTGGCAGCACGCCGCCAGCAGACCACATACTGAAAGTATGAAATTACAAATGAAGTGAACGAAACAAGCTTTTGCTGGCAGTCTGAAATCAAATACAGCCACTGCCTGTAACTGTCTTCACGCGGTCGATAGCAGTCTGCGAATCACTCCTCTTCTTCTCTGATTAGACATTACAAAGGGAAATTAGATTCACATTAACGCGGGTCTGCAGCGTATTTACAGGTTGACGGTCACTTAACAGCTAAGGAAAGTGCATCATCTAGAATGCAGCAGCTCTCTTCCATGTAATGATCACACTGTATCTTCAGCTCCGGTTACACGTTCTGCTGCGACACTGAGACAAGAGCTTTCTGCCGTTTATTATTAGTCGACGTGAAACCACAGCGCATGCTGCCATCTACATTAATATCCTGAATGTTGGGCTCTTCTGGTTTGCCACACACAGATAATATGAGCCATGGGTTCAGGAAATGTCCCCCTGAGATAAGTCCCTGTGATGTCATCAGAGCTGTATCAGGGAGGATCTGAGCTTGGGTTTGAAAACTAGATGTAGACAAAAATGCATTATGGGATGCCCTGTTGGACCAGGATAGGACCTAAAAGTCAGGATATGTCTTGTCTGCTGCACCAATGTGGACCATTCTGTTCTTTTCTTATCTGCAACACCTAATCTGATGAGTAGTGAGCAGCAGCCAGTCACAGGTCTGGCAGAACCCCTTTAATCTCTTATACAAACCACCAATAAACTTTGAATAGCTTGTGCCAAAAATGTAATTCTGCTGCTAATTTGCTTTTGATTATAACATTGAGTATTTCACTTATAGAATAAAATGGTCACGTTCATTCTGAAATTGATTAAAATCAGCTTTGGAAACACAACACGAGACATTTAGAGATGTATTACTGAGGGCTTCATGTTTTCAGTGAGGTGAAGAGGAGTGATGGCATCTCTCAGTCATCCAACTCCCTCGTTCACTGACTACTTATGCTGTAATTACACGGAAGACTTACAAATCATCAATTTGACCTCAGGGATTAATTGAACACATTTTCCAGTGTAATTTGTTCTTATAGACACAACACACAACAACAAACGGTTACAGTTGTGAGCCGAATATCTATTCCTCCGTCTGACCACAAGGTGGAGAGGCTGGACTGAGTGGGAGACTACCAGGCCACGTGGTGGCACACAGACGACATTTTGTCACACACACGCACACGCGCACGCTCACACACAGGCAATCTCATTCACATGAGCATCATTCTAATACTTGCTTAATGTGCAGCTCATCTTACTCTCGATGATGCTCTAAATCCTCCCTCTTATGATTTTCTGCAGCTAATGAAGGTGATGTGCTTGTGCTACATGTTTGTGCAACAGCAACATGAACTGAGGATGTGCTGAGCAGCATTAAAAAAAAACTGCTTTATTAAGGCACAAAAGTACTGCGGAGTGAAGAAGGGTCGTCTCTAGCATGCCTGTACTGTACATTTCGTCTGCTTGAGTTACCTCTTCGTCATCGTCCATGTACTGCTTGTATCTCTGCTCCATCATCTCTCTCTGCCATCTCTCCTGCTCCAGAGTCTGCTGGATCAGCTGAGCCACTTCGCTCTGCTCCCCTGGCTTCTCCCGGCCGATCACAAACCTGGAAAGCATCCAACATGCGTCAATGAGAGATCTGAAAACGGTAAAATTTAAAAACAGGGTGCAACTGCAAACCTAAAAAAACATGCACACATTGAAAACGCAGTGAACATTCAATATGTGCCAAACGCAAGCCAGTAAAATCCACACCAATCGCAAACTGGAAACAGAAAAAAACACCCTTCACAAACCTGAGAATCTCAGCACATATTAACCAAAAGCCTGAAAAATAGGCAATTTATATCACAATAATGCAATAACTTTCCCTAAGAGAGAGAGTGTGTGTGTGTGTGTGTGTGTGTGTGTGTGTCTGACCTGACGGTGCCGGTAGTGTTGCGGAGGACAGACGCAGCAAAGCTCTGAGTGACGCCAACCAGGCTCGTCCCATCAACCTCCACTATCAGGTCATTCACCTGGATCCTGCACACACACAGACAATACACACTGTGTGTGAAAATACCAAACTGTCTGAGGAGATAAGGCAGAGTTAAACCTAGTTTAACATTTTACAAAGTACACATGCACTGCATGTACTTTTTTCATTTTTCATATATTTCTCAGGGAAAGAAGCCTTCTACTTTCACCTGACTTAACTGGAAAAGGATTCCAAAAAGCCTTTTTAAAAAAAAATTGTAAATGTCCCATAACAGTACAGTTGCCTCCGATGGGCACATTTCACAAGGATCTTCTTATCTCACCGCTGGCGGTATTTTACAAAATGATTTCAAACTTCCTCGTTCCTCCGGTGAACATTCTTTCCTTTCTGTCAGATCTCAAGCCTGGTTGGAAAATTTCAATAGACTTGACTTGAATTTGTGAGACAGGCGTTGCGCAATCCCGAAGGGATGCTGTTTTTTTATGAGTGTGCAGCCAAAAAAACTTTGATTTTCTGAAGGCTTTTCTCGAAAATTGTAATATTATGTTTTTTTTAAAGATTTTTTTTGTTGCCTTTAGTGTGACTATATATATAAATAAATAAATAAATAATACTATATTTGATTTCAATGTATATGTTGTTTAATTACACCTTGATAAATTCACTTTTACATGTACATTATCAATCTCCTGCAATAAAAACAGTACTGTCAAATCTCTACTGGTGGACACATTTCTACCATCAAAGTATAAACCGTCATATTGCCCAGATTTATACCGTTGAAAACTGCTTGTTCATGGGGGAATGTTGGTCTCTATTTTTAAATAATATAAAGCCTTAGCTCTGGACATGCTCTATTTTGAATAATGTCATGAGATTTACTTTGCTATGATTTGCTACTGTATAAATAATACCAACGTGGTACTGTCTTGTCAGACTGGATGGACTGGATGAGTTTACCATATGTGAAACTGGTACGTTACACCACACTCATTACAGTTTGTGCTTCCTGCCAACGCTATCTAGAACAGGCTGTTCTGAATCCACGCCAGGTGTGTTGCAATGACAAGTTACTGTATGTTACTGTTACATGTTACTGTTTGAGGGCATATATTTGGAACATTTTAGGACAACAGCTTAGATTTTAATGACAGTCTTGAATTTTTCAGGACGTCTGGTCACTCCGCTCGCAAATATTGCAATGCTTTCTTGAATTTGTGTCAAATTCTGAGAATGCA
Organism: Eupleurogrammus muticus; assembly: GCA_036785175.1. NCBI lineage: Eukaryota > Metazoa > Chordata > Actinopteri > Scombriformes > Trichiuridae > Eupleurogrammus > Eupleurogrammus muticus. The sequence continues at coordinate 18,599,607 of JAYKQN010000011.1, read as the reverse complement.
GAATCAGTTTCCTAGAGGCACTGATGACCTTTGGAGAACAGGGGGGACGGCCTACCTGCCGTCTCTCTGTGCAGCTCCGCCTTCGGTCACAGTCTTGACGAAGATCCCCAGTTTCTCCAGACCCATATCAGCTCCTGCACCCATTCCTATGATGCTAATACCCAGGCCTTCATTGTCTAAGATAAAAAAGACAACCATACCATATGTTCATAACCTAGAACAGGGTATCAGCAATATACATTGTATAGGACATATATTACTGCTTGGTGCATTGATTCATTTCCAGTGTATGTGACAAGGAAACCAATAAAACATCCATACTCAATCCTTTAAAAACTTTAGTCATCGTTCATTATAGCTATTATGCTGTGATAAGAGCAGCCATCACGGACAGTTGCTGGTTCAAATCCATTATCTAGAATTGCTCTTCACTAATTAGGCTAATCCACGCTAACTTTAATCCCATAAGGGGATAGTGGAGTTCTTAACAGAGAGAGAGTGGATGTCCACTGCCAGCACCCTGTCAGCTATTGTGTGGACATGTGCAGGTTTGTTACGTAACAGGTTTGACTGAGTGACTCTCTATGATTGTAAAGATGTATGTGTGTGTGTACCTTTCTCCAGCTCAACAGGAAAAAGGTCCAGTTTCTCCACTCGCTTCTCCAGTTCGTATTCCGCCGAGGCTGCCATGGGGTCAACGTCGTCATTACGCCGATCGTAGTCTTCGTTAGAGTAGGTGGTGAAGACCTGCACAAAGGGCAAAGGTCAAAGGTCAGAAGGCCTTTGTTTCATTTTTGATGAGCTGTTTTAAAGACATAAAAAGTGCTTTTCTATATTTGTGAAACAGAAGCCCCATGAAACGTTCCCTGAGGAACGCCTTTATAAAGCCCTAAGAAAACCTTTAATCTAATCTAACCCTAACCCTAATCTAATCTGACTTTGGCTAATATGGCGTTTCTGTTTACACACCCGGCAGACAAGGAGCAACATGAGCATATAGCACTTTATCCGTCTGCTGTTTTACTGCCGGAGGGCACCAGTCGGTTTATCAGGTTTCTTTCTTGAAATAGCCACCAGACTAAACAGTAAAGGTGCCCTGCAACCAAAATGATGAGCTGAGAGATGCTCAAAAACCCCCATAGAGCTGAAGGGAACTCACAGTTCTCTGATATTTTCTACAAGTAGCGCCTTTCATATTGCACAGTCATATGATACATTGCTGATATAAAAATATTTTTTAGTGCAGCTTTAATGTTTTTCTCCTTTCTCTTCGCAGGCATGTGGTTTCCTAAAATGAATACCTCTCTGTATGTGAGCAATCAATTCTCTTTTGTTTTCACATAGTGGGGAAGTTTCACCTAATGCCACATTCTTCATTGGTATACACATCCTTATCAGCCAGTGAGAGACCTGCAATTAACCAGCTCCTGAACCAACACTCATTGTGGAAACGGGCCTCTCGATGTGTTTGCCCCATCTCTTCTCCTGTTCTCTATGACACCCCTCCCCCCTTATAAAAAGGTCAGGAGCATCTGTCTCCCCGGTGACCATCTCTGTGATCACATGGCTTTGTTTCCACGGCAACCGCAGGCTTTCCCAGCGTGAGTTTGGCAATGGCTTGCTCTCTCGCTTGCTCCCTCTCTCTCTTTCTGTCCCTGTCTGGTAGATGAGGTGTGTGTGTGTGTGTGTGTGTAGGACACATATACAGAGGGAAAGTGAACCAAAGTTTTTTAGGTATAGGAGGTGCTAGTTATAGTGTTATTTATGTCTCTGAATGGTAAAGACCAAGGAACAAACGTGCATGCGCACAAGCACACATATTCCGACACAAACAGGGTCAGAGGGCGTGATTGTTAAACAGTTTCCTGTTGTCATGCTTCCTTCCTGTTGAGCAACTTTAAAGCTGTGCGAATGTGTGTGTGGGTACATGAGTGTTCAGAGTGTTCCCTGTAGATCATCGAGAACACACAATCACTACTTCTCTACAGAAATACCAACACAACACACAAAATCAAACCAGCCAATGTAGAGCAATGACACAAACGCATGCACCAAGCTGGATGAAACATACGCTCCAGACTGAGTTGCTTCATGCCGATTGGCTGTTCTCAGATTACCATTAAAAAAAAACCTATGGAACTGTAGCCCAGTTTCGATTCAGATGAGGGTGAAAAAATGCCAACAAAATGATAAGGAAAGTAAGGTTTTTGCAGGACAATGCTTGAATGATAATGTTTTCACATTACAAAAGTGTTGTGTTGACAAGAAAGCTTCTACACATTCTACTAATGCCTCAAAAAATATTCATTGAACACAGCTATGAGATTAACGGGGATTCAGTCATAAATCCTGAGCCCCTAAACCAGGCAATCTTCCATTAGACCCTCCTGCCTGGTAAATGTGCACGTACTTCAATCTCCACCTGTCCTGTTTGTAACGCAGGCTTTCTCTTATGAATATGAAGTCCCCACACCTAATCGGGGGATAACCCCGATGACGTTACTGTGACCTTATTCCGGTTTTCTGAAGACTTGATAAAGCTTCTCTAGCTACAGAAGATGGTGTAACAGTTTTCATGGCTGAGGTGGAACCAAACTAGACTAACGAATAGATTTTATTGATATGCAAAATCAGGGAAGTGCCCCTTTAAGTCTCCATCAGGTATGTAAGTAAGAAGGTCAACACAGGTCTTAAGTCATGTCAATATGTACGTATTAAATACAAAATATCCAATTGACTGCCACTAGGGGTCCCCCAATCACAATGGTAACCAGGTGATAATGCATTGTTTCTCTGATTATTTAAGACACCTAAAATACTTAATCCGCTTAAAAAATAAAGTGCATTGAAAAAAAAGTGTCTTAAAACTGTTTATTATTGTAGAACTTCTGGCAACCAAAATGTGAACGCATGCAAAATCGTCACCTTGTGTGCATACTCTTTGAAAGAAAAAAGTATGTATGACACCATCGACAGGCGTTCAAAATAAAATGGAGTGGTAACTTGATATAAATGTTTCAATTATGCAAATTATCTATAAATTGGTAAGAAACAAATAGCTTTGCATCCACGCTGCTGAAAGAATGTGCTGCGTCAGGTCCCGATGCGTCCTCAATAAGGGGCATCCACAGCTGTGCTTACAGCTTATCTCCATGTCATGTTAATACCAGGTGTGCGCATGGCCCGATCGGTCGTTCCTGGTCTGGAGCATTGATATGATTAAGAGATTAAGATTAAGGTTTCTTTATTGCCATCTCTCAGTATTCTCAAAGATTGAAACACACCTAATCCCTATACATTTGACCTATCTTTCACACGCACATACAGACACACCGCAAAACTATCTTTTGGGTTCTTTTGCCAGTGCCATGGTCAGCACCTGACAGGAGTGTTAACCCTCACATCTAGGTCTTTGATGGTGGGAGAGAACATGGTGTGAAACATGCAAACATGGTGAGAAAATTCTAACCAAACACAGAAAAGACCAGTGTCAGCCAGGGTTTTAACCACCGAGCCTCCATGCTTGCTTTTTATGATAAATTAGTCATCTCTCAGTCAACTTTTCTGAATGAACGGGTTCATATTTATTATTACTAACCCTAACCCAAGGCTGACCATCAGAAAATCCATGATGCTACAGTGGCAGCAACTGGAGACAAAGAGTCGACAGTCCTTCTCCTAACAGAAATGTGTTTATTCAAATAGTGGAATCCAGTCAATATCTTTCAACGTTACAGTGACAAAGTCTTACTTGATTTCTACTGCATCTCAACACAGGGAATGAGAAGGAACCGAGAAGAGCGAGAATATGATGCCAAAAAGACATCGAAAGCACATTTGAAGGGGATCTTTAATTATCCAGTATGAACAAGAGGCATGGTTATAGCAACTTAAACCTTTTCCACAGTTTATACTGATACCCGAATGTTGTTGACTCACTTGAAAAACTGTGAACCTGTCCTTTAAGAGGTAACCCCCCTACACTTCATGGTAAGTAGTAGTTAGTAGTACAAGTTATTTGATTATTTCCCATTTCTGTGACACTTCAATTAGAGCCCTCTGAAGTGCGGCTCTGATAAATACTGGGAGACTGGAGCAGTGTGTGTGGAGTAGCAAATATCTGCAGCACTTATTATTCAGCGCTGGTGCAGCAATGAATAACAATATAGTGTTAGAGTGTACCAATTATCCTGGGCCAAAGGGAACTGTTTTAATTAAGACCATAAAGACCGGACCATAAATTAAATTGAATAGAAAAAATAAGCAGCAGTTTCTGTGCTTATATGGGTCCAGTCACGTCAACATCCATTTTAATTTGGTGGTAATGGGCTGTAGAAGAAAAATCCGGCCAAATCTTGACACAGACTGTCCCTGAGCTTACAAACCCCCTGCAGAGCCTAAACATGATTATATGAACACATTAGGCTTGGGAACACAATATAATTTAGAGACAATAAAAATATAATATATTATCATGCAGGATTACCCTACACCAGTTAGATATTTAATTAATTTTTTTCCTGCAGTGACAATAAAATTGTATTGTACTTTAGGTTTTTAGTATTTTTTTCTGCAGCGTTGAATCAGAAGAACTGAAAGTTGCAGCAGATCTGCAGTTTTCTGGGAGTTTGTTCGAGATATATGGGGCATAAAAAAATGAATGCTGCTTCTCCATTAAGTTTTATATTGTCACACACCAGGGTACATTGTAGAGTAAGCAAAGCAGTGAAATGGAGCTTCGACACGTAGCAGGGAAGACTGCGCAAAAACTGTAAAAATAAAAAAAAAATCATATAGATCAAGTATAACAAGAAGAATCAAAAATATATTCTGATATGGTAAAAAATATTGTTGAAATATCACAGTATTTAAGAAAATTGTCCCAAACCTAGAACCCATATTAAAAGAAAAATCAAAATCACATAAAATTTTGTGCATTTGAAATGCATTAAAGAAAAAGTAGAAATGATTGTTGTCTGATAAATGATTAAAAACATTGGAAAATGGTTATCAGTTCATTTTCAGTCACTTGATTAATCCATCGCTTTTCATGTTGACCCATTATCAGATTAAATAGCAGATGATTGATTCACATGTATTAAAGTGTGAGTGATTCAAACCATTATTAACCAGCCATGAACAGCTGTATCACATATCAACACAAGCCTCTTTGTCTGGATCCTACTTCACCCATGATGCCTGCGGCAGTCTCCACATGACCCAACCAATCACAGGCCACTGAGCACTGCGTGGCCACAGGCGGCCGGGATGAGTCCCCAGCACCACGCTCCGTTGCTTTGCTACTGCCGCGGGTTGCGATGCGCTGTCCATCAAACATACCAAACTGATTCCGGGACATCACGTCAACAGCGGCATGCAGGCTGTCAGAGGGCCGGCGGGTTTTATTTGGCTGAATAGCATGTAGTACGGCTGCATGAGGTCCTGTGATCTAAAGGAACAGTTCTGACATTGTGGGAAAGGTGCTGACTTGTCTTCTTGGTGAAAACTAATTTCAATGTGAAATTAGAACCAGCCGCTAGTTAGCAAAGTCATAGCACCAGCCTTATAAATCCCCACATCATTAAAACCCATGTCATTTTTACATTTGTTTTAATTGATTACTGCAGAAAACTGACTGTACTAAGTGGTATTATACCTCTTAGTATGTACGTCTTAGTAACAGAGTATTTGCCGAAATGCCTTTAAACATATATGTATACATACAGTAGATGTAGGCTAAACCACTTCTGCCAACAAGCAAGATGGCCGACTTTATTTTACAGTGACATCAACCTATAGCTGCATTAAGTCGTGTATGTTTCATGAATCCTGGATGACCGCTACAGCTCTGAGTCACTCAGGACCCTCGTGTCCCGAGAAGGTTCTCTGGGCAGATCCGCTGACGCCACTGGATGATATGGACTATCCGGGGTCAGGCAGGGTCACGGGTGACGTTGTGGGTATAGGTACAGGTATAGGTGAGCACGTGTGAGAGGGAGACGCTTAAAGCACCACTTCTGGTGGTCAGCAAGGATGAGATGGAACATGAGTATTAGACTGAGTCCAGATGAGGCGGGCAGGCCTAACTGGATCAAGATTTGGGTCGGACACTGGAGCCTCTTGTGGATCAGGCTTTACTGGCACGAACAACAGTACGCTTGTGTGGACGTATGTGGAAAAAGAGCTTGGTGATGTGGCCTATGAATGAACCTTTAAATCAATGGCAAACTAAAAAGGACAAAAACTCTAATTTCTGAGAAAGTTGTCTCAAAACAACACATAAGATATAAGATATGATTCCCACAACGGGGACGGGGGAAATTTGCTTGTTACTGCAGTGTACAGAGTAAAGAAAAAGAAAAGAAAATAAAAAGCTAAAGAAAATAAAAGCTATAAAAAATAAAAATACACAACACTATGTACAAAATTCGTAGAATATATTTGATATATATATATATATATATTTTTTTTTTTTTTCTAGTTTTTTAAGGTTTACTTTTGTGTTTCTTCTAAGGTTGTGGCATCATGTTATTAAACCGTTGTGTGTTGTTATTTTATTATTTTCCTGTACTAAATAAATAAAATACTTTATATTTATTTACCATTTTCCAACCCGTAGAGAAAGTAAAGAATCAAAATGATTGAATCGTACCAATCGCTCGCTCTTTTTTACACTTTAAGTTATGATGAGGATTAAGCAATTGAGATATGATTTCAGATTTTTTTTTTTTGGAAGTGGGATTTCATTCCCTTTAGACAGACTCAGTCTAGCAGGTTTTCCTGCTTCCAGGGCTTGTGCTAAGCTAAACTAAGCTAAGCTAAGCGCCTGCAGATACATGGTTTTCCTATAGAAGTGAGACCACGTTTCAGGCTTCTCAACCAACTCTCACCAAGAAAGAGAATACATTTCGGTCAACCATTTCCTTGAAAAAAACACCCTGAAATCTTCAGACACAACATTTTAATAAGAAATAGAGCTTGAATGAATAATGGATTAATTAACAACAACAACAACAACTATTTGGAGATCAATTAAAGTAATTGTATGTGCAACATGCACATATATGCAGCTTTATCGCCTTCACTTAAGTCTGTCAGCTGTGTGTGTGTTGTGTTCTGCAGGCCTGCCTGTGTCAGCGCGTTTTTATAGCCATGCTGTGCTCGCTGAGATGGTCAACAGCTAATTAGCCATTTGGAGTGGCCCACAGCGGCCAGGTAAAAGTAGCAGAAAAATGGCTTCATAATATTAAATGAAGGTTTAGAATAGATTTAATCATGATACATTTGCATTGTTGGTTTTAGTCATTTTCTCTGCTGCCTTGATTTTAAAATAACGGAGAGTTGCAGCAGACCTGCAGTTTCCTTGGAGTCGGTCCCAGACTCGTGGAGCATAAAAACTGAACAACTGAACGCTGATTCTCCATAAAATGTTGTATCACCACACAACAGGGTACATTGTAGAGTAAGCAAAGCTGGGACACATCTGGGCAGACATTAAAAAAAATTTGGAAAAATATCACAAAGTGTAGGAGGTAGACTAGAAAAAATAATTAGCTTATTTAATTTTGGTAAATTACACTGTAAATTAAATAACAGACAGGGGCCCTAGCCACCATTTTTTCCTTAAGTTTCATTTCATTTGAATTTTTCCTCTTAGGCTACATTTCAGTGAGAAAAAAATGGTAATACAGAGCCAAAAAAACAATTTTCAAGCCCTACCAATTATCATGATGTTCATTTATCATGATAATTGGGTGTTACACCATTGTAACCCTGCTGCCGACTGCACGTCTATTTTTAGAACGACGCGTCTGAATGAATCAGAGGATGCAACGAGAGAGGCTGCATCATCAATCAAAGTTCACATTTCGTCTAGCAAGTATGACCAGGCAAAGAGAAAATTGTGCCATGGCCACTTTAAATAGCCTTCCTCATGATGGCTTTACCCATGTATGTAGGTCAAGGGTCAGTGAGATTAACAAACAGATTTTGTGTTTTAATAATTAGTGATAAAGGTATTGAAACCAATAAAACAAGGGTTTCCAAATTCATGCACAAGCCTAATTTAGTTGAAGTATTTATTGCACACTTTCAGTAAATCTTACAAACTCCATTTCACACCTCAAATATCACTGTGTTCGTCTGCTTTATTATATATTTAACTGAAATTGCTGTTCCAGCAATGCAATAGTTATAAAAGGAAATCTTGAAAATTGCCGCAAATTTTCCATGACTGTATATATGGGTCAAGATTCGTACCTTTTTTTTGGTTCCAAAAATGACACAGAATGTGTATTTTTTTGTATTTTTATGTTTTTTTAAAAACACAAAATGTCCACTGTGTTGCCACTATATTTATAAATCCAGGTAAAGTAGGTTATCGGCTCTCTCAACAGCTACAGGCTGGACCAGAATTCACATCCTTGAGGAACCCTCTGGGAAAGTGGAAGCTTGTCGTCTCTGTGCTGATACCATTCGACGGCTCTGTCACAGAGTGAAGTGAAATGACAGCTCGACGACCGAATTAACAATACAATCAGTGAAACAGCGGCTCGTGCTGTCTGGCTTTAGGATTATGAGCCGGAAAAATGACAGATGTGCAGCAAAGGGAAAACGTGTGAAGAAGACATGAGCAGCAGTTAATACGGAGTTCTGACAGATGCAGGACAAGAAAATGCAGGTTGAGTCATATCTGGTGGAGACAGGTCTGAGGGCGTTGGCGCTCCGCTGGCTTAGAATTGAAAACCGTGCTGATCAGCGGATCGCGGGGAAACCTCCTCAGTGCTCTGGAAGCACAGGTCTTAAGGTGAAAGGAGAGCCTGATCAATCTTTTTATATGTTACATTCCAGATTCTCATATTAAGGCTTGCTGTGTTTTTTGTTTTTTCAGATGCAGACATAGTCCTGGGGGTGCTGCGAAGGATTAGGATTAGTCCACAAAATTCAATCAAGCAATGTCCCATGCCAATCCACAGAATAGGGATTGTGAACGTGTGGACTAGTACATCTGGCAATCTAAAACACCTCCTGATCATTTGTTTGCTCTGGGTGCAGCATTGTCAGCAAATAAGCTGTAAAGCGCTTACAACAAATAAATAGCTGCCACCGATTCGAATTGACCACCTCGAAACAGATTCACAATGACACATTCCAGGTGATTTTTGTTCCCCATCCAAACAAAGCGCAAAGTGATTCTTATCAACAAGCTTCCTTTCCTCTGTGTGTGTTTGTGTGTGTGTGTGTGTGTGTGTGTGTGCGTGTGTGTGTGTGTGTATATCGATGCATCGGTTTTCATGTAAAAGCAAACACACCCAGCTACATTCTAGCTATTTTAAGTCTTGTATGTAGCTCTGCATGAATAAATACTGTGTGTGTGTGTGTGTGTGTGTGTGTTTGAGAGAGAGAAAGTGAGACGCAGGGCAACCTCGCAATGTTTTCTACACCCTGTGATTAACCATTTATAAGCATTATGTTGCATCGTTGCGCTTGTGGCAAATGCGCGTCATCCAGAACTTCTAAAATCAGCTGCTTAACAGTGCTGAGACCACACTTCTGTTTCGGAAGACGTGTTTAAACGAGGCAGGCTGGAGACTTGTAGAGTACTGGAGGTGGTGTTGAACTCTACCAGCTGAGTTGTACTCCGTGAGACGACTCATGACGTTGGAAACAAAAAATTACCACACGATTGTGAAATTGAGTAACATCACCCAACAAGCCCGGACAGCAAATCTCTTGACTGCCTCTTTTGTTTCATGGAGCAGAACGCCTCTCTGAACATGTTGACATGTTACTGGTGTCATTTACACTCACAGTATAGAATCAATAAGCTATGTGAGCCATATTTGTTTTAAATATGAATGCACAGTTATATATAGTGTCTATTCATGAAGTGTAATACAGTATCTAGTGTTTATTTTATGCTGTTGTACACGCTCTAGTCCGGGTCTGTTTGTGTTAGGCCAACACACAGACAGGAAGTGGTGGAAGAGGACAGGAAGGTTGTGATGCCTACACTCACATGTTGAGTATTGCTGCTGCACTTTCTGCACCACATGATGAAATAACATGTATGACTCCATTATTAGTGTCCCTACTGTTGTTATGAATGAGAGAAAATTTGTCAATATATTGTTCAAAAGGATCATCATTTCCACGGATTCTTTCATTGACCGAGTTGATTAAAAATGATACACCTTCTCTACTGTTCTATTAATAATTTACTGCCTTGTATGTGGTCATTTGAATGTTTGCTAGACAAGAGACACAAGTTTCACTCTTGATTTCCATGTAGTGCATGAAAGCACCATTTGAATTTTGGTGTTATGGTCAGGATGTGAGGATTTGAAATGTCTCAGTGAAGTGAGAATTGAGAGAGAACGCTAGTGTGAGAAACTGAACAGTTGTGCTTGAGATAACATAATACATCTTATTTCTAATTTATTGTGTCTACAACATTTTTCATGGTAAACCTCAGGATTTTTTTCATACATGCTGACTTGAAACAGAAAATAGAATGAGGGGGTTTCTGCGCTCTAAAAGAATTGTTTGACATATTCACTTTGCAAATAAATTCTTGGAATCTCTGGCGGTTGCCTGGCAACTGGTAGGAACCAAGTAATAGAGCGACTAAGTACTTTTGCTTCCGGTGGATCCCATGAGACCTTATTTTGGAAAACAATATGTACAGTAGAGAACAGCAGGGGGAAAATCATTTGACCCCGTTTAAATTATTCCTTGAATTACACATATGATGTTTGCCAATTTAAAAGGTCATTTTAGAAGACAAGAAAGTCCTTGTTTATAGTAAAATGTACAATAGTAATAAAATGCTTAATTAGAAAGACTACAGAGACCACCAGTGCTACTTAAGATAATGTTAATCTTTTTTAACTTTCTAAATGATAAAAGAATCAGGAAAGACACATTTGTGTGTACAAGTTGCTATATTACACAGTAGTAGTAAAAAAAACTTTTACCATTTCTGCAAAACAGGAAACTATTCAAATGGGACAAAAAATGCGAATCATTACCCTACATATTTTAGTTTTTCTGAAAAAGGGTCCCATGGTGGAAGAGGGGGGACTTAGCATATGCACATTATTTGTATTTGGGAAAACAAAAGAGAGAAGAGGGGGGTTACTTTAATATAATTTTATTTTATTTTTTTATAATTTTTGGATCTCACTGTAATGTCACTGTATTTCTTATTGTTCACAGTGGAACAGACAGAGAAAGAATTGACCTGTGCAGCTACTGAAAAAAAATCCACCTTTGCAAAGCAGAGGCCAACAAAGCGCTAAACTCGTATGAATGGCGTGTCTAGCAATCTATTCTAACACTTTATCTCCTATTAACTTATTGCGTCTGGCAGGTGGCTGCAGCTATTTCGACACGATTCGCTAAGCAGCCAACTGTTGCCGTCACCTCGGTAGTAAACAATGCTGTTTCAGGCCACAACGCTTCTTATATAGCTCCACTGTGGCTAAAGAGGTCAGTGGTTAAATGTTTCAAGGTCCAAGGAAATGAGAAGAATTCCTTTTTTGACATGTCGCCTGGCCTGAAATAAAACATGCTCCCGCTCACGATACTCGGCTGCCCGCATATTTGGACATGACTGAGCAGGAAAAGTGATCCTCAGTGAATACGTCAATGTCCATTATGGAGTCTCTGTCCTGCCCGATGACAGTCAACTCTGCCTCAACATTTCTATACTCAAGACCGTTCCCTCTTATTTCCTAAGCTTCACATGTCTCTGAAATGCTATAATATATTAGATATATTATACAGCATTCTACAGTTCTCCTCTGTGAGGAAGTAAGTCATGTCATGTCAATGAGTTGAAGCGGTTTCACAACCTGCTGACTACTGCAGTGAGAGGGGGCAGGAGGGTGATTGCAGGGGAAGTGAGCACGGTACTTAGCAAGAGCTTCTTTTAAATCAAGATCTATGATCACACACACACACACACACACACACACACACACACACACACACACACAGCTAAAGTCACACACACACAGCTAAAGTCAGCAGGAAATACTGTGGTGAAATCAAAGAGTGAAAATTCCCTAGCAACTGTGTGTGTGTGTCAGGAGGAAGTCAATGAGTCTTTTCAATCATATCCTTAGTCTTTTTTCCTCTTTAGTTTCCATGGTCAAGCAGATAGTGGAACACACGCACGCAAGTATGCACACGAACGATCATAAATGCACATCTACATGACAGCCTTCACTAAATTCTTTCACCCGTTTTTCTTTTATTTAAACTTATTTAAATCAATGCATAGCATATATCCATTGATTCATCAAGTATTTCAGTCACTTTCGACTACAACATGTGGCTCGATCAATGTGTAGATTTAGACTCTCATTCATTTTTTTTTTTGGTGCAGCTTGGCAGCAGTCAAACAAGTTGCAAACAACACTGACATATTGAAGTTGGGAAATGTGTTAGCAAACAGTTTCCTATTTACACATTCCACAGCCATGAAGCTACATTATTTGTGTTGCCATCAATTTTCTTATACAATAAATGTTTGATGGAAACAGCAAAATTCAAAATAAACTTTGAAACCTCTGCCTGTTTATTACAGCCATGGATAACAGCTTATATAGAATATATACAACCTATCTTCTGACAAACCTACATAACATAATCGCATCTAGTAATTTGCTCCAAACCATGTTGATTTGTATTTTATTTTTTGCGAGATCTCAAAAACTGTCTTCATATTTGCTGAAAATAATGAACGGAAGGACTATAGCTAGCAACTACTGAGGGAAAAGTGTCTTTAGCAGCTGACTGCTGGACTATGCTCTGCAGATACTTACATTGCTGAAAGTTACAGGATGTGAAATCGAAACAATCTTTGTGTTTCGATCAACTTGTAAAGTGAATTGTATACAAACTCTCCAAATCTTGCAAAAAGTCAAATATTCCTTCACCATATCAGAACTTATTTAGCAAAACTGTTTCTCACATTTAGCTCTTTGCTTTTTTTTCAAAACTGAGGGTGTTTTAAATATTTTTCAAATTCCTTCTGTAAGGTTCCGCAAAAAAAAAAACATCCACTAAGTAACTAGCCCAATACTCAGTTACAATAACTTCCTCTAATGTGTGTAATTGTGACTATTTTGAAAAAAACTTCTCCATTGACAATTAGACTCTGACCCTGAGTGTTAACTTAACCCACCTTGATTGGCTCAATGCTGAATTTAATCTTCCTATTGGGTGGGGGAGGCTCCTCCTCCTCTGGAAGGCCCACAATTTCGGAGCAGCTGCTCTCCAGTTGGTACACCTCATCTTCCTCGTCCTCCTCGTCATCCAGCTGGCTTCCCCCGGAGTCCTCCTCCCCGAGCCCGCTGTATGCACTGATATCCACCAGATCCCCCTCAGAGTAATCCTCCTTTCTCGAGCCGTCGTCGTTCTCCTCCTCTTCCTCGCCCCTCCGATCAGAGTCCGCTCCTTTCTCCTCCGAGGACGGGGAGGAAGTGGAAGGCTCTTTCTCTCCGTTTTCCAGCGAGGCATGAACCACGGCCTGCACCAGCCTGGCTCCGGCATCGGACGGCCCGGTGGAGGAGTCCTGCTCTGGGGCAGCCATCGTACTCGAGCCCCTGGCTTCGGTCGTTGCTGGCTGGGCCTCCGATTCCGGTTTGGCCTCCGCAGAGGAAGAGGAGGAAGTGACGGCCACTGGGGACGACGAGGAGAAGGAGGAGCTGGAGAGCTGGTCTCCTGACTGTCCTGACGCCTCCTTCTCCTCGCTCTTCACTCCTCCTATGCTCACGTCTGGAAGCTCTGTTGCCTTGGTGCTGGCATCTCCTGCTGTCCCCTCCTCTCGGGCCTCCTTACCTGGAGGCACCACCTTCACCTGAGATTAGAAACAAGCAGAAAACATAAAGTCAGAGTTTTAGGTTGACACACTGTCCTTCAACCAGCTTTTTCTCAATCTCAAATTTGAGGGACTTTTTAAGCAGATTCTTCATACCTTCCTCCCGCCAGTGTCTATTCTTGGTGGAGGTTTGGGCTTCGGTGCCAGTGCTGGTCCTGACCGGCGGGCGGGGACATGGACGTTGTTCTGGGGCTCGGCCTTCTCGAACACAGCGCTGAGCTGGCTCACTGTGGGGCTGACAGCCTCCTCCGGCCCCCTCGAAGCTGCAACAGGAAGAGTCGCGGGAGTGGGAACAGGGGGGTCGTCCAGCCGGTCCAGAGCCTCAGTGGAACCGTTAAAACGAGCCACAACGTCCAGACGGCTGTCCTGGAAACCAGAGGCTCGCTCCTTCTTCAGCAAGATCCGGTTGGTGGCCGCTTGCTTCTCCTGCTGTAGAGAAAGTGTCAATCAGGCTTACAACAAAAACTGGATCAAAAACCCTGTAGGACTGTGTGGCCAAGGTGTGGCATAAGACATACCAATAGCTTTGAAGTTTTAATAATATAATCATAATATATCAATATATCATAATTTAATGCATTTGGCAATCTGAAATTTCACCTAATGATGCTAGAAGAAAAGAGGAAAACCTTAATCATTGAAATGTATCCTCAAAAAAAATATATACAATATTGGCCAAGATATTTTATTCTAATCCAAAAATGTCAACCTCATGATTGCATGGTGCTAGAGGGGGAAGTCAGAGGATCACCAAGGTCAGTAAGAAATGTAATCATGAACATCTGGTACCAAATTTCCTGCTCATCCATTCAATAGATGACAAGCTATTTCACTAGAGAAGGGAGAGATGCTGGTGAAAATCAGAATCAAGTGTCTAACTGCTTGGTCTGAAAATCCTGCAGCCACATTGGCCCTCCAGGTCCAGGTTTGCCCACCCCATGTCTAAAGATTTTGGAATGGAACTACAAAACTGAAATTGGTTTCCTGAGGAAATTCATCTTCCCTTTGCCTCAAACTGTTCAAAGATTGCACATGAGGATTCCTGCTAAAGTCTTTTCTCCTTTCTGTGTGGCTTCAAATCCATCACAATCAGCTCAGTTTCAGTTGCTATTGTTTGTTGTAACCTCAACATTCTGATATAGAAACGCCACTGGCAATTAGTATAACCGAAGAACAACAGAGACAAATGAGTGTAAATCCTCACAAAAACATAAGGCCATACATTTAAGTGCAGGTTCTGCCTAGATTGAACCATGTTAACTGTTGCCTTGTGGTATCAAGAGGTATCAAGATGTAAAAGTGACCAAGAGATAGAGACACAACAAGAACGGCTAAATATCAAACATACACACAATTAGGTGAAACAAACATGTTTCTGACCTGTAGAGTCCGCTGTTCGAAAATCCTCCTGGTTTCCTGGAGCTTGGAGAAGCCCCCGGCCTCCCCCCCTGGTTTGGAGTCAAAGCGGTTGACCCTCTCCGAGACTGTGCCTCCGAGTTTGAGCAGGGCGCTGTGGTCAACGTTCTCGTTGAGGCTCGACGCTCTTGGCAGAGACAGTTTCACCATCTGCTCTTTATCTGACAATAAGAGGAATGTCAATTATCAATCTTTAGAGAAAATAAAAGGTAAGAGGGGTTGGTTAAAGAAAACAATCCATACAACTTCGGTTTTATTGTTGTGGTGTTGGCTAATAGATACCAAATTTTCAGCAAATATTTGGAATGGTACCATGAACAGATGATGACATTTTGATACAGATCCGGGAGAAATGAACCTTCAAAAATGCACCATAGTTTGGGGCCATCTGAAGGTGATATCCCACACCTAATCAAATGCATATTCAATAAGTATAAGTATAAGACCAACCTACTCAGACCATTTATTTTAAAAGGCTAGTCAAAACAACCAGCGAACTGCTCTCACCGATCATTTTGTCCCCGTCCTCATCATCGCCAGGCGACTGCATCTGCATGAACATGTTCTTGATGCGGTGGACGTTCGTTCCGTATCTCCGGCCCCTGCCAGGCGGGCGGGGCAGAGGTGCGGGCTTCGATGGAGGTTCAGAGCCTCCATTGGCGGCATTGTTGAGGTGGTCGGTGGCCTTCTTCAGCGCCGCCAGCCCCGCCTCGTAGGCGTTGCGGTGCGGCGAGGGACTCCGCAGGTTGGAGCTGCCGCTTCCTCCACCGGTCCCGCCGGAGGCCCCATTGTCCCCTGTGGCCGACGGGGGCTCAGTCTTCATCATGTTTGGTAAATCAAATGGCCCCCGGTGAACAGCAGGTCAGCAGAATCAACGAATGTGGCAGCATCCTGTTTGATTTTCACCTCCTGAATCACAGATAGAGAGAGAGACTGATGGTTTATATCTGTGATTCAATCTGTGGTGTGGTCTTGTCAAATTTGAATTATATGAAACTAATATGAACGTGCATTTAACCTTTTTTAAAAGCTGGATAAAAACAAATATTGGCTACTTTTAGGTTATTTTTATATTAAAAATAGATTCTTGAGTCTCCTGCAATAATTAATAATAGTTAATAAGTCAATAATAATAATTAATAAAAAAAATGTAATAACTTTTAGAAGATTTCAAAGATCAATTTATCAAATTAATTTTTGGTCATTTATCATATATACAATTGACACTTTTCGGGTAGAGTGTAGAATTTGGAGTAAAGACTATGCATTTGGAACTTGACTAAATTGATAAACTAAAAAGAGACTGCTTATCATAAAGATAAGTGTTGGCTGCAAACTTATTGGATTCCAATAGAAATGGCTGCTTCAGGTCAAAGGTCACACTGACACAAGTGAGGTAATTAAAACCACAAAAAAAACAGTCATCAGTATATTGATAAAATATTGCAGCACATCACTCACATTGAAGAAGCTGAAGCCAGTTGATTTAGTTGATATTTTCGCTTTAAATGATTAGTCTGGTTTTAAAATAAAAGGTTGAAAGAAATAAATCATAATTTTTGCCCAAAAGGTTTTTCCCCTGTATCCTATCCTGTCCCATCATCTAATGACCCCTTTGAATAATCCAGCGACCCCCGGAAAGCAATGTACTGACAGATTATTTGTTTCAGCTCTAGTCAAAAACAGAGAAATACACATTCAATAATCAAACTGAACCACTGCAGTTATTTGAGGAGACATATGAAAAACTAAAACATTTATGTTATTTTAAATTATATAGTGTCCTTCACTGTAGCAGTTTATCTTTGAGCTGGATTAAACTGTTAAAAAATGGACACTTTTATATATTGGATCATTTTCAGAGCGAAAAGTGCCAAACTGACTCCGGCTTCTTAAACATGAATCATTGGAGAAATTGAGGCCTTTGTATAAAACTGCAGGAGGGAGAAGAAAAGCATGGTTTAGTTTGAAAACTTGTCCCCAAAATGATATATGCAGCAGAAAACGGAAATCAACTGGCCTCACGACTGCCTGTGTGTTTCCTAACACACACACACACACAGCTCCAGCAGCCATCAGAATAATCCAATTAAAATGATGACACACTCTTAACTTTATGCAGCTTCATGTAGTTACTCTGAAAATCAAACTTACTTTTGTGACAGTCGGGGCATGAATACAGAACACTCCCATGTTTGTCCCCAGATATCAAAGTGTTTTTTTTCTTATAATCACAATCGAATTATCTGGCTGATTGCGTTAGCCGTTTCTGCTGGCAGTCGGTGCCGTAGTATCGCTCAGTTCTGATTTCTAATTCTGCATCTCTAGGATAAGGAATAAGCACTGACACCAAACACACAATTGATAATTTGGTACCTTAATACCACACACCTCTGAGCTCCTGTTCTAGCTTACCAACATCAATACTGGCTCTAATTAGCAGCTTTTTCTTAAAAATCCACAAATACTTTGCTGCTCGGCTCAATGATTTGATGTCACTAGTGCAGTGCTTAGGTGGAAACATGCGCATTCAAGTCTTTCGTTAACCTAGACAGAACAGTGCCTCACATGCAGACTATTGGAGAAGACGATACACCAATGCTCCCTAAACGCCTCACATGCAGGATCTTGGGAGAAGGTGCAACTTTGAGCTGTATTCAGCAGGAAAACCTGTTCAAAACATAGAGAGAAGAGTGGCTGTTTCTACTGTTTTCTAGATATGAAAGGCACAAACAGAAAGATGAGCCCTTGCATCACATAGAGGAGCCGTGCTGGTAGTTTTGTGATATGTGTACAAAATTTAAGAATCTAAACTTAAGCAAAGCAAAGAAATTGGTTTACATAGAGAAAAACTTGAATATTAGTCAGCTTCAAAGCTTTAGACAGATACCCCGATATAGCACAGCTTAGTCCTCTCTCCGTGTCCTTTCGTCCAACTCTAGGACTAGAAAGTAAATGTTGAACTATTAATAACTATCAATAAATACCTACTTGTAACAACAATAATAACCACATGGTTTACGGCATTAGCATCTAACAACAAACTTCACCTCCAACAGAGGAGCTCAACTTCACAGCCAGAAAGTAGCTTTGGTCACTCCTGAAACGATCATCGAGCTGTTTGCCACATTAAAGGTTGGATAAAAAAAATGTATGGTTTTGTAACTTGGATGATCAAATGAGGACAGAGCCAGAGACACGTATAATTTTCCTGACAGACTGTGGGATTTGTGTGAAAACTCACAGCCGAGGTGCAAAGATTCAGACTGCCTGAGTTAGGAGTCACGATGACACAACACATACTTCCTTCTAGTGACTCGACACTCTTCGAAAAACAGGAGGAACACTCATCTTAAGCTTTGCATTGCACTTTGTCATTTGGAGACGGACCGAGCAAAACTACACTCACATTTTCCACTCTGGTTCAGACTGAAGAGAGCGGCACGTCGGTGCCCAGCGACAGCGTCGCGTGACGTCACCACAGATTTGGGTTAGAAGCCACTATGTGGAGAAAATCCAGCAGAGGAACGATGTGGCTATGTTACAATATTCAAAACAAGCTTCAATGCAGCAGGGAGCACTTTTTACAACATTAAACAGATGCTCCAAGAGCTGAGTAATTAGCAAAAGGGACCAATTTTAAAGAGAATCGTCAAAACTGAAGCTGCAGGAGATGGGATATCTCAACTTTTCCCGTAAAATTCCCCAAAATATTGGAACCTACATTTCCCATAGTGAAACTCACTCAGTGTCTTTTGTAGACAATGTAATCCATGTCTTTCGAACTCCACGGCCCAAGTTCGTAAAGCAGACTTTTCATAATCTGTCTAATAAATAATGCATTGACTTCTCAGAAATAACCTCGATCATATCATTAAGGTTAATCAGTCAAACGCTCCTCTTTACAAGCACAAAAGCCAGGTTAAATCAATTTAACAAGTAAACTAATCTGCAGAAAACTATCTGCAGAATAGTTTTTCTTCTAGATTAATCTGCAGAAATTTTCTTGATTCATTGGTAATGTTTTAATCTATAAAATAGAAAAAAAATATATATACAATAAACTGCAAATCCAGAAATGCTAGAATTGAGAAGTGTTTGGCACTGCCGCTTAAAAATTATTTATTGAGTATCTGCGGCTTTATTTCTGAACATTAAGCCTAATCTCTATTCATTCATCAGTACAACGGCCAGCGGCGCAAACGCTGCAGCAGTGTGCGTCCGTTACGAAACAAGACAAGACATGGCAGAACGCGTTGCTGCTTGTCTAGTTAGTTTACATCCTTCTCCATGGCAACGCCAACACACTGGGTGTTGAGAAGAAGTGGCTTAATGGGATAAAACAGACTCACACGCTGGTGTATTGTCAAAAACAAAAACAAAAAAAACATAGGAAATGCTGTTTATGCTACTGCTGACCACATTGGGAGACACACACACACACACACACACACACAAAGAATGTCTTGTGACATTCTCTTGCCAAATAGTAGATTCTCACACAGAGATCATGTGAATTTTAGTGAGTGATTTGTAAAGCAGGGCGACACGGTGGTGCGGTGGGTAGCACTGTTGCCTCACAGCAAGAAGGTCGCAGGTTCAAGACCGCCTTGGGCCTGGGTCTGGGGCCTTTCTGTGTGGAGTTTGCATGTTCTCCCCGTGTCTGCGTGGGTTTTCACCGGGTACTCCGGTTTCCTCCCACAATACAAAAACATGCTCAGGTTAATTGGTAAACTCTAAATTGCCCATAGGTGTGAGTGTGAGAGTGAATGGTGTGTGAATGGTGTGTGTGCCCCACGATTGGCTGGCGACCATCTGGGGTGTATCCCTGCCTCTCGCCTTAACGCGCTGGGATAGGCTCCAGCAGACCCCTGCGACCCCGAAAGGGAATAAGCGGGATAGACAATGGATGGATGGATGGATGGATGGATTTGTAAAGCAAATAACCTTCACAGACACCTCCATAAAGAGACACACACATACACAAACGAGCATTTAAAACAGCTCTTTGCCTTTGTCGTGTCACTGCTGAGAGGAATCTGATGGTTTCTGCTCGAACCGTTGAACACATGGCTGGAATATACAAGTCAAAGTAAATCTCTCCAGGACTTCACGTCGAAGAATGACAGACTATCCGCCTCCTCTTCTCTGGCGCTCTTTACCGTATAAAGGTCCCATATGGTTCACTTTTTCCTGGCTTTTATTTAAAGTTGGGATATCCATGACAAGTTATATTTGTAGGTTTAAGCACAAAAAATCATCATCATTTTACATAAATCTCCTCTCTCAGCCTTTCTCTGCAGCTCTATAATGAACAGGTTGTCTTGTATCTGTATCATTAATATTGAAGAGCCTCTCTGATTAGCTGAGAATCATGACATCGCAACTTCACATAAATCCTGACAGCTCATTTTATGGCATGGGGCAGTATTTATGGAACAGCTACACCTTATTGTAATCAAAACTGTATTAAATCCAACTTTCTACAATATGAGAACATTAAGAATTAAAGAATTCTACAGTTAAATTCAATCTGAGCAACAGAACAAAACTTATTTTTTTCTGTGTTTCATCTTTCCAACAACAATGTATGTCAGATACCCATAATCCTTTGCAGGTTTGAGATGCTTTCCTGCAATTTAGTTGGGATTACAACAAACCGCTGCACCACGATTTTTCCCTTTGAGCATGGAGATGCTTTAATCATTCCAAGAACGGCTCCGCTCTCACCTGAAGAGGTAACGAAGGATTATTCCGGTTTATTATAATCTGGGTTTTGCATAAACTAATCTCATTCATCTTGTGTTCGAGCATTTCTTTTTGCATCTCTAACATGCCCAAACGTCCTAGATGAGGAGTAAAGCCACTGGTGGCCTCCTGTGTCACAGCAGAACAGCTGCCTACCTGCAGCAATAATCCTCAGCACATGCAGGTAAAATGACTAGAGATTCAAAATCTGTTGTTGGGAGGCCACTGAACAGCCGCTCCCTCCAGATTTTTGTTTTCCCTCAATGAAATGTATGAGGATGTGTGATGGGTTTGAGTAGTTATGGCAAAAAAATATAACTGCTCTTTGTCTGCATGTGTGTGTGTGTGTGCATATTCATCAGTATGGTCAACACAAGACACTGCAGCCACTGATGTAGAGAGATGCCCCAACAGACATGACTAATACAAGTCTCCATGCTTGCACAGCATCTCTGTATCACTGCGTATCTATGTGCGTCACACACACATACACACACACAATACTCAACAGAAGGCACATTATTACAAATACAATGGCTCCATCTATTCACGCGACAATCCCTGCATCTGTGGAGGAAACTCCCAGGCCTGGCCTAGTGCGGAGCTTCGTTCTGCTGGCAGACACACACTGCATGCTGCTCCTGCTGCTGCTGCTTCTGGCTAGAAAGAAGCTTTGTTGGCATACCCGACGTTAAGCTGTTCGCTTGCGAACCTCTATTCAAAAACGGACTATTTTACAGTGGCGCTGCTTTAAGAGCAACAGCGTTATTAACACATTTTCAGCTGCTAGTGAGATTAAAAGGTTGTCAAAGTGATTTCGGCGTCTGAATAATACACAGTGCGGCGGTACGTATAGTTTAAATGTTGAATGATTTGTGGTTCGCGTGTTGTCACCGTATTCCCCTTCCGCTTAAATACACCTTACGGAAAGCGATGTGCGAAGGTGCTCGCGCAGGAGTATTGCATTTTAATCTGAATTAAGACGGTTTGGACGAGTCCCACCAAAGCCGAATACGATAGAAGACCTTTGTAGACTAGTATACGTGTTATTACACATTCTGTGAGGTGTTTTTTCTCCGTGGGTGACCGCGGGAGTTTAAAACAACGCGTTTTGCGACGGAGTCTGGCGGGAACGCGGGTTTCAGGCGTTCCGGATGTGTGTGCGCGTGCGTGCGTGTTTTTCCCCCCCTTCCTGACAGAACACCGTTACAAAACTGAACTCGTGTCGACGCTATCGGCGAGAAGTCAGAGCCGTGTGTGTGTGTGTGTGTGTGTGCATGTATGTGTGTGTGTATGTCCGCGGACGCGTCACCGGCAGGTTTAGGACCCGGGAGGCGGGCGGCTGGCGGCCCTGCTGGTGTCTGTCTGCTGCGCTGCGTCGCTTCCTTCCTTCCTTTCCCGCAGACTCTTACCTCTTTATTTTTTTTTTCGCGCACGAACCGGGGGGGGCTTATTTGTGACGGCGTCAAACTCTCGCGACCGCGCGAAGACTTCCCGCTCCGCCGTACCTTGTTTTTTTTTCCCGGTGTGTCATGAGCAGCCCGGTGCCGTTAGGGTCCGTAACGGAGACGGTCCATTGTCCTGCCGCCGCTGCCGCTACCGCTGCTGAGTCCTCCCGCAAGCGAACAGAGCGCCTGCCTCCACTCCGCTCCTCCCCCTCCTCCTCCCCCCTCCCATCATCGGTCTTCCTCCATCCCTCTCTCCTCACCCCGACTCCTCTGCGCCCTTTTCTCTCGCCCCTCCCTCCTCTTTTTTTTATGGTGTGTCACCCCCCCCCCCCCCTCCCACCGCATCACCTGTCCCCCTCCCTCCCCTCAGGTTGTACAGCAGCATCATCAACAGTTGACCCCGGCCCTCATTGATTAATGCACTGACCCCCACCCCCCCTCGCAGGATGTCATTTGGTGCCATCGGGTAGGGGTGGGGGGCGTGGGGGGGGGTCTTTGTGTGTATCGACTGTTTCTGAGTGGCCGCTACAGGCTGTTTCAAGGGGCAGTGGAGTCGCATCGTGGACGTCCAGCGACACCTCGCTGCTTCAGTGGGCTGCTGCAGACAGGAAGTTGATGCAGGCCCAGGAGGGGGGGGCAAAACTGAAAGGAGGGGTGTGTCTTTGTTTTCCATTCAAAAAAAAAGGTTGCTTCAATCGAAACGTATATTTTCAATTACATGTTTTACACTACCCAGGTGCTGCAATGGGTGGAGCTGTTGCATCACAGCAAAAAGGTCACAGGTTCAATATTGGAGACCTTTCAGTTTTCTCTCACATTCCAAGAACATGTTTAGATTAATTGAAGACTCTTATGTTTCCCGTAGGTATGAGTGTGTGAGTGAATGTGAGTGACCTGTAATGTGCTGGGATTGGCTCCGGTAGACCCCTGAGATCCTAGTGATGGATACATGGGTATAGAAGACTGTCAATCTGTAATATGGCCTTTATTATTGAATAATAAATGTACCCTAATAGGGGTAAGGAACCCTACAAGGGGCATGAGGAAATCAAAGAGGTTATAGGATGATAAAATAATGTTATAATAATTAAAAAAAAGGAAATACATATTTTGGGCACAAAGTCGTGATGTTTTTCTTCAATGTTTTTCTAATTTTTGCTTTATTTCTTGTCTATATTCAACATTGTCAAGGCTCTTGAAGTTATTCAGATAACAAACAAGACTAAGTCCTTGTTCTACAGATGCTAAGTAAGTCAATTAATCATCAGGTCAATCAGCTATTTTGATAAATAATAATTACTTGTCTTTCTTTTACACTTTCTTTATTAGGTTTTGAAAAAAAATGTTTCAAAAAACGAATATATATATATATATATATATATATATATATATATATATATATATATATATATATATATATATATATAAAAACAATGATTATTGTACACAATACAAATGAAAAGGAAATAAAGTAAAATATAACATTATTGTTGTCATCATTTTAGTCATGATCAAACGGAACTTTTTTTAAAGTGATGATACATGTGCAATGGACTGAAGATCTTTCAATTTCCTTTAAATTTTGAAAAATATTTACTGAATTTATAGATATGCACAGCACTTCATGTTAATTATCAATAAAGTAAAACATATTTAGAGATTATTCTACATGTATTTTCAAAGGGTGACAATATTAAATTAGTTTTACTACTACTAATTAATACATTTTTAACAGTTTCTATTACAAAACACTAAACCAATGAATCAGGACAACTACCAGGTAACGTGACACACTTAATAATGCATCCATTTCCAATCCACCACTGTTCACGTTTAGTGTAGGCAGGTCAAAACATTTATACCATCTTTTCACTTTTAATATTTAAAAAAGGCTTTCCTGCTTAATACATTGTTTTTGAGCTGAAACCCATTTTTTTATTCATACTTGCAACAATATAGAAACATGATAAAGCCTGGTTTCGGTGCTCTGTATTTCACCTTTAATTTTAAACAAATGAAGGATGCAGCAATAAAATTCATTTGGCCTCGATGCAAAGCTCCCATACATCAAAACGTGGCCAGAACAATAAGCTTCAGGCTGCAAAAATTAAAACAAACTCTTTTACTGGGCTGATCATCACTTTCCTCACTGTCCAGTTCTTAAGGTACAATATTTTTAGTTTCAAAATCGTATCAAAAACCTTTCAAATATACCAGCCTTACATGTTAAACCCTCCACGGCTGGAGGACTTTTTTAGATGCAGGGACGGTTCCCTCAGCTCCAGATCTCCTCCAGAGGCACTGTGAGCTGCAATTAAGATGAAGTTAAATAGGCCAGAACTAGTCAAGGGCAGCAAATGCCCACATCATCTATTACAGGCCTGTCATGGAAGAGGGACTCCTCCTTTGTTACTCTTCATGAGGGTTTCTAACATTTTTTTTCCCTTAAAGGGTTTTTTAGTGAGTTTTTGCTTTTGTACAAACTGTAAAGCCCTATGGGGCAAATCTGTAAAATTTGTGATTCTGGGCTATACCAATAAAATAAAATTGAATTGAATTAAAATGTCGGATCCAAGCAACTTCTACTTTTAATACATTTAAACAAACAAAAAAATTTAAATAATGGTTTCTGACCACCCACTAGCACTTTAAAACAGTATAACTGTTACACTTATTTTTTAGTTAATTTTTAAATTGTAATTTATCGAATAACTTCTGCTTGTGCCCTTTATATTTTTTAAATGTCAGTCCATGATACCTGCATGCTATTCTGTTTTTTTTTTTTTATGGTGTGTCTGTCTGCCGTTTAAAGCTTACGAGGGCTTCGGGTTTGTTCCAGTATTTTCAAGAAAAATTATACAAATACTTTTTTTTTTCTTTAAATCAATAGGATTGATATGTTCTTCAGGCAGATGCTGTGAAAGTGACCTGAGAATTACATTTATAATGAAATTTGTGCTTTTAGTTTTGAGATAGAAGACCCTATAAGGGTTATTATGCATATTTACTTCATCGTGTTTGTCACAAAATGTTCATCATGTATGCTGGAATCATCAAAAAAAAATAATAAAATAAAGTTTTTTAACAGATGCTCTGCAAATAGAGGCACAAAAAGATTTACCACAGGATGAAAGATGAAGTTTTTTTTTGTTTCCACATTAAAACAAATTGAACATTACCTTGTTGCATCCACAATGGACACAACCAGCAAACAGAATCAGAGGACAGAAACGGAAATGATGTGTTGATGACGCTGTTGTTTCCCATGGCAACAAAAAAAAGGACTTTCATTCATCCATAAATGATGCAGGGTGATGTTTATCATGTGGATTATTAAAAATAAAGCTTATAGCTTTCCAGTCTTCAAGCGTATATAGTACGAGTCATTTTTATACAGTACTAAAATTAGCTGCAGGCCCTCACATACTAAAGGGAAATTCTGCTCTCAGATACAAAAAAATACAATTTATTCCTAAATTAATAACAACAAAACAGAGGTCCTGAATCCTCCTGTAAAAACTTTTGATTTCAGGTTTTTCCTGTCGTTACTATGACAACACATCTAACAGCTGGCGTAGGCTACTATCTAACTAAGGGTTTCTATGTCAAACTAATTACAATGGCAGCTATACCCAGTTTCACTTGCTGTAATACAGCTGTTATGTTTTATTTTGAAATTCTTGATTAGAAGTTAGTGTAAAGTGGCCAAAAAACAAGAAATCACAAACTAATGTGGGCTGATGTTCCCATAGATGCGTTGATGCACTGAAAAATATGTTTCTTAAAACCATTTGCTTTCCTTAATTCAAGTGGTTACACAAAATTAACTTATCTAACTATAGTTGATTGTACTAATATTTTTTAAACTGATTGCACTTTTTCAAAACTTTTTGGTACTAAAATGAATTATGTAGATTTAGTCAATGCAATAGTTGACCCTTACATGTCTAAGTTAGGTACAATCCAAATAAACCTTTTAACTATCTTTAATACATTTAGACAATGAATCAAACCAAATATTCTACATTCATAACAATAACATTCAACAAGGTGATAAATGAGATGGCAAAAATTTTGTCTTGGAAATCCAAAATCCTTCAGTTTGTGCAGAAGATGAAAATTAAAATATATTAAATTATTATTTTTATTTGTAATTGTTCCTAATTGAGTTAAAGCCTGTTTCAAGGACGGGACTGCCCATTTTATTTAACAATCTGTTATATAACATTTATGATTTTAAGTGGGATTTTATTTTTATTAAGGACATACAATCTATGAGGTCACATGACCAGGACAGCGGGTCAGGACCAGTCCCTTTTGCTTGTGGATGTTTGACATGTGAGCATCTTTGTCTGGGGAAAATCATCTTTTTATGAGAATTTTTAGATTTTTGTCAGGCTATTTTAAGTAATGCAGTCATTCTAAAGATTTTGTCCATGTCTTAGTAATGTTTGGTGCAATAGATGATATAGGTAGAGAAGCTGGCGGCAGACATGGCGTGTTTGGTCTGTAGTAGGTGAACATGGGCAGATGAGGGCAGCAGACCCACGTTTATCCCTGCATCAGGTGACAATTTCACAGAAGCGAAACTACTAATTTGATCACAATCTGAATAATACTGATTCAGTTGAAAACACATTACCTGTGACTCACTTCTGTGATTCACTTTGAGGTCTGACGCTTCTTAAAAAAACTGCTGTGATTATTTAGTGATAGCCTGGGTCTTTTCTTTTTCATTTGACATGTCAGGTTCCATCACTGGTTACTCATCTACATCCTCTAACTGCAGATTTATGATGCGTAACTACCAGCATCATTAACACTGAACTCATCCACAAAACTGAACCCCAACTATCAAATTATTTAAAAATGCTAAACCAGGAGCTAGTTAAGTTATTTAGTTATGTTAATACATCTTCTGCTGAAGCTTAATGTACACTAATGTAAGGGTAATGGCACATTCAATGTGATGATATAAAAAATATATATTATTATTGAAGTAATAGTAGTTTCTTTTAATGGAAAAATATAATATTTTATGTATCAAATAGAGAAAGTCAAAAACCTTTATAACCTTTATTTATGTAAACAATGATGTATGTTTTAAAGTGCTTTTATGCACTTTGGGATCCTCAATGTATGTTTGTTGAATGTTTTTGGGTCAGAGACGAATCATGTTTGGCAAGATGAGAAAGTCAAGAACTTTTTGAAATACAGTTTTAAAAGCATTCATCAGGTGTTTTAAAATCATAAATAAAGTTGGTAGTTGGTAGAATGTGTTTTTAACTTTTTTAAACACTTATAAAGAGTTAAACTATCTGGTACCAAGTTTATAGGGTTACACCACATGATATTTGAATAGATTTGTGTATTTTGAACTGGTCATGGAAACTTTAGGTAGTGAAACAAAAGCTTTATGTTCTGAGAAAAGTAGCTAATATAAATAAATAAATAAATAAAAAACAAAATGGAAATAGCAATAACTCCTGAATCTAAGCCAAGCCACATAATTAGTGCTTAGAGTTTTCCAAAAAACTTCTATCCGAATATAAAATGAAGCACAATCCACTCAGATGTAGCAGATGGAAAACGTTTAATTCACTCATATTGTCAGCCAAACATGATCAAACACAGATGATAGGTTGGTCTAAATAGGCACAAACAGAGCTGTCAGTGCTCCAGGTAGAAGTAGGCACTGTATACCTGAAAAACAACCCCAACGTACTGGAACTGGAACACGGAGCGCTTGTAATGGGGGGTGGGGGGGGGGGGGGGGGGGGGGTCAACGTTGGCAGAACTTTCCCCGTCATGCGCTCTTCATCCCTCCTCTCATAGGTTCTGCCGTGTTCCGGAGTGGGTTAATCTCAAATGCTGCAAAAGTCGAACTGAAATTATTTAGCGGGATGCAAAGAAAAAAAAAAAAAAACTCTTCTGAAACGCAAACAATCGCAACTGAAATGAATGATCTCATCAAAATGAAGCAAATATCAAACGTCAACACAGGGTGTCTAAAAATCTAAGTAAAAGAACTCCTAATGTTATAAGTCGCTCTATGATAAACATCTCTTCCACTTTAACCATTACACTTTCCGTATACCAGTCAAAGCAACTTCTATTTCCCCTTCAAAATACAGCCACTCATTTCCCAGGAAAGAGAGGAATCCTCCGTCCTTCCAACATAAGTGAGATTGTTATAATTTATCAGCTACCTTCCCATTTTAATTTGTCGTCGGCCATGTCTCTTCATGACATTTTTCCCGCTGGTGCATCCTGATCCCTATGTTCCCTCCTGTTGGCCCCTTCCCCCCCCGCCATCCCACGAAGAGGCTCAGAGCGTTTTAGCTGCTGATGACGTGTCCAGTCCAGGTTTCGTGTTTGGATCCCGGGTTCAGGTGGGTTATGGTCACCTCCACCGCCTGGATCTTCTCGTACTTGGGAGGGATGGAGCACACCTTGTAGCACACCTCGTCTCCTTCCACCGGCACGTACTCGCCCTCGATGCTGAAGGAGAATAAACAGTTTTCAGATTTTTTTTTTTTTTTTTTTTTTTTAAAAAAGACCCAATTTTGGATTCCTGCAATTCTGGGGGTCTTTAAATTTCAAAGTCATGTACCCATGTGATGTGGATGAACTTCAACTTCCTACCAGTTAGTACTAGTGAGTTGAGAAAAAAAAGTTTCACCAGAAAGTGGTCTTTGGAAATAACCAGCAATTAATGAGCAGATTTACAATATTCACAATTATTATTATTTTACGGGAAGAACTACTTTCAAAGTCAAAAACAAAATTGACATCTTTGAGGAGAGCTGGACAGAATGGATCAGGTTTGTCTCAACTTTAAGACCTGATTTCATAGAGGCCCCAACGACAATGTTAAAAAGCTCTATTACTAAATGTTTTCCCTACCTTTTTTCCTCCTGTACTGTATCCCTATATTCAAATGACTGCTGCAGAACTACTAAATAAAACCACCCTTTCTAAGAAGAACTTAGAACTTAGATTAAAGTGTAGTGATCCTCAATCCAATTGTTCTGGATCCTGTGTTTTTCACATCGCATGGTTAATTCTGAAAACATACAACACAACACTCACATTTTTGGGGAGGATGAGAAAACAATGAGTGGTTAGCATTCAGGAGCCAAATTTAAAATCCCTGTTTCCTACTTGTTAATTGCCTGAAACAGGAAAAAGTGCAGAAACAGATCGGCCGCTTTAATTAGAAAGTCTTTCGAGACGCAAGATGGATATTTCTAAAGTCGAATAAATATAACCCGGATGACGCCACCCAAGTTATTTTTCTATTAATATCCCAATGAAAATACACTTGTCCAGATGCTTATGGAAAATCACAAGGATCCAGCATTTTTAGGAGACGAAACGTCAGGATACGCCGGCCTCCAGCTGCTCCAGATGTTGGCTGAAAACGCAGAGTTTAGCTGTTCGCCAAAGCAAAAAAAATAAATAAAATAAAGAGCGGCAGGAAGAAGCGATTTGGTTTTGGCGTTTTAGTGTGGATGGAGATATTTATGAAAATCTCTCTGGATTTACAATGTTGTTTTTACTGAAACTTGCTTTTCAATTTACTCCCTACGAAAACCACTGACACACACACAATAGCTTCATTTTGTCCAGTAAGATAAGATCAAGGTTAAAATAGAATTTTTTATAGCATCCTGGTGTGCACTATATATTGTACTGGACTGACTTTTGTGTACTTAATAGATGTTTTAAGTATTTGTGTGTAAGCACACTGGATGTATATTTGTTTAAAGCCTGTAGGTGAGAACCGCACTGCACTGAAGGTCATCAGATATCTGTTGTCCTCCCACACACTTCGGCAGCTGCTGCCATCCTTGTGTGTGTGTGTGTGTGTGTGTCTGTGTCTGTGCGTGTGTGTGTGTCTCTCCCTACTCCTACACAGAGCAGTAGTTTGATGTCATTGATTAAACCCACAGCACCACTCACACACACCTCATCAGAGACAATGATGAAAAGCAGACACTCGTCCTCAAGTTTCACCCACAGAACAGCCTCACTGAGTGCTCATGAATGAGTGTGTGCGCGTATATACACACACACACACACACGCACACACACACACACACACACACACACACACACTATCAATAGAATATATTAGTTAAAGATTCCCTTTTAGAATTATGTGTGCTTCTTTCAATTACTTGAAAGGATGTGAAAATTTTGAAGATGGATTTGTACCACATGTCCAACCCCCCACACTCCACATGATACTTATACACATCCACCTTTTCATAAAAACACATTCATTCTCGCAGCACACACACACTTACTCTGAGATGTGAACAAAGATGTCAGGGCCCCCGTCGGATGGAGTGATGAAGCCATGGCCTTTGGAGCGGGAAAAATATTTACATGTTCCGGTAAAGATGGGACCCTCCGATGCACGGGCCGTCCTGTGCAGACAGGAGAATAGACAAAAGGTGAGTGTTAAAGAGTGTTGAAGTGTGTTGAAGAGTGTTGATGAGCGTTGAAGAGCTAACAATATGCAATGTAGCCTATGGGTATATACAGATGAATGAATTCCTTATCCACACTTTGAATCCCCCCAGGTACAGGTGGATTCCAACCGTAACAATGAGAACAAGCATGGAAGCATTTTCACAGCAGACATTTTGACTTGCCTTACTAGGAAAAAGCGAACATTTTCTTAATATAAGTGTCTCAGTAAGTCATGAGCGTGCGATAGTCAGCCAGTTCCCTGAAACAGAAGCAGCTAAACTGAATGCAGTCCGCCATTCCTCTTGACATTTTACACCTGTGCTTTTCCCGCTGTGACATGTCAGAATGTCTTCTGTGGAAAAAAAGGTCTGTTACGTAATCTAGTGAAAATTAAACCAGATTTTGTGTAGCAATCTGCACAGCTTTATGTGTTCCAGCATTTTTTTTCCACTCACATTCCTACTCCCTCCATTGTCCATGAACCTAACTACAACAAATACCTCCAATTTATTATTTCTGCTAATGCTATGAAAGCCGGTGGCAAAAGGTAGCTGCTCTTGACATGTTGGATGCTGAATTGTTCACTCTTTTTTTTTTTTTTTTTGACTGTGCCCTATGCTGGGGCTGAGCTTTGTTTTTCTTTTCTGTTGTGTCTGTGTGTCTGTGTGTGTGTGTGTGTGTGTGTGTGTTTGTGTGGATTTCTGCCTACAAGCTGCAGCGCTGCTCTCCAAAGGGAAAAAAAAAACGCTTCCTGTTGCACGTTCCCACACAGACGTTTCTCACTTACCTAACATGCTTTGACGAGTTCTGTGGGTTTGCTCCTTCTCTTAACAAGCTGATCAGTTTGCAGATATGGAGGACTAAAAACACCCATAAGCCAAAATAAATAAAGAAATGACTCATTAAACAGATGAATAAAATAAAAAAATGTTGCAACTGAAATTTGATTATAAATATAACAATAATAAATAACACAGTTTATTTATTTATTCGTCCGATTACTTATTTTTGGTATTATTTTTAATATTTTTATTATTAGTTTGAATGTGTTTCATTCATTTGCCAATTTATTTAAAGTAAACAGCAAACATAAATAAAACATTATTACATTTTTAAAAAATAATGAAAGATAAGTAACTTAAGTCAAATAAATAAAAAAAATGTTGTTTTTTTCATTTTCAAATTATCCTGCATATTTATTCTATAATTGTTGACTTGTATTTCTACATTTCTTTATTTATTATTTAGTTTTTATTTATCTATTTGGGGTTATGGCTGTCTCAGTCCTCCATGTTTAGTGTCTAATAGAAAACCACAAATCAGATAACACAAGTGCAACCTGAGCTCTGATGTTTATGTGCGCTACCATTCCACCTTCAACTTGAAATATAACATTAATGTGGCTCCACACGCTCAAGGTCTTTCCATCCTCTGTGTCTGGTGTATGCGTTTGTGTGTGTGTGTGCTTGTCCTCACGCTGAGCAGGTCCGGTTTCTGCGTGTGGGCAGAGGGCTGGGGACGAGGTAGCCTCTCATGGGGGAGGGTGAGCGGTCTCTGCTTCTGTAAGCCGGAGGCCGCAGAGACTCTGACGGGACAAAACAATGCGTTGTATCATTAGAAGCAACATGACAGGACTGTCTCACTCAAGGGATGGGAAACCCTGGTCCAGAGTGGTGGTGTGGGTGCAAACTTTTGTTCCAACCGAGCAGTAAGACACCTGAGGGTATAAAGGTCCTTAGTATGGGCTCTCGAGGTTGATAAGTAGAATCAAGTATGTAGCTGCTTGGTTGGAACAAAATTTTGCATCCACACCGGCCCTCCAGGACCAGGATTGCGCACCACTGGTCTTTTCTTTTATGACAGAATCGTGGTGGAAAAAAAAAAAAAATTGTGATGATTGTTGTTCATTGTGTGGCGCTGCGCCACAGAACGGTCTACATGTGAGAGGCTCTTAACACACCTGGGCTTTTACCTGTCGACAGCGGGGAGATGGCAGACGACCCCGCAGAGGCCAACGGAGGGGTCACCGGTCGCTCCCCGTGAATGGGCGTGGCCCGAGAGGACATGGCGAAAGAGGTGGAGTCAAAGGGTTGGGGAGACGGGAGGATGAAGAGCACCTAGTGAGAGAAGGGGAAGTGGAGAGATTTGATTTGAAGTCTTTGAACTGATCACAGTGACAAGAACCCACTTCCTACTTAATGGACAACACACACACATGCGCATAGAACCCAGAACCGTGATCGCCATGGCAACACCAAAATTGAGGGCAGGCCGACCCCGCTGCGACGAGACAGGGAAGGTGAACAGTCCCCTCATTCAAGCGGGCCCGGGCCTTACATCATCAGTCGTTACATAACAACCTATGTCAACCAATTAGGGGAAGGATGGAAAAGAAAAACGCCATTGATTTCTCTCTTCCATTACAGAGGTATTGTTAAAAAAAGGGCTACAGAGGGGGAAAAAATGAGGGTGGTGGAGGAGGGGGCGGCACCAAACCTATAAAATGAAAGGAAGCCATGACAGTGAGCTCTGGGACCAGGTCAGCATTTCTCAAGACCAATATATTTGTTGACAGAAGAAATAGGGCGCATGTTCTCTCAGCTGCTGATTCAGACCAAAACTTGGATTTAACACCATTGCAGGTATCAGCCTGTGTATTCATCAGCAAATAAACAGAAAAGGGGAGCCTGTCCTAAATCAGTGTAGCTGAGGAATGCTATAAGAATAATAATTTAAAGCTGCGCTCATGAATATTTTTGTGTTCTAAATGAATAGAGTGACTATGCGTGACGACGCCACAGAAAAATTAGAACAGAACTCTGCGATCCCTCCAGGAAAATATGATTTTGCGAATTAATTCATTAAAACGGAAGGTGATGAAACGGGGTGATGAAGATGAAAGGTGATGAAAACGCATGAGGTGAAGAAAATGAAAAGCGATGAAAATGCATTGGAATTGAAAAATAGGGTGATAAATCATCCAGTGATTTTAGTAGTTTGAAACCATTTTGATTGCAAGCCCTGTGAGCTGGTCACTGGTAAACAGGACTGTGCTGAAGAAGGTTTGTCATGTGACCAAAACAAACTGGGAGTTAATTTTTTGTAACTTTCGGGATTAAAATCATTACTTCTCTTTGCTTTAACTTCTTACCAGGCAGTGGAGCAACAGCAGCCAGTGTTTGGAAGACATTTTTGTAACTTTTGTGGTGTGAAGGAAACATTATGTCACCATTCTGAGGGCATCGATGCCCCCCACCGCTTTCATTATAACACGTCCCATTGAAGTTTGCTGCTGGTTCCTAATCAATACTGGGATGAATTTAGAAATTTTTGCTCAGATCAATCAAATAGGTAGGAAAATAGGTCAAGAATAAGTGAGGGAAAACAGGTTCCAGGTTGAAAAACGATGAAACTCTCTTTTGAAGCTGACTTGTTAAACTAAACTAAATTGAAGTGACGATGAGGTTTCTCAAGCCACATGTTCGCACAGATTTTTTTTTTTCCTGAAAGGGAGCTACTGTTACTTCCTGCGGGTTTCAAAGCGAAGGGTTGTTTCAGTAAACTATTCAGCAATAGAGTAGAATAACAGCAGTTCAAGGTTTTGTGTTGTTCCGATCAAATATCCAGCGCAGCGGTTTTTCGTTTTCAGATGTGGATGCATGAGAGCAACTGCACAAAGGATACGAAAAGTATCACTGTAAAAACCCGTTATTAAAGCAAACAGGATGACTAAAACAGGAGGGATGATGGATGAAACCCTGCACAATCATTCCAAATGTCTGCAGATTCCCTGGTGTTTAATCTGAGCTGGTCTCTTATTGCTTTAGAATATGAGTTTCCTCTAATTTCCCCCCCCCCAGACACACAAACAGTATAACAGACACTCATCCCCTGCCCACGACGTCAGCTGATGTTGCTTTATTTCAACCAACAACAAGACCTTTCCCTCAACTTCTGCGGTTAATGCACACAGACTCGTTTGTCAACCATTGACTTAGGCACAACTCACAATAATCAGCTGCCGTGGAGGTGAACGAATGAAACATACTCACAACACAAATATATGTTTTAAAATATGGCTTGTGGCTAAAATTACCATAGAGATATAAATGGAACAGGAAAGAAAAGAGAGAATAGAAACTGGAGGGAAAGCAGCAGGGAGGGGGAAGGAAATAATACGGAGCGGAGGATGAAACGGAAAAGTGGCCGATAAGTAAAAGATAAAGCCAGAGGGAGGCATGGAAAACATGATAAGGCCGGTGCAGATTTAGCCTGTGAGGTCTTAACACTTTACTGCATGTTATGTTAAAAATAGCCTTAATAACGGTTTGACATGTTTTGACCAACTGACTACAGCTTCTCTACACCGTAGTTCATGTTCATGCTGACTTCAGATTTTGTCACTTTCGGATAGCAGCTTTCTTCACTGTTTTTTAAGAAAAATGTATGAAAATCAATCTTGAAACTTGCCGAAACTAAAATCTGCTCAAGAAAATAAATCTAGTGGCGCCTAAATAGAAAATATACAGAAGTCCTAATTAGAAGAATTAGAATAACACCGAATCACAAAGATATTCAATTGACTGTCATAGAAGATAAGTGAAAGTACCAAACGGTGACATTTGGGAGTGAACTTTTAACCCTTTTCTATAAAAATATTCAATATTATCATATTTTTTAATCAAATTGCTTTGGATTGTTTCAGCTCTTGACCTACTAGTACTAATACTAGTTTCTATTTCTCTAAAGATGGAAATTACTATAAAGTATGTACTATAGGTGGACCAAGTTGATTAAAAACACTCATTGGGAAAAGGCCAGGATTATGATTTGGAACAAATCTCCTGCTGGAGTTTCCAGACTCTCCGTCCTCCTCTCTTCCCACCTGCTTAAGATGTCAGTACGAGGTAAAAAATACACAGTATTGCAGTACATATTTTAGCTATAAAGGCTGAGGAACCTTGTTGTAATATCTTAGACCGCAGAATGTTATTATTACGCTTGCATTATACGGTCTGTTGGAGGAAAATGTGACGTTGCTGTATGTATCCACCGCAACAGGAGTAGGATTAATTAAAATTATTATATTATATTTTTAGATATACCACATTATTTCATCACTCAAAGTATTGTTGTATATTTTCACCTGTTTTTTTCATTATATCATATGTCACAAGGTTTTACTTAACAAGATTGGGGGGGTCTATGGACACAAAAGTCTTTATTAGTCTTTTTGAGCTAAATGCTTAGATGTAGATGGTCAACATATTAATTAAATGTGTTTGCATGCTAATTAGCACTAAATTAAAGAATAGCTGAGCCTGTGGGGAATGTGTTGCACATATTTGTAGACTTGCAACATTTATTCAATTATTAGACTTTTGATTGACAGATTAATAATTACCAAGCATTTTGTTAATTAAACTCCTGCTTCTCAAATGTGAATATGTTCTGGTTTGGTTATGTCACCTTGGGAAACGGTGATCACATTTCAGGTCATTAACCACAGAGGACAAATTAACATTTGAAATTAAGATTTATAGTTTTGACCTGGTGATGGTGCTACATTACAAGTCAGGGCCACCACCAATGTTTTCACAATCGATCCTGAGGACAACATCAACTTCTCGATCGATTTTTCATGGGATTCCATGCTTCAAGGTTTTACCGAAGTTAGTAGGAATCATCCTCTGAGAATTATCCATGTCTGTCTGGATTTTGTTGCCAACCCACCCAATAGATGTTGGACACTGTCATATAATAGAGGATAAGTCACAATACTGTTTATTATGGCTAGAAAGAAAGAAGCTGTTTCTGCACTGTGGACCAACCTAGACCAAAATGATGTATATACAAAATATGTGGTGAACATTGAGTAAATGAGGCAGCGATGAGATGCAGCAGCTCACAGTGAGATGTTAAAGAAAACAAGCAGCAACATGCCTGCTGAAATCAGAGATGCTGACTCACCCGAGGTGTAAAATGGAAACACGGGGACATAAAAGAGCAGGGGCGTGAGGAGCTGGAGATAAGGACAGAGAGACTGGGGAGGTCGGACATGATTAACACGCCTGCGTGCGTTTGTAGGAGTGAAATCCCCCCACCCACCCCCACAAACACACACACACACACAGAACACACTATGGGGACACATACACACACACATACACACACTAATCTGTTTGGGAAACTTCAAACCACAATTGAGCTGTTGACGTAAGAGCAGCCATCTAATTTTCCTCTAGGGGAATATATAAGAGGTATATTCACAATTCATTCATAGAACATACTGTGGGTTACTGTTGGTATAGTCCAGGAGAAGACTCTGAGTCATCCTCTATGCTGGAGCTGTGCCTCGACAAAATGAAGTTAAAACACCTAGTATATGTGGCTGCAGCATGCAGGAAAGGGCTTTTATTGGAAGTGACAGACACTGGAAGTTGCAGCATTTCTTCAGGGAAAATATGTTTACACATTTACGCAGCCGGTCCCTGCAGTTATTGGAGGCTTATAGTTCTTAGAAAGTTACTTTGTCGGGCAGGAAATTCCAAGTGCGGGATTATTTTGAGGGAATTAAAGACAAAGCCCCGTGAAGGCGACATGCAAACACTGAAGGCAAAGATTCATTCATCATTTGTCGACCTCACACAGGACTTAACATTAGCTTCTTAGCATGGCCGCTTTATCCATATATTTAAATAATGAAAGTAATATTAGAAACATTTATCAATTTTTGTAGGCTAATTTTGAAATTTTCTGAATGCAGTAAAGAAAGCATGTAGAAAAAGGTAGATATATGCATATTTTTTATTTTTTTTTATAAACAAACATTAAATGTCAGTGGAAACTAATGAAATACTTTAACAAACACCCACACGCCCCTTCCTCCAGGAAACGGCTCTTGATGCCTAAATAGATGTTATGACTAGCATTAAACCCATTCTTGATAATCCTTGGAACAATGGAATCCACTTCCATTTACAGACTGAAGTCTACCTACAGACTAACAGCCTTCAGCTAAAAGGCATGTACTAAAACACGTAGAAAAGGCCTTTTATTTGTACGTCACCTGGTCACAATTAAATATGGACGTCACAGCATTCCCATGGTTTTTCTGTAAATTCACATTTACGTATTTGTATAGAATGTGCCTGGAAACAACATCTGACTTCTGAACATTCATAGACACAAAACACCATGGATGGTCTGTATGTTGAATCTAATAGTTCAACAATCTATAGACTAAGGTGCTGTTTGCAGACCTATTTTTTTTAATATATATATATATATATATATATATATATATACACACACTTATAGCAGTCACTATCAAGTTAAACATTATTTTTTCTGAATGTAAATGACCCAATACATTGTGCTTTATTTCTGTAATGTTTGCATTTCTATATATATTTGTTATATTGCTTACATTTTAAACATCATAACCACAATATGCTTTACTTTGAAATGACACTTGCGTGCAGCAATTGACAGTATGTTACACGACTTCTGCCCAAACAGATGCTATTCGGATAAACTGACTACATATTGGGAATCTGGTTATGTTCTTTCCTGAAAAAATATTAAAACGTGATAAAGTGGCATTTTAATACAGAGGAAATTACAACTGCTTAATTTCCGGCATGGTGGGTGTGACCCCAGCTGGCGTCAGCCGGATCATTCCGTCAGAACTGTAGAACTCTACCATGTAACAGTGGATTCTTTCCTTTTTATACACACATCATTGACTCCCTCACACACACAAACACAATAGCCATGTTCTTTGTTATTCACACACACACACACACAGACACACACACACACACTTTTAAACCTGCGTCCTATGGAATTTTCCATGATACTGCTCTCTCCGGCCAACAAGCCACCCAGAGACCCTGCTGATGCAGCAAATACCAGTCCAGTGGGGCACAACTCACACAAGTACTTAATCACGCACACACAGGCACAAGCACACACACACACACACACGCACGCACACGGCTTGGCAAAACACTATTCATGAGATGAGGCCATTGTACGGGACTGTTCGCAGGAAGGATAACACGTGGCATAAATCCACTCTATTCACTGGTGTAGACTTTCATTCTAGCACCTCGACACAAGATTAAATCCATTCATCTCCATCTACAGCTGCATTCACAGGAAAAAGGGATTTCAAGTGTTATAGTCATGGCGATGGTCCTTGACACTTTACACAAGTCATTTCTTGAGTTTTGACTCTGTGTATTTTTATTTATGAAAAGATGGTACAACAGCTTCTAATCGAGAACAGAACTGCAGGCATTGAGCTCAAACATCAGAGTGGACTATTTTAAGAATATTTCAAATAAACGATCACTTTCAAATATGCTAGGAGCCTCTATGATCTTGTTGAGTTTCCTGTTGACAATATTTAGTTGATTTATTAGCCGACGTCATATATTCACAGCAAATATTCATATTTAATAAGCTGAAATTTTGCTTGAAAAGTGCCTGACATATTTAATAAATTATGCGTAAGAAGACCAACCACAGGTACACTTGTTTGTCCATGATGTAGCTGTATGTTAAGAGTCTTTAAAAAGAAATCTTGATCTCACTAAAACTGTATGAATGTATAAAGTTGTGTTTATGACCTACATCACAACAGGGAATGTGAGAGTGCATAGGTTGTGAGGGAGCAGGACAGGACGACCCGGCGTGAAACTTTCAAACAAGTCTGCATCTTCATCATTTCTTCCCAATGTCTTTTTCCCCCCTGCCTCTTCCTCCTTTCTCTCGGCCTTTTCTCACAGTGCTTCTCTCACACGGTCACCCAGTTCCTTCCTCCCTACTGTTCTGGGAAAAACCGAAAGGCAATGACATGTCACCGAGGACAGCATGACACAAAGGCAATGCGAGAAAAAAAAGAGCTGAATAGGAGCAATCGATGAAAATAAGAGGGAAAGACTTCCATAATGACATGTTAGAGGAACATTGCCTTGCAGTGCAAAATTGCTGTAAAGCAGCAACAGTTACCGCTACACTGTCTACAATTGTTGACAAATAAACCATGCATCTGGTCAAAAATCAATAGTAATAATTGATTTTGGCCATATATCGTCCAGAGTTGCTGTAGTTTCAACATCTCTACGGTAAATCTGAGGCTACCACCAGTTTGTTCTGCTCAGCACAAAGACTCTGAGCAAAAGGCCTGTGTTGTAGAGAAGTCAAAAAAAAGGGAAAGACTGAAAAGTGATGGGTTTTTATAAGCTTCAGGCAGGTTATTGAGAAGATGCGTGCGCGGACACAAAGAATGAGAGAAGCTGCTTTAGAAGCATTATTTAGCCGATGTTGAGGGCAGTGAAAGCAGGAAGCATTAGCAGGAAGCAGCCGGATGCCTAAAATGTGGTGCTCTCCTCTTCCTTAGGGGACAATTACATCAAATGCTGAAGGAATCAAGGCAAAGTGAGTCATTTTCATTCCAACCACCAACCACCAGGAAGAAGGTACTGGATACACCAGGCCAGAACTGAGAAGCAGGAAGAGTTTCTAGCCTAAACTCCTCTGATCACATCGGTATACAAATAGTGGTCAATTAGCAAACACAAAAACTTCAGAGAGGCTGAATAGTGCAAGTTATTACATATTAGTCATTTCCATGGAGATTGCCCACATTTCTTACCAATACCATCACAGCACTAGCCTTTGCTTTATTAGCCATGATAAATAAGGCTGACTGTAAGCTGAATTGTTTGTCAGTCGTTATATATACACATTATATATCACTTTTTGCCACTAGCCTTTGCCTAATCAGCCATGATAAATAAGGTTAACTTCTACATAAATGCGCTGGGACATTCACAGAAACACATGCAAGAAGGAGCTGGGTGAGATGAGGTAGAGGAGTGTTGGAGATACCTATTTTATTAACACTAATGAGCCAGCGGTTGTTTGTAATTAGGAATGTTAGTGAGTTGGATGGTTTTATCTTGGGGATCTGCTTTGCACATTTATTGTCGCTTTTTTTTTATATTACATTGTTACTCACGAATTGTCAAAACTTTTTTTTAATAAAGGTAAAGATAATTGCTTGAATAATTAAAAACACAAACAGCCTTATATATTGTGCTTCGGTGCTTGAAAACCTTGTGTTTGTATCTGTGATTGACGTGTCTGTTTGTGCCCGATGAATGTGTTATGTGTGGCGGTCCTGATCCTACAATTTGATGACTCACCGTCAGATGTGCGTCAGCGCATCATCTTCTGAAGCTCGACAACGCACACGACGGATGAATGTACACCGACACTCACACCAGTGGCCTCCTGTCCTGCTCTTTCTGGTTCAGGTGAGCAGCACAGGTGTCACCTTCTAATGCACCGCTGCAAACAACTGGTTATGCAGCTCGTCCCTTGCTTTAAACGAACAGGGATTCAATGGACTTTGCTGTGAATGGGATGTGTTGTAAGTGTCATCACCTGCCGTCTACTGAGACTAACTATTATCCACTCAGAGCTCGGGTCACCGAGTTCACAGGATTACATCATCCTGGAATAATGCTGATGCTAAGCAGCTATACAGTTTACCATTTTATTTTAGTATGTCACATATGAACAGTTGCAAGCATTCATCACATGATTGAGGATGATGAATATACATTTGTTTTTTCAAGCTATTTAAACATTTCTGTGGTAGAAAGTATAGTTTTTATGTACTTCACCTGAGTATTTCTATTTGATACTACCTCATTTTTCCACACCAGGGACAAATGATATTTTCTACTCCACTGCATTTATTTGACAGCTTTAGTTGCAGATGTTTTGACTTGATGGATGATATAACAAGCCTTTAAAATACATCATATTATTAAAGATAAATCCAGTAGTTTCAACTGTTGTTGTCTTTTGACCGAGTTGTAAACAGTTACACCAAATACTGAATTTTCCCTTTAAACTTCTCACCTGATTTGATTTCAATAAATATCTGAATAATCCAATGTTTTACCAAAAATAAAATATTATAGAAAATGTCGAGAGAGTTTAAACAGATTTATGTGCCAGAGCTTTGTTTTTTTCTTTTCTTTCTCCCATTTACAATCTCACGACCCCTTATATTTATCTGTAATATTACTATTATTTTATCAATTATATTATATTATATTAATACTTTACCTACAACTAGCTCATAATACAATGTATGTACTTTGATTTTTGTTATAATCATTCATTTCTGTATTTTTTTTTACTTCTGTAAAGGATCTATGTATTGGACACATTGTACTTTTGATCTAATGTTGGGCCTGAAATAAAAGCTAAGGGTTCGCTGACAATTCTTCCAGATCAGACCATGACCATCTGTACAAAATATCACTGCATTTCACCCTGAAGTTGTTGAAAATATTTCAGCCTATCATTGGGTGGACCAACTGACCCACTAACATTATTATCCATAGAGCCGTGCGACTTAGCATGACTCATATTTAATTTGATAACTAAGTAGTACGTCTCAGATGACCTTTTATATTATCTATCAGTTAGCCTATAAGTGAATCCAGAAACACATAATGCCCTACGTAATAAATACAGTTCATTCAAGATTGAACAATGAAATTGTAAAAAAGTATTTGTTAATGAACAGATCAGCACTGAGTTAATCACACTTTGTGGGAGATTGCAGTTAACAGTAC
This sequence comes from Eupleurogrammus muticus, assembly GCA_036785175.1. NCBI lineage: Eukaryota > Metazoa > Chordata > Actinopteri > Scombriformes > Trichiuridae > Eupleurogrammus > Eupleurogrammus muticus. The sequence goes on along the minus strand of JAYKQN010000011.1, from coordinate 18,556,960 downwards.
ACAGATATACAAAATTACATACATTTAGTAAAAAGCCCTAAAAAACACTTTTTTAATCATTTGCATACAAAAGTCTAGATGAAGCAGATCAGCTAAGTTAGTATTACACTCATGATGAGTGATAATAATATTGTCTGACCTTTAACCTTTACCGGTTCAGGTGAGCTTCTGGCGGCATCTGTTGGAGAGGTTGCAGATTAAAACCAACGCAGTATCCCAAGTGCATAGAATCTATGGTGGGTGTGAAAAACACAAAAAGGCATCTCAAGAGTCATTATTTTGTTTGTCCAATCTGGGCTACTGTGGAAACATAGTGGGCTCCATGGAGGGAGATCTGCTCCCTATAGAAAAACAAACAGCTCAACCTAAGATAAGAAAAGCACAGCCATTCTTATTTTGATTGAATTACATACAAACAGTATATTCAACTTCTTCCAAGTCTGTTCTGCTGCTAAATGCCACCAGATCTTAAAAACTTTATATGCTTCTAATTTTTAAATCTATATAATATTGAATATGATTATAGATGCTATTTTAAACCAGGTTCTCAGGAGCTGTAAGTGCCTGATCTTTGTCGGCATGATTCATACATAAAAATCAAAAGAGGTGGTTCATTTGAAGGGATGTTTTATTCATATGGTGCTTTCAGCATTGAGTAGATGAGGAGTCACAGCACGGCCTTTGATCCAGTCATTTTTACCTCGTCTATTGTTATTAACCTCAGAGTTCATGGAAATTAAAGTTCTTTTCCCCCACTTGAAACAAAGCAAACATAATTACTGTTGCCACGCACACGCGGCTCGACGCACTGGCCTTTGATTAATCTCGAGAAACAGATCATCTGCATGTGAATATGATATTAATAAATAAACCATTACACACCTTTATATGGAGAGTTTTCCAGTCAAAGATGCTTTGCAATTAATGTGATTAGAAACAGAACTGAACAATCACAGGTCAAAAGCAGGAGTGAAAAGTGGGTTTTGAAAGCGGATAGTGTTGGTATTGTGGTTTTGGGTGGGGTGGGCGTTCCAGAGGGAGGGGGGAGGGGAGCCTGTGTTCCCATGGGTTGTTGAAGGATGGCGTCAGCAGACCTGAGGCTACGGGTAAGGGTGTGGTGGCGGAACAGGTCAGAGAGGTTGGGGGGGGTCAGTGCATTAGAGGCTTTGATCAGATTTTTGTTATTTTAGGTCAGCGCTTCGGATAAACAGTATCTCGGGACATTCGATTTTTTATTAGCGTCTTCAGTTGTCCATCGTGAAACAATGGCCCCAGGCAGGACTAGAAAAGGAAGTCTTGGACCGGACATCCACCGGCTCCACCAGATGCACGAAAATATCGGAGTCGCACCCTAGGGGTCTAATAACCACTATTGATGAACAGTTTGTTAGTATCTTCCATGATATTCCTGTACGTGAGTTCTCCAGTGAATTGAAAATGTTTTTGGGATCCCAGCGGTGGGAAATTGATCCTGATATTAGACACACGCTTCACACACTTCGACTCTCTCTTCTATATTTTGCTCTCTATATTCTGACAGTCCTGTTCTCCTCAGAGAGCTGCAACAGCAGCTGATGATCACCACTTCCCGACCGCGACAGGAAACAGACAGAAAGGAAGCGGCCAGGTCCCTCCATCAGAGAAGGGAAGCACTGTGGGTGTGTGGTCTGCTTGTTTTTGGAGTTCTCTCAAAGCCGTTGTGTTTGTAGGTTGTTTTTTTTCCAACCGTTGAGTCTGTTTGTCGGCGAGTCTGAACTGTCTATTGTTTTAGAGAAAAAATCCCTTATTTCAGGCGGGGGTTGAACTGTGTTGGATCGAAAGCGGCGTGCCTGCGACATGCGTATGTGTGGTTGTTGTGCGTGCTCGTCTCGCGCCCTATGCCTGTGAGCGAGAATGACGTCATGAGGTGGATTTAATTTGTGGCACTATGATGTCATTGTGTGGCGCAGCGCCACATGATGGTCAAAGTGTGGGAAACACTGGACATAGACGGCTCCTTTACTTCTTCAGCTCTAATTGCTCAAGCACTCGATTTAGCCTATGTGGGCTGCTTGATTATGGAGGAAATCATTATAATGATTATTTTTAGGTTACAAAATGCAATTATTCAGCATGAGTGACTTTCTACCTTTGTTTGAGATGGCTAATCCCATTTGTTGTGTTGCCAAGAGTCATGAATGTTGTATTGTCTGATCCTCGATAGATTCTTGGAACCCGAAGAGCTATCATATTGAAGAATTTATTTGACCCTGTTTCTCAACCAAACAACTCTGCCCTCTCTCTGACACTTTTCTCTCTCTCTCTCTCTCTCTCTCTCTCTCTCTCTCTCTCTCTCTCTCTCTCTCTCTCTCTCTCTCTCTCAAACACAGACACACACATTGTGAATGCGCATACACATCTCTTTTAGAAATTATGTAAAGAAAAATGGCAAATAGATTTCATTTCAACTCTATTGTATGAGTTTGGAGATTGTTTGACACAAATAGTAATTGCAATCAAAATTCAATTAATTGCACAGCCCTAAGCCTGTACAGGATGTATAGTTTTTGGTTCATAATATAATTATACTATAACATTAATATACTAATAATTGTAAAATCTACAAGAAATATCACAATTAAATCTTTGTCTTAAAATATTTAAGCTCTATTTGACAGTCAGGCCCTGAATAAAATTCTCTATAAATATAGGATAAATCATACTCATCCTATATTTATTGTGTGTTAATCTGGACACTGGACGAGTGTCTAGATTAAATTTTTCTGGACACAGAACCCTATTGACTTTCTTGTGACTGTATGTAGGTGCTTAGTCTTCTTATAGATTTATTTCATAATGCTGCCCACTGTTACAGAGTGGGTTCCAAAATTAGAAAGGACTTGTGTAATGCGAAAGTGGTTTGATAACATCAACAGTTTCAGACAAGGCGCTAAATCACAGCGCGGACACAAATGCCAGGATGACAATGACACAGCATAGTAAGTTAAGTATGCCGAGTCAGAGCGTCATACTATGTAGGAAAAAAGAAAAACTGTTGTTTTACAAGTTAGGAAAGTCTGGGAAAATCGTTTAATTAGTTAAACACCAGACTGAAATTGAAGAAAGGAGTAGAATGAGATAAGATTAAAAATGAGAAATGAATGTCATTCAGTCTAATAAGTATACTTATAATTATTTGTAGTAGCAAACACTCACCTGTGATCATAAAAGGTTGTGTATGACTGTTTATCCTCAGTGTTTTAAAGGATTACTTCTGTCATGATATTACACTGCATTACACATTGAAAATGAGGCTGTGCTGAGCTATTACAGAGCACTACTGTAAGGTATGGACCACATCACACAAACAAAGCATTATGCTGGCGATCAGACCATTCCACCTGAAAATCACAAAAAATCTATTATACAATCAGTAAGTTGTATTTCTTTCTTCAGTATTCTTTTTCTCGATAATCAGCTTTTTTCCTCATTGCATTCAGTTTTTTTTGCATGTAGCTGTTTTAAATACAACATTTAACTATTCATTCTTCCCCATCTCACACACACACACACACACACACACACACACACACACACACACACACACACACACACACACAGACACACACACCATCGGGAGTTAGCTCAAGCAATCAGCCACTGTGTTGTTTTGGAATAACGGTGTAAGCTGACGTCGTAACCGCAGCTACGTTCCGTAGCTCAGGCACTGTAGACATGCTGGTCAATAGGAAGAAGTAATAACTGGGGAGTGAAAGTGAGAACACCAAGTTGAGACAAAGTAGGAGAGAGAGAAAGATAAGAGAGGGAGGGAGATGGTTTGCTTGTCACAGCGGCATCAATAACCGAGATTCCCATCTGGCACTGGGTCACAATGGCTTCATTCTTCTCCTCAGGATTGTCAGCCAAAAAAATGAGACAGTACACTAATGTCCTAACAGGACCTTGATTGGTCTAGAAAGTGCAATTTACACACAGGCTTCTACTGCTTCTACACTTAATTGACCATAAAACACTGAAACTCAAGCTGTGATTGTCATTTTAACCTTTTACTTTCAAAAATGTCCATTTTTCGCTATTGCCCGAAAAATATAGATTGAGAGAGAAAAAAAAGATGGGTGGTGAATTTTTTGACCCCTCTATCTGGACTCAAGCCTGGGCAGGCTGTCCTGTGCACATTTTCACCATGCCGGCGGAAGAAATGGACCAATTCAATCATCGGACCAGGACAAGACGGGCAATTTAACCAGCAAATGTTCCTCAAACAATTCTGTAAAACTGTTAAAATCAATGAAAATTCAGAAACGTATTAGATGACAAAGAAAAATTGTAGGCATATCATACATCTGTATCCTCATAATCCTACAATTAATGTCAAATATGTTGCAAACTGGCAGACAAGAGAAACATTAGTGTTCCCACTGTCTGGGTTGTGAAACCTTTCCATCTCTGCAGGTGATTTTTCCTGTGGCTTTCAATGACCACTAGTGCCAGCAAGTGTTAGACCACTTTCACACTGATGTCTGATACTCGCTGGGGAAAAAAAAAAAAATAAACCTTCAACCCAAATGTAGACCACTGCAGAGTGTGTCAACACTGCAGAAACTGTGGTCAGAGTGCATCTGGCCACCATGTAAAAAAGTCATCATCCTCATGTATCTAACAGATTGAGAACAAAAATCATCCCCAAGCAAAAGTTTGGGCATTAACTCAATCGCTGCCTTTTGGCGCCACCACAGGAAGTGGATAAAGCTGTGTTTAGGCTTGGCTAATGCTATATGCTACATGGAACAATGCCTGGAGAGCACCATGAACCGGCCTTACCCAGACAAACAACCATCAACAGGTTCAGGTTTGTTCAGGACTCCGGACACCCAACCTGTGGCCGGAGTTAGCACCATGACACAAAATGTATTCATTTTCTACAGCTGATACCGGTAAGCAGCACAGAAACTAACGACAATTCTGATACTGGAATCATCTATTAATTTTTAAAGCAATTTTTTGGTTCATAGAAGGGTGCAAAATGTCAATCATGGTTTCCCAAAACTGAAGAATCAAAATCCAAATCTAAACTAACACCTAAAATGTCTTTTAGGTTGAATTAACCCAAGAAACAATAAAATATATCTTTATAACATATTTGAAAAGTATTACTATTAAAAGTATTTATTATTTTTGTTATTACTTTTATCAAAATAGTAATGTAATAGCTGTCAACTAATCAATGACTGATCGTTGCAGCTCTACTGGTCAGAACCTATAAATGAGTTGTTGTATGGAAGTGAGAAATAACAAAATTACACATTATAAGTCAATATTCTGCTAGTAAATATGCAGTTTTTAAAAAAATGCTGAGAAGTCTGAAAGGTGGACTTTTCTGTGAAAATCACCAAATTAAATATAAAATGAATGAATGCATCTAGGACAAAATGGGACTAAAACAATCATAAAACTGAATATTCTTTAAAAAATGTCTGGAAAGGTTGAGGGGCAGATGGGATTTTGTGCAGGTTGTTTGTACTAAACTCCACTAAACCTGCAGCACAAAGAATTGCGAGTCAGCAAACAACTAGTGGTCCCCAGATAATCCATCTACAAACACTGAAACTTGATCTTGTGTGTGTCTCTACCATCTTGTGTTATCATGAGCACCATCACCGGCTCACTTCTTTTTAAGCTATATGCCGATGGGTTTACCCCTCTTTTCCCACAGTGAAATACAACTCCTCAGGGCAAATGTCACACTTGACAAATGTGGCGTTTCACGTGGAAAATGACTGTCTCATCTAAAAAACAGCCGCTAACCTAAACCCTGGTCTAATTGTGTATCCAGGATGTAAGAAGCAGCTTTCTATATAGTGGTGACAGCGTGGAATAATCTAATGACACAAAGTGGTGTGTGTAGGTTACACGTTAATGTTCCGCATCATGGCGGAAACAACTTTGACAAGGCTGATTTGAGCAGAAACTTGAGCTCTGAGTAATGTGCAACACTACTGTATAGATGGCTGGAGACTGTAACTGGATATGTGTAAAAAAAACCTAGAAGCTATTACCTAAGCAGGAAGATGAAAAAAACACAACTACTGCACCTTAATTGAAGCTTAATGTAAGTAGGGGGTTTGTCTTTTTCTTATTTTAAATGCACACTGTAAGATCTGGACACCTGATCCAAACAAATAGGAGGAACGATGTGTCCGTGTGTGTGTGTGTGTGTGTGTGTGTGTGTGTGTATACTTCTCTCATGTACCCTGTTCCTTCTTAATGAGGGCAGGCTGATCCTTCCCTGTCTGTGCAGATGTATCTGTTGCACTAATAATGTGATTGGACTTCACTTTTCTCTAGCATGTATACGCCTTAGTCAGAGTTAAACTAGACAAATGGATGTGCTCACGCCCCACACGCCCCACGCTGGCATATGACCCCGGCACAAAAACACACGAGAAAGCTGGTCACAAAAGAAGAATAGAATGACAGTGGTAGAACCGCAGAAGCATGGTAGCAACATGAAGCTCAAAGAGATGTAATTTTTGGAAAGACGAGGAGTGTGTGCTCATGCTAAACCTGCTGAAGGAGCTAAATATTTTAAAATACACAGAAGACATAACAGGTCAACCAGAAAGGGGGCCGTACTAACCTGTTAAACCACTTGTAGGACATGTTCCATAAACTAGTTTGGTTCACAAATCTTAAAATAAACCAGTTCTGGTCATAGTTCATAAGTCAAAGTTTTGAACTAAGTCAAAGTTTTGAACTAATTAAGCTATTCTTAATTAAAATGATTTCACAGCCCAAAGAGTAGCAGGGAGCAATTATTTTATCACTTTTGACATTGAAACATGTGTCAGATTCACCTTTGTCTCATCTTGATTTATTTAATTTTTAATCCTTATCCAACCAGGGTTTAGTATTGAGGCACTCTAAAAACTGACATTTCTCTAACACTTTTGTTACCATCTTTTCACACTAGTAGCAGCTGCTACTTTCACTCTACAGTATATTCTTAAAAACTCTTGAAAAAAATCTTGTTGCTCAAATAAATGTTTAAAAGAGGGAGATGTTACAGAAAAAACCTGGGTATATGCTACTGTTATATGTGTTTAATAATAAGTTTAGGCTCTGATTCTCTTTTGTTAAGTGATGTACTGGGATTTCCTGACGGTCTTTGAATGCGTCTGTGGGAAACGGTTGTCTTTATTATAAAAATAAAACCAGGACTATAATCTTTAAGTTTGCAGTTTGGGTCAATACTGACTTTTCCATCAAATTGCGTTAATCGTCATAGCTGTGGTGCTGCCTTCCTCCATGCTCCTGGCTGCTGCTCTGTGTTTTATGACATATTGGTTACTGTGACAGGTATAATAAGGACAGAAGGACAGATGGAGTACAGCTTGAATAAACTGTGCATGTAAACACACCAAGACCAGGTGAAGTACTGGAGTTGAGTACTACACTTGTTGCTTTAATGTAGGTGCAATAAAAGCCGACCGAATCCAAAGGTTGCTACCATGGTTTTTATAAGGAGACAAATGCAAAGCAAGCAGTGTACAATTCAGATAATTAGCTTGTTACAATACAGGTTAAGCAGCCGTGTTTGCCAATGATCCGTTGACATTCGTTGCCAAAAGTATAACCTTGGGCGATGTGCTGATAAGCACAGACACACCACCTGGATCCTTTCAAGTCATATTTCATGTGAATGGAATTTGCCCCTCAGACAAACAGTAGGTGACACACACACACACACACACACACACACACACACACACACACACACACGCACACACACAGATTATTAGGCCACAATAATTCACTCCTTTGTAGCTCAACATATTTACATTTTACTGTGGACTATTTTTCCTTGCAAAATGAAAGTTTGCCATGAAACACTTTTTTTAATTTACATAATTCCTAAAGCAAAAATGTTTTAAGATTACCTTGTTATACATTCTCCAGTGTATGATTTACAGTATAATTTACATTTTAAATACAGTTTATTTATTTTCAGTTTCGCTTTCGGATGAAGTCTTAAAATACACATCTTGTTGCTTTGTTAACTACTTTAAGGACTAGGGCTAATGCTTTTGTTGGAAAAGTTGACTTTAGGGGATAATTGACTCTTACGTCAAGAACATTTTTCTGCAACAGCAGTATATATATATTTATCTAAAAAGGACTTTTCCGGGATAGTGGGGAAGATTAATGTCCATGCTTGTTTCAAATTACATGTTTAATCAAAACCATATCCAGGTGTCTATATACTTGGCCTTGTAGTGTCCATTTCCTCTTTCTTCCCTATTTATTCATTAAATCTCTTTGCTTGTCTGTTCACATGTTTATGTTCAAGCTTCTCCTCCGATTCAGTAGCTCTGTCATCCGTCTCCTCCTCCCCGCCCTCTCTCTGTCTCTCTGGCTGTCTCTGCTTTATTGCCTGCAGCCAGTGTTAACAGGGGACTATTACAACAAATCATATTGCACAACATATAAGGCCTTCAAAACAAGCCCTGTATCCTCAATGCACAGCTGTAAAACCCCACAGCCATAAAAAAAAAACCAAAAAAACTGTGTTTAAAATGGCAACGACTCAGTTCACAGCACTGTAGATGATCTGAAAACAAGCATTTACAATCAAATAGACAAGTACAGGGAACCATTGGATGTGGATTGCAGTGATTCCAATGGTGCTTTAATGCAGTGTCACATAGGCATCGCGATTAATTATTAATATCAATTAATCAGCGACTTTCTGAATGCACTTTGATGCATTGAAGTGAAAAAACAAAACTGACACAAAGGAAAATACCAACAGCGATCAGAGAATATAGCAAACAGAGTTACGGTGGGGGATGTCACAATAAAAGCCTTGTTCACACAATCTGTCGAGAGGCTGAATCTCTAAATGGCGCCATAGATGGAAGCGTGTTTGTCATGGAACCGCATATTCTTGTGTTTGGTGCTCATTGACAGAGATGCCACGCAGACTATGAACACTAATGATTTTGGTTTCTAATTAAAAGCCCTCTAGTGTTTCTGTGCCAAGAATCACTTAAACAAGGCTATTACATCCATCCATCCATCCATTGTCTATCCCGCTTATTCCCTTTCGGGGTCGCAGGGGTCTGCTGGAGCCTATCCCAGCGCACTTTATGGGCGAGAGGCAGGGGGATACACCCCAGATGGTCGCCAGCCAATCGTGGGGCACACACACCATTCACACACCATTCACTCTCACACTCACACCTATGGGCAATTTAGAGTTTACCAATTAACCTGAGCATGTTTTTTGTATTGTGGGAGGAAACCGGAGTACCCGGTGAAAACCCACGCAGACACGGGGAGAACATGCAAACTCCACACAGAAAGGCCCCAGACCCAGGCCCAAGGCGGGTCTTGAACCTGCGACCTTCTTGCTGTGAGGCAACAGTGCTACCCACCGCACCACCGTGTCGCCCAGGCTATTACATACAATAGCTAATAACATAATATGTAATATATAATGTTAGTAGTTATATAATACAATATGTGATAGATGATCCAACATCATGATAGAGGGCCGTCATTGTAACGCCACGCCCCCTCCTGTGGGAAACACACACTGATCTGGGCCGAGGCAAGGTGAGGCCTTTTCCAATAAATTCCCCCCTGCCTCGCCTACAACCCTCCAAAAATTCCTCACTTTAACACAGGCTACTGTGGCTGTAGTCAACACCAAACTGTTAACTTTCAAGAGAAAAGAAAAATTTAAGGAGCTATGATTTCCTAAAAGTTATTCAAAGTTAAATGAACTGTGTGGAATTTCATTATTCACGACAGTTACGGTCTCTGAGGTTAAAGAGAAAGTCAGGTTGGTGCTAACACCAATCATGATTCTCAGCACGCAAGCCCTCCCGATATCATCGTCCATCACCATGATTCACTGGAAACATCCTCAACTGCCAATTAAGCGGACGTCCCCCCGGCGCTAGTCTTTTATTGATTTCCTGATTTACTTTTTCAGAAGCGACACAAATGAATGGCGTCTTTCTGGAGTCGTGTCAATCCCGCACAGAACAGAAAGGAGCGAGACAGGAAGTAGGACAAGAATGCACAACACAACTGGCCAGTTGTCAAAATAATTCTCAATTGTTTTCACAGCCCACCTACACCTATGGTACAAGCACACAAATCAAGGATAAATGAATAATTCATCAACATTTAAAGCCAGACAGGAAAAACGAAAATCCATCCTTTTGTTGTTGTGGTTCTTTTTTATACATCTGCGGTTGTAAACAGGTTCTCACGTGACCTTGCGGTCTTTGAAACCCTAAAATGCCCCCAGTAGGGCAGAGATCATCCTGTCAAATCAAGGTCTACTGGATGTGTAGTAGTTCTGTTTATGCTGTTTTCTGGGGGCTGCGTTCCACACATGTGCAGTAGGTCAGGATCTACAGGTAGAAAGTTACAGACTTGAGCTCCTACCTCCTACCCACTGTGATGACTACAATGGTGTTATGCTGAACCTAGCAGATCTGCTAAATAGAAAAAAAGGAAAAGGAAATGGCTAAATAAAAACAATGAAAAATAACTGCTGAAAATGTTGATTGTGATTGGTCATTAAATCCCCAATTCCCTTCACGAGTTCTTTTCACCAACTAGAATTTATGTTTATTGCTCTCCATAATAATTAAACCATAAACACTGAGCGCAGCCAGCGAGTCTGAGAGAAGTGGAAAGTCAAGTCAAGTTTATTTGTAGAGCCCAAAAATCACAAATCACAGATTCGCCTCAGGGGGGGTTTACACATTGTACAGCGGCAATACAACATCCCCCTGTCCTTAGACCAGGGGTCATCAAACCTGGTCCTAGAGAGCCGCCGTGGGTGCAGGGTTTTGTTCCAACCAACCAGTAGCACGGCTGTTTCTATTAATGAAGCTCCTTAGCAAGAGCCTTAGTGATGGATTAGTAGAATCAGGTGTTTATTAGGCCACAGAGACTCTCTAGGACCAGGGTTGGTCCCCTGACTTAGACCATTGGATTGTAAAAGGTAAAGCTCCGACCGGAAACACCTTTCACACAAGGAAGTGAAACAGAGGAGGGATCCCTTAACCATAATGGACAGAGATGCAATAGATGTTTTGTGTAGCAGGCAGCGAAAACAGCTTTTAATTAAGAATGAACAGGCTGTCCTTCCTATGGCCTGTTCTTATTAATAGAAGCAGAAATCTTTTAAAAAAATATACTCACATGATCTAAGCTGCAGGCACAGACACTAAATGATCTAAGGATTTGTTGTGTGTGTCCCTACCAATGTAAGGATCAAACCTACACATTTCATTTTGGCCTTAGCTGTCTTCACAACTCCCTCGATATTCTCTGACCTTTTCTAAGTCATCATATAAAGTTCAGTGTTTCAGTCTTTGAGGAGTTATCCATGGAACAAGAAAAATACAGCACTAAACGGCAAAACGGACCAGAGCTATGTAGAACAACTGAACAGAAAGTCTCATAAACACCAATGAACAAGCTAAAACACGCAGCGGTGTGTTTTTGTGTGTGTGTTTGTCTGATTACAGGTTCTGAAGAAATTCAGTAAATCTGTTAATCTGCCTGCAGATCTGAGGAAACCAGTGTGTGTCTGTGTCTGTGTGTGTGTGTGTGTGTGTTGTTCACACGCTCATCATTTCATGCAGGATGCCAACCACATCCTGAGTGAATTGGTGAAACTGTGCCACAGTAACCTTGTGTCCTTGTCTCCCCCCCCCCAACACACACACGTACAAACACACACAATCACAGACACACACATACACAACTGACAGTCATCCCTTGCCCAACACATCAGCCGATGTCTTTGTTTAAACCAACAACATGGCACAAAAACAGGAGCTTAAACACACGCACACACACGCACATACACACAGCTGCAGGTGGGTACAACAGTTCCTACAGCTCTTGAACGCCCACACAAGCTCATCATCTTCCAGTACTTCATTAACTCCGAATGAGAGAAAAAGCTTTTCAAGTCTCTGAGTGAACACATCTCTGTCCTCCTCTCTCAGCCTTTACACACACTTGTGTAAAGGGGTAGTTGGGTGACACAGAGAATACACACACTATGTGCGCCAGTGTGGGTGTGTTGGTGTGTTTGTATGTGTGTGTCTGTGTGTGTGTGTGTATGTGTGTGTGTGTGTGTGTGTGTGTGTGTGTGTCTGGTGTCCCCTTGCTTGTTTGTTTGCTTCCTCCACCCCAGGAACCGAACGCCAAGAAAAACAGAATCCACATTGGAAAGAAAGGAAACTGTAACTCACAACTGGGCTTGAACGCAACAATTAAGTTGGAAAAGTGAAAGCCAGCGCGAAGCAGCAGCTCCCACTTTTACCACAGAACGTCTCTTATATATCAAACTGCCTGTATTTCTGGACATAATGTATGCGACTCATCCTTAAAACTCGACGACTGCTCATTAAAACAATAACTTGGCTGCGGCTGTTGAGGGAGAAAAAACTGTTGCATCACTCACCTTTCTGTCAACTTGACGCCCGGAGGATGCTCCGTCGTGTGTGTGTGTGTGTGTGTGTGTCTAATTAGAAAACGTCCAACAGGCCGAAATAGAACTTTTACAGGAGTTTTGTTGAGCGCGTTTTTTCTTTTGTTTGTCCGCAGTTCAGGACGTGACAGACATAATGTTCAGTGTCCAGGAGTCAAAGCGGCGTGAACGGCGAGTCTCATCTCTCTCTCTCCCTCTCCGCTTCGGAATGGGCGTGTCTCCCTCCACGGTTACGTCATGTCATTCGCGCTCTTTACCGTAACGGACGCTGTAGTGCGCACCCAAAAATAGGTCAATTAAAAAGCAGCGCGCAAAGTTCCCTTAATTACAACTATCGATGGTGATACTGGCTATAGGCTATAATATAATAGTAAGTTATTATTAGTATATATAGTATATATTTATATATTATGTTAAATTCCACAACTTATAATTCTGTGTCCTCATTTATCAAATATATTGCTACATTCTTGGTTTCAAAAAGTTAACAAAAGTGTATTTTGGAAATTCCATAAAAACATGAAAATTTAATTTGCTAAATTTAAATCCAGGTTAAAAGTTAAGAGTTTGCACTATGGAATAAGGCCAATTTTAAAGTTGCCTAAAGTTATAATAGAATGTTCAGCAATTGTCCTGCGTCACTTTATTGTTACATAAGTCAACCACTGTCAAGGCCTTTTAGATTGAAATGATTATTACACATACTGAACCCTGAATAGATAAAGTTTTTGGTGTTTTCTGAAAAACTTTTTAAAAAATCACTCAGGCCTTTATTTCAAAAGGCTATACAATATGTAAAAAAGTTATCACCAAAAATGGATAAAACAACTTGTGTTTATTATTAGAGAAATAACAAGATTAAAATCCAATATCATACAAATATGCAACTACTTGAGGCATAAAAGTGAATTAGTGTCAGTCATACAGATTAGAGAATAATTTGTTTATTTTTGCATTTTAAGAATGAAGTGGAAATAGTTTATTACTTTTATTAATACTTTATTCATGGTCCAAATACTCTTCTGTAGTGAGGCGGCAGTTTACAGTGGATACAATCATGTGATGTATTTAGAAAGCAAGAAAAACCTGCTTTATGTAGTACATTTCATTCCAGTTGGAAGCAGAATGTGTTTCAAAGGGCGTGAGATCCCAGGGAGGCCGCAGGCATAAAAACGAATATTTGGATAGTGTGCAAGATCAAAATTAGACATATGTAAACACACTTAAACATAAATAACACCCGTCAATTAATAAATCTATCAAAAAAGAAGGACTGGAATTTAATAGTAAATAAAAGTTACAAAAAAAGTAATCATGAGACATGAGAGTTGAAAACAATTAACACAGTATAGAACAAAGAAGCTGACATTCTCAACTTAATTAATCACAGGAATTAACTATTGATAAAACTGGGCATAACAGACGTGTGTAATAACTTTCACTTTATTTCACTAAAACTGATAACAAAAACTATCTGCTATATTATAACAAAAATTGTTAATGATCAGTCATTATAATATATGTATTATATAAACTCCTTCATAGACGCAATTGGTGAAATTGCTTAAACATCTTTTCCTTGCATATTTTTAGTGTTTGAGTATTTTAGAAAATACTTTCAGAACCACATCAAGTTTTGATAAATGACTGTCTGGTCGGTCATTTATTTATTGATTTGATTGTAACAGCATTACATAAAAGGCAAAATAAATAAAAAAGATAAATAGAGTACACACATACACAGGAGATCCTTTAATATGTATCCCCCCCCCCCATATTTTCTCTTAGAGAGGTTGTGTCTGTGTTATTTGCACACAGTGTAAATAAATGAACTTCTAAATCAACCTTCATTTTTGCTTTACAATACATTTCTCCTGAGCATTTGTGTTACAACAAAATCAAATCTAAATTTGGTGGAAGTAGACTGAAAGCCACTGAATGCACACTCAAACCTCTGACTGCATGCTCTGTTACTAACAGCATTCGCTTTCAATTCTCAAGTACATTAATATGAGATTAAGTTAAATGTGGCTTTCAGGTACCTCATACACCAGTGTCTGCACATTAAACACTTAGCAGATGGTAAAAACATTGATTTATGAACTTTTATTATGGCTTCACAACATTGACAGGAATAAAGCCTGTACATACCCTGTAAAACCGGTAAATTCAAATTTATGGTAAGCAGCAATCATCTAGAAAGCTACTGTAATGATTTTTTTCAACAGTCGATGTACTGTACCTTTGATTATAGCATTGTGTCTTCACTGTAAAATAAAAGAAAATTAAATACTGTATTGGGTATTTAATCGAAAAAAAAAAATCAATTAAATACTGTGATTCCAGTTGTATTTACACTGATTAACTGCATTGCAAAACAGTGACTACTGTGATTTTCTACAGTAATACTTCCACTACTGTGATTTACTGTAAAACATACAGCAATCTACTGTAATAATCGTTACAGTAACGTTACTGTGTTTAACACAGTACATAACTGCAGATTTCACATCAAGGATTTACAGTGCAGGCTGTCAAACACAACCTGAAAAAAATACACCAGTTTAAATGGAAAGGGAAACATTTCACATGAAGCAGCTCTTCACTTTCAGCAGAGGGAGACAAAACTGCATTTTTTTTTTTACCGAAGCTGAAAGACACAGACACAGAATTTCTGCTGACTGATTTCAGTATAATGTCGTTTTTGCTGGATTTACATTGAATGAGTTGTATTGTGAACTCTGAGTTCTATGATGTGGAAAGGGATGCTGATGCTGCCTAGCTGCGATACAAAAACTAGAACAATGCAGCTGGTCCACGTGGAACAACCGAATCACACCGGCATTGCCTCAGGAATGAGATAATAAGGAAACAGTTGATTCAGATTTAACAAAGGATGAGGCTGATGTTTTCAGATAATCATCCACAAAACCCCACACCTCATTAAGAATTATAGCAACACCGCCACAAAGGGGAATCGTGTCGGGATAAATTCCAGACAGCAGCATCTGTAGGCCATGAAATCTGTCTGCATCAACATTTTAAAATGCTGTGAGCTCAAAAAACAAATAAAAACAACAACAAAAATCTTTAGCTAAACTGCTGCATCACAAAGAAAATGTAAAATAAGAGAAAACAAATCAAAGAATTACTTTTTTTCTACTTCCACATGGATAATAGATGCTCCTTGTGCCTTAAAAAAACATATTCCTGATATACTGTGGCTTGTTATAAAACCACTCACAATATTCCTCATGCAAGGATTGTTCTTGCTGCAACATCAGGACAAAAAGGCTGTGAAAGGACTCTGATGACACGACTGACCTTTGTTGTTGCAGTGATTTTGTTAATTGTCTACTTATCTCTGCCTCTTTTTCAAGTTGGAAATTATAATTATGTGCCTCCCAGGAGGATGACACCTGCCTCAAAGCGGCCCCCGCCGTGAAAAACCGCTCCACACGAGCCTGAGGGCCCGAAATAGGGAAAATGTCTCACTGCAGACACATTTTCAGACATTTGGTGGCAAAACAATTTGTATAATGGCAAGATTCACTTTTGTGTGTGCCGTTGAAACTAATAAAAAAAAAAAAGTTGTCTCATTAATACAAGAGAGTTAACTTTGTCATTACAACAAAGTAACAGGAAAATCCCATTTGTCATAGTCATAGAATAAGAAGCAATTTTATAATATTGTTGCAGGTCGGTATTGAGTCAGTGGGTTTCTGTATAGGCTTCAATATTTTATTAACTAAAATACTATGTTCACTCATATAAAATGTATTATAATCATATCTTGTCATTTCTAAAATGTAATGAAACTGAGTTTCTAGTTATTTTTTTTAACCATTAAACTTTATGACTTACCAATTAAGAATGATGTAATAATATTTATTGGACTTTTAGGATAATAATTAAAACTGAATTTTATTTGAATAAATTATTCATTCTATTTTCAAGAATATTTACACAGTTTAAGGCTGTATTATGGGATATGTTTGTTTGGATCTTGTGGATTTTATTGGATCAAATATCAACCATTTTAAATTAAAGCATGTAATTATTGTAAACGCACAGCCTAAAAGCTGTGTTAGTTGTAGCTGCTAGTATTAAAACACATTGGGACTCAACAATAATAATAATTCTCTACAGTGAAAATAACATTAGAATTCTATAGTTGTTACACCTAAAAAAATTGTTTTGAAAAGACCCAACTTATTTCCACAGGTAGATGTTATCAAACCTTTTTTCGAAGACAATTACTGCTACTGAACATTTGGTTTAGTGCATAGTGTTGTACGCATGCTCTATTTTATCTCTTCTATCATTATGCATCTATAATGTTAAAACATACTTTAGCCTGTGCTGTGCTGCCTGTGTTGTTTGCACAGAGGCAGGTTTGCTTGAAATGAACATTAAACCAAGTGATTGCTATTAGTTTTGCAGATATTTAGTCATAAACCAAATTATTAGACAAACAACAGAATATTTTACCCTGATGATATCACTGGAGAAAAGAATTTCATGGATCATCAATTTTTATTACAATTCTTCCTACGGGGAACATGACGGCCTATGACAAATTTCATTGCAATCCATTCAATAATTGTCAAGAAATTACACCCAAAAACCACAAATGTGAAACCTGAAGGTGGCACTAAAAGAAAAATCTGAAAATTAAAATCTGTAAGTTTTATTGTCTGGAAAACAAGGATCATTGTTTCCCGAGACAGATATCTAATATTACTGCAGTAGTGTGTGGACTGATCACCTCCATATCAACACAGCTGGCTAGCCTCGTATTCTTCTGTCTGTAAAGGAATCTGAGGAACATTTTGCCTGGAACAGCAGAATGGAGACAACACATTTTTTCCGGTACAAGTGCTAATATTCTTGCATTGTGTAGGCAGGACACTCGCTGCGCCGGTGCGGCATCAGAGCAATGACAACCGAAATTTGATGCCATGGCATATGATGAATGAAAACAAGGCTCAGGTTTGTGACATTGCACCGAGAAAATCACAATGAAAATGCTATAACAATGTAAAATAGTTAGACGGTAGGGTCGGCCAGACTGACTCAATCTTTACAATCAATCAAATTAAGTTTATTGCATACACAATCTGAAATTTTCCTTTGATACACCGGCAGGGGGCTGATAATCCCAGAATCTTTCCCCTTTTAACAATCAACGCACATTTTTAGTCACCCTTTACCCACGAAGTGCAACAGAGCGCAAAATAAAATCTAGGAACTACAGTGTTACTCACTGACAAACATGTTGTGCTGAACTTGGACTCGTTTTGTCTTCCTGCAGCCAGATCTCACCAACATTTGGCACTTGCTAGGTGCTAGTTTTTGGACCCCACGTGCATTCACGCATACGCACCTGCATGCATGCAAGCAAGACGCACGAGGCGTTTGTGTTTGGGAGCAGCACTACTTCTTGTTTCTTATCACTTCTACTAGCAAGACATTAAAATCTAATCCGGGCCATATTTAGAAATTCTGGACAAACAAGGTGGACATTTTTCTACATTAGCAGCAATTTTACAGCCATGGAGCAGACAGACAGTTGCTGCAGCCGGTTACCATTAAAAACCTCTAAAATAAGGATCCCTTAATCCTATATAAATTATACAAGGGCAACAGTTTTGAAACAATGTAGAAAGGCCATTTTTACGTAGTGCAGACCTTGAAACAGTACTGCAATCGATGTGAAATGTCTGTCAAGCTTTTGCAGAATATACTGACAGAGCACTAAACTATAGTACATCCAGATGTTTCTACGCTGATGTCATAGTTTCCAGCATTTTTTTTTAGTGAACACGGCAAATCAGATGATTTCATGCTTTTTCAAAAGAGACATTTTTGGAAATTCCTCATTGCTACTGAAAAAAAATGTTGCCCATCTTCATTGTGTCTCAGTTTCCTCTGCATAATTAGCCTCTAACATAACAGCCTTCATTGTTAAAATGATTCACAGTCCAATTGAATGAAACTACATCTCGAGTCTATTTAACAAACTGGAATTGACTCGGAGTCTTGATTCAGTCGGTACACAAAAAAAAGGGAAAGGGAAAAAGGGATGAATTATCATCCGACTAGGCCTATCAACAGCATAGAGTAGACATACATATTTAGAGAAATTTATATATTAGTATATATAATATACAAACAGTATACATAGTCTCTGTGACAGTGGTGGACAGGATGAAGGGGGAAATATAGGCAGGGTTTAAACCATGAGTCTCTATCAGGTTCCCAGTGTGAGTGAGTGTGTGTGTGTGTGTGTGTGTGTGTGTGTGTGTGTGTGTGTGTGTGTGTGTGTGTGTTACCCCTTTAACACCATAATAGCAAGCTGTGTTTGCCTTTGTGCGCCTGGGTCAACATGGTCCACCACTTAGCTCAACTTCCTGGGTTGAAAGCGCGTCTGACACTGCTCAGCTTTGGTATGATTGGGTAAACACAGGTTACTATGGTGATTATGGGATGGTATACGTGTACATGTGGCATAGTATCTGAATCTTCAGTGTAAAAACACAACATTGCACTTCTGATAAAATGCAATGACCCTGTTTAGCAGCGGGTACAGAGCTACAGCTGCAAACCCGGGTCTTGCGTGAACAGTGCCGTTCAAAACAACACGTATCTAATGGGGGGTGGGGGGCAAGGAGGGGTTGAACCTGAATCCTGTGTGAGACACAGGATGTGGGTGTGTGCGTGTACATCTTGGTGTGTACAGGGGAAGACTGATGAGAAATGGAAAACCTGGAGAGAAAAAAAAAGAGAGAGAGAGAGAGAGAGAGAGAGAGAGAAAATCAGGATCACAATCGAAATTGGAACAGATTTCATGGGAAATTTGTCCTGGGTTTCAGGTGAGACACAGACATTAGAGTAGAATAAAATCTAAAAGTAGAATCAACTTGCCCACCGTGATTTCACATTGTCCGGCTGTACTGGATGCCGGTCTTGGAGGCGATGTTGGACCAGGGCAGCAGAGAGCGCAGCAGGGACTGGGCCTGTCGGTACAGCCGCTGTGGGATGGAGCAGGGGCTCAGGCTGGCCAGGGTGGAACCGATGTGCTGGATATAGTCAGTGGGACAATGTTAAGGAAACATGATGTGTTTAAGGAATTAAACTAACTAGTGGTCAAATGAGGGTGTGCTGGACATAGTTTTAATAGAAAAACTGTACATTAGGTAAGACATGATACATTGAGATAAGGAGAGAAATGCAAATAAAAGTTGTAAGTAAGTCGTAGTAAAACTGGACTTAAGTTAACATTCTAACAACCTGGGCATTCACTGTTATATGTGTTTATAAATAAATAAGTTGTGGTCCAGACTCTGTTCTGTTAGTTGATAGTGCTGGGATTTCTTCTGTTCTTAAATGCAACAGACCCTCAGGAAATCCCAGCACTATCGCCTAACAGAACAGAGTCCGGGCCAAAAGTAAAATGGTTATGGCCTACCATAGCCCGTGTTAGGCTAACGTCTTAGTGGGCGATTTTGAGATACTTCCGTTATATCGGCGCACGATCGGTACATGAAAAAACGGCACAACGGAGCTTTGTATTGTAACGGTATCACTGGAAAGCAACATGAGGCGGAGCTGTGATACGGAGCTTTACACTACAACAAAAGTGCTGCTGCACTATGTAAGTCTATGGGATTTTAACTTTTAATTATTATAATGATGTTTTTAATCTATCAAATATATTTTTAAAAATCCACATGTGTTTATAGATAGATATGCCTGTGACTAGCAGAAAATACAAGTATTTCCCTTCTAATCAAGATGCTAATGATTCTACTCATTGAAGCAATTAAAGTTCTGGTGTAAAATAAAAACACAAACTGTAGCGAGTAAGTGTCTCCTGCTTGTCTTTCAGCAAAAGGATATAATATTGTCCAAGGTGGATGGCCCCCATTGATGTAGAGCACATATGTGAATCCGTCTTTAAGGACCCCTCGTATGGAGTAGTAGTAGGGCAGGTAGTGGTGCTGCCGGAAGTCCCTGTTCTCATAGAAGTGGATGGCAGTGTTGTTGGTGGTGAGCACGTGCAGGTAGATGGCCTTACAATGGTCCTGGGCTGTCGTTGAGATGTGCTCCTTCAGACTGTCCAGCAGCAGGGAGCCTGAGTGGGAGGATGGAGACAGATTCTTGGTTAAGGAGTTGGAGGATGAGGCCATTTTCCTGCCCCCTGCTCATCAATGGAGTGGAAAAAACACACAGAGAAAATCCGGAAGAAGCCATTTGATCCTGGCGCCAGTAGCTGCAAGTAAGTGTGTTGACAGTAATGGAGACATTTGCCTATCCACTTTATGTTATTAATTATTTATGAAAGTTTCTCAATTCTTGATTTCTAGAATAATCAATTAGTTATTTGATCCACGAAATGTCAGTGAAAGTGGTGAAAAATGCTGATCACTGTTCCCCAAAGGGCCAAGATGCATCAATAAAGGTCTTGTTTTGTTCATAGCACAGAAATAATCAGTGTTCTGTCAGATGAAAGTAATTAGAACGTTTAAACATTTGAGAAACTGGAATTAAGAGATGTGTACTTTTTTCCTTAAATAATGACTCAAAAAAATTAATTATTGGTGAAAATACAGTAGTTGGTTATTAAAGCATAACTGAAATAAATAATGTCACTGAATGTGGTGTTGTCTGTTTCATGTGTTTCACAGTGGATGTAAACCTGAAAACCTGTACATCAATAAAGTGATTAAAATTAAGGGTTAGGACTTGTTTAGGTTTGGGTAAAAAAGCAAAGGCACATGTTGGCATTTGGCGTGTATTGGTTATAGCTAAAAGATTTGGGGTAAATTTAGCAATTGTGAGAGCTAGTGAGTAAGGGGAACCCAACTATACCTATGCCATGTTTCCTGAACTCTTTGACCACTCCCAGGCTGAGGATGTAGGCTACCTGTGTGTCCACAGGGAAACTGGAGGCCAGGATGTCTCCATCCTAACACACACACACACACACACACACACACACACACGCAAGAACAAAGAGAAAATTAAGGATTACAGCAAATCATTTTGTAAGAACATTAATTATTATTTTACAAACCATGATGGATTTTGAAATACAAGTTACAATTGAATCATTATTCAGTCTTTACTAATTGAAAAATGTAACTGTAGTTGTGTAGCAGCTTAAAAGAACTATAGCACCCAGCGGGAGGGAGCAAATTTCTGTACCACTGTGACAAGAATTAGAACCTTTCTTATTTAGTTATACAGCCTGTTGATGTAAGCAGATATAAAGGAACAATGGGTTTGTTGCAGTCCTTCTTTCACCATTTTCGCTGTCTCATCCTGATGTTATTCCTTATTTCTTACAAAGTCCTTCTTAGTCAAGGACAACTGGTTTATATAATTAGTGGGCTAAAAACATAATCTACAATGTTCCATTTAGGAAACTTGATAAGAGTTCACATTCCACATTGACAACGACTCGGTAACACTAAAATGTAAATTCATGCAGGTAAGATGGGCAGATGGGCAGCTATACAGCTAGTGTGATATTATCTTACCAAGCATACAGTGTAGTATTCGTAGGCCTCACCTCCCCCCTGTGAGACATGCAGAGTACAGGTCATATACAGGAACGAGGATCATACCTCTTTGTGTACTTTGGTCCGGCCTTTGATCTCGGCCACAATCATTCCCACGATGCCTCCTCTGAAGGTGGCAGCGAGGGAGAAGAATTTCTTGTTGGAGGTGATGTCCTGATACCATGAGTCTGGGTACCTGGGGTCAAAGGTCAAGGACAGAGGCAACAAACTCAATACCAGACTCAGCTTTGTTAAAGTGCTTACAAACTGAACCTATTATTACCGTCACCAGCACACTGAATATTGTTCTTACTCGATTGGAAACCAATCACCACAGAGCACTTTGACGCTCTCTATGTCATCGTGGCAGAGGAACCGGAGCTGGACTTCACTGAGGGCTGTGGGAGGCACCACGTCACTCATTCACACCTGCAGAGACCAACACACAGCAAAGCTTTGGTACTCCTACTAATGTAAAAACAACTGAGAGATCATCCTGAAAGAAAGACGAATATAATATGAAGACAAAAGAACAACATCAAAAAAAGTTCAGTATTTGCCTCTCAAATATGAATATGTTCTGCTTTTCTTATATTTTTATAGGAGTATGAAGTATCTTGAATTTTGGACTGATGGTCAGATACAATACATTTAGAGAATCACCTTGGCACTTTTTTGACATATTGTCGTCTAAATTAATCTTACTTAAAGAGCTGCCAATAAATCAGTTTATTTGATAATGGAAAATGCTAAAGAATCTGTTTGGGACTATTTGCATTATGAGTTCTTCTTCTTCTTTTTGAAGAAGACATTTACTGAAGACATCTTCAAATATCTAGTTTATCCCAGCCAGAAACACAAACATATTTTAACATGTATGACACATCAAAAGCAGACTCTTCAGTTCTCAACATAGTGGCCACAAATAGTATTCTAGCAATTTGTTGTTTTTTTTGTTACTAGGACTGGCACATGCTTGCTCCGCACTAAATTGAATGACTGTCTACTGAAAGTATAAAAGAAACAGAGTCTAGAGAAGGCTTGGTGCCCCCCCCCCCTTCTTTCTTTTATTAGAATCCCTATTAGCATCAAC
Source organism: Eupleurogrammus muticus (assembly GCA_036785175.1). Taxonomy (NCBI): domain Eukaryota; kingdom Metazoa; phylum Chordata; class Actinopteri; order Scombriformes; family Trichiuridae; genus Eupleurogrammus; species Eupleurogrammus muticus. Next base: position 18,533,775 of record JAYKQN010000011.1, on the reverse strand, counting down.
ATCGGCACTGGCTATTAAACATCGGGTCCAACTGGGTGGAGTCCAGCATCCACACATGCGATCATACACAATATAGTCCCATAAACAACACACAAAATAGCTTATTTTATTGAAATAACATAATTAAACTGAACTAAACATTCCTTGAGAATTCAAATAAAACTTTCTTCATACAAATAAATAGTAAAAAAATCATGGGTGAATGGCCTTATGAAATGATACATCTCCCATCCGATTCTTTTAGACATTTAAACTTGTGTGTGTTATGTGGTATTAAACACATTTATAATTCTCTGTCATTTCTTATATCACTTTTACAAGTGAGATGAGTGTGTGTATTTTTGTCCTGGTAAAAAAAAGAGAAATCACACCCTCGAATTACTGCTCTATAAACTATATGCTGTTTACAAAAAAACACGAGTCTATAAATAATTCAACTTCGATTATGGACGCTGATAGAAATGTCTTTTCTATATTTAAACCTGAAAGTCTACAGCTTCAGTTTGGCAAGTGTCAGAATAACAGAAGAAAACCCTGTAAATAATGCAGTAGATTGTTATAAAGCTGGTATTATTACTGCTGCCTGGTAGTTAGCACACATGCTAACACTGGCTAACGCTGTGTTGCTAAGCTAACGTACCTTGTTTCAACACTCAGACCGGAAGAAAGTCGAGGAGAAATATATTCCTTAGGTATGAATCGTTACAGTCACTACTCCGGACACAACATGATAAAGCACAAGTTTATTCCCGACTCTCAAGGCCGTTTCATTACTGTATCACACAGTTAAGCTAAGCTAGCCAGAGCTCCCTGGGTTGATAACAGCTGGATGTTTTCTTCCTGTTTGTGGCCGCTACGTAAGCGACGTCACAGTTGAAGCGTGATTGGTCGGTTTGCGTCAGGTGTTTTTGGCTAAGGCTGAAGCTTTAGACACATTTAGTAGTTTTCAATGTTATTAATTATCCTGATTAATCATTAGTTTCATGCCTAACATTCGTTGATATCAATTTGTAAATATATAAGTTAATATAACATAATTTGGTCTTTAAAAACGAAAAAAGTCAATTTCCTTTATCATAAATTGCTATTAATACTACTATTACTAGTAATAATAATAATAAACTTTATTTGCTTTGTACCTTTCATACAAGCTCAACGTGCTTTCTAACAAAGAGATTACGTGAAATGAACATGGACCTTGAATGTGACACAAGGAATATATATATAATGCAAAAACTTCAGGCCCTAAATATACTATTTTATACTGTTAATGTTTTTAAAATAACCCTGTTTTAAAAATTGCTGTTTTCTATTTATTTAAAATGGAATAAATTTACTTCAAAACGATGAAATAACGATGTTAAAAACTGAAACAGAATTTTTACATTTTCTTTCATATATTGTCCTTAAACAAGTTAATTTACTATTAAATCACAAAAACTATATAACTAGTAGCTCTGCTCTTCCTTCACACTAGGAATCTATCTGGATACAGAAACAAATTCTGGAACTATTACTGGAAAATATTATATAATATTAATATAGAGAATTTTGGTTTATTTTCAACTATTATATTTCCATTAACACTTCATTCTTATATTTTGAATTATTGTTCTGAGTAAATATCACAGTCTAAAAAAAAGCTACTTTTATTATACTATTAAAATGATTAAATTAAATAAATTTAACACATTTCAGTTCATATTAAGTTTCCATCACAAATGACCTGAACTCAACTGTCTTTATCATGTATGTACTGTATGCCATCTGTTGCCTTCTCATTGCTACTGCGAACTCAACAGATAAAAATAGTGCAGTAATCTCTCACCTAGTCCAACACAAGAGGTGATCTGTCCAGGAGAAATAGTTCACTGGTTACAAAAACATTTGAAAATACAACTTATTATGTCATTTAAAAATGCATCATTTATAACAAACAAAACATTTCAGGATTATTCCCAAACTTTTTATCAGGACTTTGATAACAAAATATCTACATTGTATGCATTTATATTGAATATTCATATGTGCAAAAAAAAAAAACAACAACATTTAAACAATGTGACGATTTTATTTTCATCTTTAAGATGCTTTTCATATTTCTTAATGCAATAAATATATTTCAGAGCTTCAAGTCTACATTGCAAATACTAGCACATAGATTTGCATATGCATACTACTACTACTACTACTAGTACATATTATTTGACACTAGTCAATCTATATGATCTTTAAATCAGATTACATTAAATCAGATTACATGCATGTAACCTCTTTAACCCAAAACTAGAGAAGAACAGGCAAAAGTGTGTTTTTCATTAGGATTCTGACACTGTAAACATCACACAAATATTACTTTTACATTATTATTCATGACTCTACTTTTGTCCAATCACAACAAAAAAGGTTATTGATTCTGTATTTGTGCTGTGAAGATGCAAACATAAAGATTGAATAAGATTCTATGAGCACCATAGCTTTACATTTTTCAGATTAAATCCTGAGGATTGCCATTTCTTGTTTCTACGTTGGAGTAGGTAATGTTTTGACCAAATAAACGGTTGCATAAACATCTCTATCACCAGATTTGGCAAGTTTTCAATTCCCAGTGAGTCATAGAAGTCAAGATACAAATGGACTTTAAATGACAAGTAACCTACATGAACACAAAATGTGCAACTTGAGAGACCTGATGAATGCTCTTTACAAATGTATTTTATGCATTTTTGGACTGAATTGTCACTGACTCTGTATTTGAGTCTGAACAATTATTACAACATATTTGTACCAGGTTTGAAGAAAATGTGTCTAACAGTTGAAGATATTTCCCTCGAGAATTATAAATCTGAACCTCTTCCTGAGGGGCTAGATACAAAATGGGTCAGTTAGGGAATCACCAGAACCATTAGGACTGCCTGCACAAAATTCCTTGGGAATCCATCCAATAATATTTCAGCCTGGCCACTAATCAACCACCTGTAAAGCCCGTCCACAACCCCCCCCCCCCCCCCCCCCCCCCTCAGCTCCTCCCCATCGTGGCCCAGTCACATGCACCTGCAGGTAAATAAAAACCTCACAACAGTGTCACTATCAAGGATTCTGTTCCCAAAGTATTGTGCATCCTCCAGGGATTCACACAACCAGGCCTCTGTGCTCCAACTCAGTCCACACACAGAAACACCTACAGAAACAGGTAGGTATGAACCGCTAACACTTTTTTTTTTTAATTGCAAAAGCAGCAATGCTCACGATGTGATTGAAGATAAACGAGTTGAGTGGTTGATACAGTTAATATAGAAGAAACAATGCTGCAAACCAATTTGTTGCCTTCTTGCATTGTCATATGATCCAGTGCGACTGGGTGGGTCTGCTTTCAATTTCACGTCATGGTTCTTTAATATTGTATAACTTTTGCGTCACTATTAGACCAGCTCAAATAGTACAGTAAAATCAGAGTAATTAATATGGTATTTTTGTGGTGTTATTCCACAAAATACACGATTCCTCTAGTTCACCGAACAGTAAGTTGTGGATTTCCTGCCAGGAACAGGGTTGTGTTGTTGGTGTGCAGGTGTTTCGTCCGTGTCTCACTCCCACAGTCAGGCTAAGGGGGAGTGTCAGGGTCAGGTCATATGTGACTGCAGTCTACTGCATGAATCTCCTGCAAGCTCCATGATTACCTGATCACCTGAAGCTTTTCTATTATGTCCATTATGTTAATTAAACATGTCACAATCAAGGTTTTGGATTATGAGCATCTATTATGCCTTATATATACATTAACAAAGTGTTATTATTAATATTTATTCTCTTACTGTTTTTTAATGAGTGCTACCTGTGGTCCAGGATGCGTTTGGTGTGTACTCTGGGTCTGTTTTTGGCCCTGCTGCATGTCTCTACCTCTCTGCTGCTGGGAGCCTTTAACATCAAGTCGTTCGGGGACAAGAAATCCTCCAACACCACCCTGATGAACATCATCAGCACGGTCTGAAGTATTCTCGTCTTCTTTCCCTCGCAAATGATGTCTCATTACGCCTTTGCAAAGACTCACATTTGACACATTAAGCACCATACATTTGGTTTCACAGGCACAGTCTCACAGCATTTCTTCCACTGTAACATGATAGCAGAGTAGAAGCAGAACTATGCCACAGAGGAGGAAGAAGAATTCAGATCCTTTATTTCAGTGAAAGTAGACATACTGTCATCTAAAAGTACTCAACTAAAAGTAAAAGTACTACATTCAAAATATGAGTATAGTAAAAGTATATAAGTATTTGTATTATTAGTATAATGTACTTTAGGTATTGAAAGTAAAAATGCAAATTTGCTATTGTATATTATATACTGGAAAAAGAAAATAGTTAAACAGCCTATTTAAATTGTTATAGTTGGTTTAAGTTGGTTATTTTTCAATGCGCTACTTGTTCTTAATTATGCACTTAACCTCATTTTAATGTTTTTTTCTTAACAATGTCAAGTCAAGTTTAGATACTCGTTTAAAAAAAGAAAGACAATAAAGGAATGATAATTTATAGAAATATTAACAAATATGATTTTAGTGAACACTTTTTTCTGTTTAATGTTACTGGATAACAGTGTCCACAGAACTGTACTTTAATACACTTAACGCTTCACTCGAAATGAACGGCCACAATAATGTGATGCTGTCTGTGTTTTTGGTGCAGATTGTCCACCGCTATGACATCCTTCTGATCCAGGAGGTCAGAGACGGCGATCTGTCAGCGACTGAACGACTCATGGAGCATGTCAACAAGTTGGTCAAACCACTTATGTTCTGCAGAATGTGCACACACAGTATTACACACACATTTATACACATACACAATATTACACACAGGTAAAAGGCCTAAATATGCTTGACTTTTTCAAGAATTGATATAAAACTCATAAATTCGAATTATGATATAAGACCTCATAGCACAAAGTAATTTAAATATATTAAGCATAAATGTCTAAGTCAGGGCACAATTCTGCCAAAATCGTTTTGCATATTTGTTCACATCTGGTTGAATGTATGGTTAAAATGACGGTTAAGAAATACCAATAAATATAAAAAATACAATGTGATTTCTTTAAAATTTGTGTTTTTTTCGTTTACACTAAAATATTAGCTATGAGGCTAATGATGATGTTTTTTTTCCAGAGGTTTTCCTAAGTTCCGCTACAGTCATATTGTCAGTGAGCCTCTGGGTCGCAACTCCTACAAGGAGAGATATCTCTTCCTCTACAGGTGAGCAAAAACTGTTTTTCAGTTTGACTGTTGTAGAAATCCTGCATGGCTTCTCTTCTGCAGTAACAAGTAATGGAAAAGCTTTAAAATTGTCTTCAGTGGAGTTCTGAGAAGTGACTTCTCATCTGACCTTAATGTGACCAAAGGGCAGAAAATCAGATTCAGATATATGTTGGTTGATTTAAATAAATACGAGTGACTGTATGTTATGTTCTTTACCAGAAAATACACTGTTGAGCATTTTGTGACACAAATTCACACTCTTAGCTGCAGAATGTTTGCAAATTTAACTGCATTTTGTGTATAAAATGCTCTACATTTTTGTGTCAAAATCCTTTATTTTATATCATATAATAGTGTATGTGTTTTATTAGTAGTAAAGTGCATGTATGGTAATTATACATTATTTTTTCAGCATAAAATGTATATTTACAGGTAGAACATGACTTTTAGAAAAAGGCAAAAGTAATGCTGTGATTATAAGATAGACTGGGCATCACTCACAGTTAAGAAACTTGAAACACTAAGCAGAGTTATTCCATCCTGAATGTCAATACTGTCCTGTATTTAAAACTGCTGAATAGTAGGTTCTCTCTACAGGGAGCAGACAGTGTCTGTGGCTAAAAACTACACGTACGATGATGGCTGCGAGCCCTGTGGGACGGACGCCTTCAGCAGAGAGCCCTTCGTCGTCATGTTCTCCTCCAAATACTCTGGTAGGCTGAGAGGAGGCCTGCTGCTCCGCCGTCAGACACTCAACTCAACTTGATTCATACAGAGCTTTAAAAACAACCTCAGAGTGCTGTACATAGCAGTCAATCAAATGCGAAAAAATGAATAAAAAGCAGATAGAAGTAAAACAGGTACGAGCAAACTGTAAAAGTAAAAAAAATACTATTAAAAATTAAATGAATGCAGTCAATAAAACATTAAATCAAAAATCATTAAAGCACTAAACCAGAGCAGAGTCCCATGTGGGGTTGAAAGCCAATAAATGAAAATTAGTTTTTAGATGAGTTTTAAAAATGATTTTGATGAGGATGACATAAGTGATGCAGATTTCTTTAAACTCCCATTACTTTTAAACTCCTCAAAAAGATACACCTTTATACAAACACTGCATTATTTTTTTTTCAGCAAAGGCTAATTCTAGCTATTACTTGTTCTATCAGTATAACACTGTAACCAACACCAACAGCGCGTTACTATGTGTTACTTTTAGATGGCCCTCTGGCCAGCTAAAATCTTTTCTAAAAACAAGGTTTATAATCAAAAAAGCAACGACTTAGAAGAGAAAAAGTAGAGTAGAGTTATGAACTTTATTCCTCACTATCACAGGCCACTGTGGCCGTAGCCAACGCCAAAACAACTAACTTCTCATGAAAAGTCCACGAGTGCTGCGTCTTTGCTTTTTTACTCACTCCAAGACGCGTTCACAGACCCTCGGAAATCCCAGCACAAAAAAAGTAACGCAACAGTTACTTTATTTAGTAACTACTTACTTTTCTACTGGAGTATCTCAGTTACCTTTTTGGGAAAAGTAACTAGTAACTATATTTAGTTACATTCTCAAAACTCTCGTGTTTTCCAGCTGTAAAGGACTTCGTGCTGATTCCTCAGCACACCTCTCCGGACTCCGCCGTGGAGGAGGTCGACGCTCTCTACGATGTGGTGGCGGATGTCCGCAGCCGCTGGAACACTAATGTGAGTTGTGACAACACTGATGTGTATTGCTGGGACACTGATATGACTTGCTGCAACCGCGAAAGGCCAACTGAATTGGTCCCTATTGAACCCGTGGCGTTCATCCCCAGGATGTCGTGCTGCTGGGCGACTTCAACGCGGGCTGTAGTTACGTCTCAGGCGGCGACTGGCAGCGAATCCGCCTCCGCACGGACCAGAGCTTCCGATGGCTGATCAGCGACGAGGCCGACACCACCGTGACGCACACAAGCTGCGCCTACGACAGGTGGACGCACTCTGCCGCAGGCCTGATCACATACACACAAAAACACACAGACCGTTATCCTTCACATATCCAGGTCTAGATTGTTGTTTTAACCCGAGAATGTCTTTGCATGAGTTAAAGTTTGGAAAAGCTCTTATTTATTTGGTGCTGACCCTTTAAGCAGTGCCTTTTTTCAGCTGTTCAACAAAAAGCCCCCTTTGTTCTTCCTAAAGCTTTCTCCATCTCCAGGAACAAACAGAAGTAGCAGGGGTTGACTTCTTTGCTCCTCCTTGTCTTGAAATGTCAACTTCCCAAAGCAAATGGGTCAAAGTCTTGGAGTTGCCATGGAGCATGAGAATAATGTGATCAGTAGTCACTTTGGGGAAGGAGAGGTTGTCGAGGGAAAAATCTCTGGGTCTAAGTGTGAAGAGGTTTGTGTTGAGGTCCAGTCTTAAAAAATCATGAGGAGTCAGAATTCCAAACAAATTGAACTTTGTTGCAAGGCACCAAAGGAGAGTTGCTTGAAGTTGGCCATGGTCCACCCCAAGCAGTGTGAAGTTTTAGCACCTTGTGCTCCATCTTTTATACTCCTGAGCATACATTGGTTACTTCTACGGTTCCTTCCAAACCTAAGATACAGTTTTTATCCGTCCCCCATACATCATGGAATGTCTTTGTTTGAGCCACATGTCCCTATATATATTTTTAAGCTGCTTCTTCATAATTTCACACCAGCATTTCCTTAATTCTCTAAAGCCTTATTATTTTTAAATTTATTTTTGACTGTTTTACATCCCTATTTCTTAACCCTTTCTTGAGTTTTTTTTTTTTTTTTTTAATTTTGTATACCAAATTTAGATTTTACCTAGTGCACCAGTGTGATTGCATTTAATACAATATGTGCTCAGTACATAAACTCAGTACAATGATTAATATACTGTTTTAACCTCACAATTATCTAAGGTGATTCGTGTGCCCTTTTAATTCGACCTTCTCGTTGCTTCTGCAGGATTGTGGTGACTACTGACATGATGAAGGGCGTGGTGCACGGCAGCGCTGAGGTCTACAACTACATGAAGGACCTGAATCTCAGCCACAGTCTGGTGAAAAGAACTCCACTATACCATTTATTTTACTGATGCAAAAAGGCTATAAAGGAGCAAACAAGGACAGTAATGGGTTTGAAAATAAAGAAAAAGAGATGTGATGAACAGAGAAAAATCTTACAAGACAACACCTCCATCTCCTCTGCCAGAAGCAAACCTTGTTTTTATTTTTTATTCCCATCAGGCGTTGGCCGTCAGCGACCATTTCCCTGTGGACGTGAAACTGCGCAGCATCTAAACCGCTCCAGCCATGACGCCAACAAACCTGCAAGCTGAATCTGAAACAACGATTATTCACTTTCAGGCGTGAATTACAGGACAAAAATAAAACATCTCCCAAATTGTGTCTTCACGTTGTTTAAATTTAGGCATGAAATAACACAGCAAGAAACAAGGAGTCGTGATCTGTGCAGCTGAGTGATTACAAGCAAAAGTGGAGCCATATTTAACTACTACAACTGCAGTGAGAGTGTGTGTGTATGTGTGTGTGTGTGTGTGCCTGGTTGATAATCACCAGAGACAATTAGAGCTCATGAGTCAGCGCAGTCAACGATGCAATATGTAATTTAGCTTTGGCAATAATGTAAGTTTAACATTGATGCCAAGAAAAAGGTCATTAATTCTGAAGGTAAGTTGGTTGCGAGTTGAAATTCTGAGTTAATTTAACATTTGACCGGTTATTGGCGCAAAATGGAAAGCAAAGGCATCATCATCAACTACATCAACCTCATGGTGGCGCCAGAGGATTATTTGAAGCTGAAGGCTGATTTCATTGTTTTAACCCTCATTGTATTAGTCTCTATTGGCTGTGAACCAACATGTTTGCGTGCTAAGTCCAATAGCAAGAATGCAATTCTTAATGACTGACTCAGAGGATGCAAATACACTGCACATACCAATATAATTAAACAAGAGTGAGTTTTTGATTTCAACTCTCCCTTTGATCACAGCAATAAACAGAGCTCATGAATTCACCCATTTATTCACAAACAAGGCTCAGAAACAGTCAGAAAAAAAAAGTATCACGGTGGGATAATCAAACATATACTTACTTTGATTAGTTGTTATGGGTCAGGGGTCACCAACCCCGGTCCTAGAGGGCCACTGAGGGTACAGGCTTTTGTTCCAAGAAGTAGCAACACACCTGACTCTACTAATGGAGGTCCTTAGTAAGGGCTCTGATGGTTGATAAGAAGAATCTAAAACCTGCACCCACAGCAGCTCTCTCGGAATCTGAAACCAGCAACCTGCTCATGTAGTTGGAAACAATGAGAATCAAATACTGTAAGCAAACCCCACTACATCTGAATTGTGCCCTCTACTGGTTTCCTGCATAGAAGCTACTACTGTGGCATTGGGGTAGCAGCTACTGGTCAGTAGCCAGCGATACTGAGGGTTTTGGACACTACAGATAGGACCAGGGTTGGTGACCTGTTATGGCTCTTAAAGGTACAGTAAGGTTAGGCACTTTATTGGTGAGGATCTGTTGTCGGACTTTTGGTGTAACTGACATTGTTTGCATTATGTCTTAAAATGTTTTGAATGTATAAAATAAAGGAATAAAGTTAAACATCGATCAATACTCTGATCATCATATGCATGAGGTCCAGAGCAGCAATAGATGTAGCCTTCGTAGTAACACTATTCCAGTTCATAAAGCTGACAAGAATGAGTAATTATGTAATGTTCATATTGTCCTTAAACAATACATCTGACTTTAGTACAACATCAGACCAATGAAATCGAACTCTTTAAAATCAAACTATAACATGTGTCATCAATGGCTCTGTGATCTGGCAACGGCCAGGCGTTTTCCCATCATGCCCTGTCTCTGGTAGTCAGTAGAGAGCATCTGCAGCACCTGCCTCGAATTCTTTACATTGTTTCCCACATGTAAATGATGTCGAAAAAATCAGAGTAAAACTGAACACAAACCTAACGGGTGTGCATTTGGCGGCGTTCACTAGTGATCAACCGCTCTACGTGTAAATTCAAAGCCTCTGACAAATTAATTTCAAATCACTTACTTCTCTATAACACTTAATATTGTTGACTTCATTGGTAAAGATGGAAGTTATAGTTAGGCAGGAAAAAAAAACACCAAGAATAAACAAAAAATTGTGTTACATGCTGCATGAGAACTTAAATCTTGATAAATAGAAACAGTAATTACAGTGGGTATGGCTAAGTGAACTTAATGTTTTTATTTATCCTCTTCAAATAGGAGGAGGGTAAATAAAATAGCTGAAAAGTTTTTTATTTTTATAATTTTGGAAAAAAAAACTAACATTTCTACCTGCTATTTTTAACTAAGGTACCTGGAAAGGAAGATAGAAGAAAAACTAGTTTTTTAAGGATAATTTCTGTTAATCCTGGGTGTCACAAAGTCAAATTTCATCACACAGGATTATCAGAAATCATTCATTCATTGTTGATAACTGTTGAACATTGTTGAAAACTGACTGAACACAATGACTGTGAAGGCAGGATGTGCGTTTTCAACTAACTTCTCAAGTCTAACGTGTGTGTTTCATTGTATACTTCTGCCTGTCGCCTCTTAGCCCTTTCTCTTCTTAAGCATCTCCAGATACATGCGCAGTGATTTCTGAATGGAGTCTTTGGTGATGAAGCTGACAAAGTTTTGGATGTCAGCCTCTCTGTTGGATGTTAGCTTGTCGATGGTTGGTTTCCTCATCATAGACTTGGTGATCTGCCTGGCGTGGTCTGTAACAGCGAACAATGAACAGTTAGCAACTCCTACTGCGGAGCGCACAGTCCCCCAGAGGGCCTTGAAAAATGTTCTAGATGGATTTCAGCTCCATGACTCAGCAAAATAACTGTTAACGTTTTCTAAAATACTGTAAAATCTCCAATATTAGTTGGTAATCTAATATTAGCTTGTTGTTGTTGGCAGGGGTAAAGGGTGGTCTCTACTAAAGACACAGACACTCCTTACATTTATAAATAGATTAGAGCAGATTTATTTGATTATCTCTGTCCCTCAGTTAAATTTGCATTATCCCATAATGAAAATGATCTAACAGGAACCACAGTTGTAGCAGTTTTACTATGTTTTTGTTACCATATTTCTACACTGGAATTCTGAACATAAAACAAACCTACTTTTTTATAGGTTCAAATAGAAAATCTTGTTTTTTTCCATTCATAGTTAATTTTCCTCAAAAAAATTAGAGGCCTGTTTAGAATTTGGTCTCATTTCATTAAAACACTTGAGCCTTTATGCACTTGAGAACATAAAATGGATAATAGAGAATGTATGTGATTTGACTGAATTTTAAACAGTGACATAATAAATAAAGTATCTCAGTAGTTTCCTTATGATTCTCTTTGTCTACTCTTATGTCACTACCTACTAAAAATATTAAAGAGGGAACAGTTGTGCACTTAAAGGTAATCAGAGTTACTTACTGTTGGCTGCTGAACACCTCCACCCTACATATGCACTATTTACCTGGAATTGCCAACCACTTGGTCATGGTCTGTGTGGCTGTGGCCAGGACCTGGTCCTCTGGTACCAGCTGGTCCACCAGGCCTATCTTCAGGGCATCGGAGGAGCTGTAGAGCAGCCCCAGCTGCAGGGCCATCTCTGTGGTCCGGTGGCCCACTGTATTAACCATGGTGTCCTTGAACCTGCAGACAGCGCCAGCGTCCACTTAAACGACACCATTGTCATAAAACATCCCAGCCACAACTGCTGTGGTCCATTTCCTCACCAAAAAGGTGCCACGATGCCGAGCTGTGTCTCATTAAGGCCGATGCTGTATCTCGGGTTGTCTGCCATTATCCTGTGGTCACATGTCATAGCCAACAGGCAGCCGCCCGCAGGACTGGAACCCTGTAGAAGGAGCGACAAACAAGAACATTCTTTTTGCGCAGAAGTGACTATGACAGGATGAGAGTGTGGAGCTGGGGAGGGTTTGAGTGGAGTGACTTGTATTATTTATGTGCAACTAAACATTAAAAACTTTAAAGAGGTTCATTGTAGAAAAATTAGCCTTTTTAGGGTTGCCATGAACAGGAAAATTATCTATATAGACCAAACCTGTACTTTTATACCACTGTAAAGATGCTTACTTCTATTATATCTAATCTCAAGTGGATATTCAAGGAACTGCAGCTTAATGCTAATAAGTGTATAACCTCATCACTTCTTGTGTGATATGGTGACAACACGACAGTTTTATACGCACATTGATTGCAGCAATAGTGACCATGTTGGAGCTGTAGAGCTTCAGCCACATCTCCTGAACGGCTTTCCAGAACACTCCACAGCTCTCCGGGCTTTTCCCGTACATCTCCATAATGTCCAGCCCGGCTGAGAACACCTTGGGTTGTCTCTGAACACAGGATCACACACACACACCTGTCAGTTTTGTAGCGCAACTTTAAAAACTGTGCACACACTCTGTCCAGTGGCTGCAAACAATGAGGTTGTAGCGTACAGAGGTGATGATGAGGCCTCGGCAGCTTTTGTCCATCTCCAGCTTCTCCACGTTGATGCACAGCTCTGTGATGAAATCTAAACTGAGGCTGTTGACCGGCGGACTCTGCATGTGCATCACGGCCACACCTGCACAGACAGAGAGGCCCAACTCTTAATTTAGATTCATCTCAAAAGATAAGAAGTGACATAAAGGGTTGAAATTAGGGATGCACCGATGTGAAAATTTCGGCCGATATCGATATCCGATATACATATCGGCAGTCACTGCCGATACCGATATTTGCCGATATCGATATATGTAGAGAAAAAAGTTTTCTGTAGTGTCACAAATTTAGTACAGACCAGAAAAAACACTGTACATTTGAAAAGCACAACAGTGCTCTTTATTTAGAGGAAGGCTCACTGTAAAACTGTCATGTGGTTAGAGGAAGTACGGCGGAGCGGACCCGATGGAGCTCCGCGAAGGCGGCAGGACGGCGTCCGACAGTAAGTTGGGTCACTGTCTGCGTGTCTCTCGGCGACGCGCTAAGCTAGCTGGTCCTAGCGGGCTCCTCCGTCACATCGCATCGCCCGAAAAGACAAAAAAAATGCGCGGAACGTTGCTCCTGGGTGTCGGACGCCGTCGCGGCAGGACGGCCTTCTCGTGTACAATCATTTTTTTTGTCTTTTCGGGCGATGCGATGTGACGGAGGAGCCCGCTAGGACCAGCTAGCTTAGCTTAGCGCGTCGCAGAGAGACACGCAGACAGTGACCCAACTAACTGTAGCGGTTTAACTCTGCACATTGTTGACATATCGGCCAGAATTTGTTGACATCGGACCGATACCGATAAGTTAAAAAACGTGACATATCGGCCGATATATATCGGTTGGCCGATATATCGTGCATCACTAGTTGAAATGAAAAATTAAATGCTTGTAAATTCAGTGACAGTCAGTGGTTAAGGGCATAGATTTTGTTGCATCTTTGTCATTAAAAAACATTGTTGAATATATATTTCATCTAGCTTTGTCTGAGAAATTTAACACCGGTTAACACCTATTCATGTGTAAAGAAATAGTCAAATACTGTGACTTTGATATAATTCAGAAAAATACAGTGATATCATTTGTGGTCATATCATACAGCACTAAGTACTAGTCTAGTCTGTACTAGTATTATTGCCATTGGCGAATTTGTAGATCTGAATCTAAAATATCTAAAAACAGTGCATCATGTTCATCTCAATTTTCCACAAGCCATCTTACTGGAGGGCTGATGAATTCCCCCAAGACCCTTCAGACTAAAACATGGGGATTTACACTCACCTGTGTTTTGGTCAAAATCCACTTTGATTTTAGGAGAGGACGAGTTGTTTCTCTGCTGAGAGACACACACTCTGCCATGTCTGCTGCAGGAAAGCTGAGAAACAAGACCTGCAGGCAAAAAAAAACACATAGACTTTGAGGATTTATCATGTAGCATCTCTGCATTGGTGATTCTTTCTGTTAAAGTATTATTGTTTTACATCCTCATAGCTTTCATCTCATTTCATCACATGTATTTATGTATTAAGTTTTAGGGTACTCTAACTTTACTTGAGTATTTCCATTGGATACTGCTTTAAAATTCCACTCCACTACTCTTCAGGAAAGAATTAATGTACGTTCTGCTACACAACATTTATTTTTTAGTTTAACTACTTTTCAGAAGCAAATTTTTAAAAATGGGTAATATAACAGGCTTTTAAATGCAACAAATTTCTAAAGATAAAATTGGCGGTTTCCAACATTTAACCTTTCAAACAGCAGTGGGTCACATTTCATATTGTCTCATATTGTCATAGACACATTTTCAATGAGTTAACAGCTTCAATTTCTAATTTCCAAACTTCTGACATGGTTCCATTTAATCAATGTTCCAACGATCCAATATTTTACCAAAAATAAAATATTTGCCGAAAAGTTTAAAACTTTGATTTAAAGTTCAAAACAGAATCGTGAATCAGAACTTTTTTCCATCTCTCCTCCCATTAATCATCTCATGACCTCTCAGATTTATCTGCTGATCTTCTTAGAGGGGCGCGACCCTCAGGTTGGAAACCACTGAAATGAACTGAACAAGCTAACTAGATATTAACAAGTAGTTAAACCAGCTCCAGCAGCAACATGCTGCTCTAACATCGATGCTTCATAATAGGAATCTTATGTCACACTATATAATTGCCATATTGGTATGTTTTCTGAAGTAAATGATCTAAATGCTTCTTCCACCACTGTGTACAAATAATTCTCTAATAATGCTTCCTGCCTGGAAAGTTGATATTATTTGTGTAAAAAATCTCATTATCACAATAGTCAATAACAGATTACAACAATGCAGGATGTAAATTATCTCAGAAAGAGAATAACTAACAGATAAGAAAGACAATACACAACTCTTCCTTAACCTAATAAATGTCTTCTGTGTTTTCTGGGTGTTATTAGATATTTTAAGACCCCTAATATGAATTTACCCTTCTACTTCATAGTGTTTCTAAAAGGCAGCAACTACATCTTCACTTTTGTTAAAAAAAACTGTGATATAAAATCTATGAGGTGTGAAAAGGGGTTTTTGTTTTTGAAGGACAAACAATTTACGAGGTCACATGGATATTTGACATGTTGAGCATCATTGTCTCACAACCGAAGGTTGTCTTTTATTTAGAATTTAAAAAAAAATCAAGAAATAAAAAATAAACTCACTGTCTTTTTTTTCTCCTCTTTTTTTATATATCAATGTCACATTTTTTCCTAATATGCTAAAAAGGATATGCAAATCTGTAAAATTCCTAGTGCATGAAACCTCATTGACTTACATAGCATGAAACTATCCTGAGGCTTTGCTAACACTTTTCTTATACATTTTTTTCTAATTATATATAATTTTTTAGACCATTTTAGGTAATAAAAACAATAAAGTACTCTCACTAGTGAAGCTGCATTAAAGCTATTTCCTCAATATTATAGAACCTCTAACATGTCAGTAGTTTGGTGGAACGAGCTATTGCCTGACCCGGAGTGTCAGTGAATGTTAATGTGAAGTTAGAAGGTGAATGTATGCAGCTATGCAGCTGCAGTGGTAAAGACGTCCCGCGACCTTTGTGCCAGTTCCTGTAGCACAGATAGCGGAGCTAGCAGTTAGCCGCCGACCGGCGGGCTAATGCTCATAAATTACGTCAAAACGACAGTAAAGAATAACGAAGAGAAAAAACCTAATTTGCTCCTACTTCAATATGCGAACATACCTGACAAGCCGTATTCATGTCTCAGCGCTGCTCTCAGAGCCATGTTAGCAGAGCTTCACAGGACGTTACTTCCGCCCTAAACTGACGTCAGCACGTCGCCAGCTGGTAGCAGACCACTGATGTTTTCTACATATTAATGCTGTATATACCCAGTTATCAATAATATTGCTAATTTTCTGGATGTCAACGATTCCTCTACTTTTGGATGTGTTATTTAGAAATGATTACACATATGTTTTCTATTGTAATATCGTAAGGAGTGATGTGATTTGTTGCAACTTTATGTAATTCTCTCGGTTTTAAGCTATTATCTATCATTATAGCAATTTGTCAGAAACTGATATTGAACATACATACATGCTAGGTATTTTATTGACAAACATTTGCCAACTCTCATGCACACTCACCTTTCTTAAATCTCTAAACTTGATGTACAACTAAAAATAATTTAATATTAAGTCAAGAAAAAATTTCCCATGAAACTCCTCTAAAATCTCTTTCATCTTCTTATGTTTTTTTGTTATTATTATTAGTATAATTACTATTCTAATTCAACCAATATTCTTTGTATTTCCCCAATGTGCTGTATTACTGTGTATGCCTTATTATGTATCCATGTGTTCTTTTAATAATAAAAAAGATTACTAAGTTTTACATACACAAATCAAAATATCAGGATGCAAAACCAACTTTATTTGAATTGTCTATTAAAGTCAAACATTCAATCTCCCTAATTTTCTGTTCAAACAGTAAAAATGCACATATAGAACATACTCCCCGCTTGTGCTGTACAATGCGTTCATGTGGACTTTGTAATGTTTTTTTTACCGTATTAAATTTACTGGCATCATGACTCATGACAGTAGGTTGTCCCTAATGGACTAAAATAATCAACATTAATAATATATAAACTAGGAATGAACAATAATTTATATGAAATGAAATTTGAAGAAACCATAGTATCACTTTAGGGGTCCTTCAATTTTTTCAGAACTTCATAAGCTCTGAGAAGAGTCATTCTAAGTATTTTTTGTAATGCATTGAAGAGGGATTTAGTTTTCCTCCACTTTGATGTGTGGATGAGGAATTTTGTGAGAAGACTTTGATTATACGGTAAGGAAGCAAAATGACCAGGTGCATATTAAGAATATTTTATATAAGTAATATAAAATATAAATAATCATTTTAAAATATAATATGATATTTTATAAATAATCCAGCATAAGGACAAGGACAAAGGACATTTCAGAATTCATTGCATTCAGTTTAGCTGTAGAATAGTTTGTTCTATGCAGAATTTTGAACTGTAAGCTGTTGTGCCTTTCATTGAATCACCTTACTCTTGAACAAATTTTAAAGCAAAACCTTTCCATTTCCCTCGAAGAACAGTTTACAATATTTTTCTTGCTACACACATCATCAGATCACTGTGGTCTTAGTGTTTTCTGTGATACTGAACCCTAACCCTAACCTTTTTCCAAAATTTGCTGTTAACTGAATAAAGTTGTATTAATTGCAAAAACAGACAGAATTGTGTTCTTGGTGCATAAATTTCATCTCAGATTCATTTAAATAGGAGTTCTCCAGTCATACAACTGGATAATGAGCAAAATCTATAATTCCTTTATGTGCCCACTGTTAAAAAATAGTGTGATAGAATGCAAGACCGTTGCAGTGACTATGAGGATAGTGAAGAATGGACTTAAGGTGCTATGAAGACACTGCAGGTTGTCCTGGAAGCTACTCACTGTGAGGCACTATATCAACCACATGGTGAGGACACTGATGGCATCAATTATCACCTCTGGTTACACCGGTTGTTGCCATCCTCACAAAAGTGCTGTTTCCCCAGCAAATTTTGTAAAAAATCCATGTGCATCAATGGCCCGTGGAGTGAGAAAGATGATAAAACTGATGAAAGAAAAACACACTGTATCACAAGCAGCTGGTAGCCACATGAGCATCATTCTCCATCTTCCTCATACCTCCCCCTACCTCACCTCTACCTGGAAATAAGCGAGAAGGAGAGAGAGAGAGTTATATACAATAGTGTGACTGTAGGACACGGCCAAAGCACGAAATGTGTCTGCAGAGATCACACCAGGTACTGATGCTCCTTTAAATCAGTAAGTATTTTAATTCAGCTTCAGTTCAAGTGTGCATGTTTTTTTTTCTGTGCATGGGAGTATCTTTTGCCTGTGCAAACTCTAACAGATTTAGATTTAGATTTAGATTTAGAAAATTATGGACTGAGTCTGATTAAAATGACAATGAAGAGGATGATAATGGATTTAGTGTTGCAAAATAAGACCTACATCATTTTAAAAGGTTATAAATTGAATTTACTTGTAATTCAATATTTATGCACAAAGCTGTGTTTCTGTGGTAATAAAGGATGATCTTTCAGAGGTCGAGTATCAGTGTGATATGGCAGGAAATGTTAAATTAACTTTGATTGTTTAACTGGCATCACAATAGTTCTGTTTTAATGTATGTGTTATTTTGCATGTGTGTTTATTCATATGTCTAAAGCCTATTTGTGTGTAGCATTTCCTTAACCCTCTATTGCATGAAATATCACTGACATGGTAAAACATGTTTTTAATGTTTGTATTACTATAAATGGCCTAAATAATAAGTATATTAAAACATACTCAGTATGAGAAAAAGTTGTAAACATAATCTCATGCTATATTTTAATTCTATCTAACTCAATGTGACTCCATTAGGTTGTTGCATTAGGAATTTTCTAAATTTCTATATTGTTGCCATATGGCAACAAATCCATTTACCTTTTAGACATCAAAATTAATTTAAATCTGAATTTATTTTAATTTGGTGAACATTTTCCAAAAAATGTTAATAAAAGACAACCTTTTGTTGTGAGACAATGATGCTCAAAAACTTCCATGAGCAAAAGGGTCTGTGACCTCATAAATTGTATGTACTTCAAAAATAAAAGACCCATTTTCACACCTAACTGCAAAAAACACAACAGATTATATATCACAGCTTTTATAGAAAAATTAAAATGAAGTAACTGTTGCGATATGGCAATACTATGCAATAAGGGGTTAATGTTTTTTTTCTTTTGTTCTGACTATAAAACCCTTCCGCCTGGGTCTAGCTGTGATTGAGCGTTATAGGAAATCAATCAGTGTGCGTCACCTCTGCACCTTGGAACCCAAGGGACACACTCCTTCCTTACGTCCACTTTCTTTCCGACCCTCACCCCCGTCGTCATGGATCGAACGGACTTGGGAGACATGGGCAGTGGCTGCGAGGATGAAAACTGTGGCGTAGCATCGGGCCTCCTGGAGGACTGCTTCAACAATGCGTGCCAGCCAGAGGAACCTTTGTTTGGATTCATTGAGTTAGGTGAGTTCAAAACTTTAAAGAAAAAGGAGTGTGACCACATTTAATAAATGTGAATTTAATGGAAAACTCCAGATCTTTTACTGCTTTGCTTTGATAATGAAGGATTAAGTCCACATTTATGGACTTATGTGGTCTCTTGCCATTTATTAGCTGATAAAAACAATACCACGCTCATATACAATATGTACATATGAAGCAAACACCAGATGGATCATTTTTTCATAACTCTCAGCAAGAAAGCAAAGCCTTTTTCTCCCCTCCCAAAATATCTAATATTCCATTAGTTGTTATAGTATTTATGAGTGTGTGGGTCAGTGTTATTATCTATAAAATTACCTTTATTCTTAATTTCCCAGTCCTGGCTGACAATGTTCTCAAACGCATGCAAAGTGGTACTATCACAACATCTCAATGTTGTCATTTTCTAGTGTGCGTGACAGTCATTTACATTCCACTGATGCTCTTCGGGCTTCTGGGAAACATACTAACGATCCTGGTGGTTTGGCTGCGTCCCCGCATGAGAAGCTCGACCTACCTTTACCTGAGCAGCATGGCTGTTAGTGACCTGTTGATCCTACTGCTGCTGCCTCTGGATCTGTACAAAGTAAGCCTCTACAGAATGCATGTCGCCGCAGCTTTTAATAGGATATGACCCTCATGATGAGGGGCCATGATGCGTTCACTTCCTATTCGAGAATATGCCTCCCAATGGTGGTTTACTGTAATCCACTGCTTGCTGCGTTCCCCTCAGGGGGATCCCTGCTGCCAAATTAGGTTTTGTTCTATTACACTCAATGACCATGTCATACCCAGAGTGTTCCTACATCCTTCTTCTATAATTACCTCTGCACAATGGCATGGAAAAAAACATGTTATTTAAGTGTGAATAATTGGTCACACTTTATAATACAGGTCATGGTTTATAGTATTAATTTATCAGACATATCAGGCACAAAAAATGTACTTTTTGGTTACTACTGGTACTTACAGTAATGTAGGTAGAGTGGAATGAAAAAAGATCGCCAAGAGCTTGTAAAAATGGGTATTAAGAGAAAAATGCTTTAAAACATAAATGAAGCTGTTCTTGAAGAAGACATTTCCCTTTAACTTAATAGCCAGACTGAAAAGAAACCAGAGTACACAAAAAAATACTACACATACATCCATCCATCCTTTCTCTATACCTGTTTATTTCTCAGTAGGGTCACAGTGGTCTGCTGGCGCCAATCCTAGCGTACCTCAGGCGAGAGGCAGGATACACCCCAGACAGGTAGCAGTCTACTGTGGGGCACACACACCATTCAGTCCTATCTACAGGTTATTTAGTCCAGGAAAAATCCACACAGAAAGGTCCCAGCCCAAGTATGTAAACCTGCAACCTTCCGCCCACAGACAGAAATAAAATTATTAGATAAACAATTGCTAACAGGGAAAAACAAGAATGTATAACCAGTGTGCACAATAAGCCCCAGGAAAAAAAAATATCACCAATACAAAAAATTTAAAACTTTAGTGAAAGTTTCAGCCTTTAGAGTGAGTGACCCAAAACACAATGGTGACCAATTTGCTGTCCTGCATATACACTATCCAAATGGTGGACAGGATCAATTTTTTCTCAGTTTTTTTCCTTTTTCTCATCAAGTGGACTTGATGTTCTTCTTTTAACTGGGGTCAGAAAACTCTTTTTCATAGCAGCCATTTTGACATGAATCTGCAGATAAACACAGGTGTTACCGCTAATACCGATTAAAGTAGTTCTCTCTTCTTTATATTGTTTGAAATAAACATTCATTTATCCATGTTCTGTTCCATTTAGTGTAGCAGAGCCTTTCCAACATGTACAATATCATGTATTATATTTATCATCACTGGCTCTATATGACCTGAATGACCCTTACCTGGGACCACTGGTAACACCTGCAATTACCTCCTATTTCATGTCAGTATTCATGCTATGGTAGTTTTATGTAGCATAGCCACTGAAAAGGTATGGCGCATGCCTATGTGACAGCTGTGTTTTCAAGAAGGTAGAGTAAAGAAGAGATGGAGGATGTGACCTAGGTCAAATGACTGATCTGAATCCTTCTCTCTAGCTCTGGAGGCCCAGACCCTGGCCCTTAGGAGACCTGGTCTGCAAGCTGACCATGTTTCTCTCCGAGTGCTGCACCTTCTGCACCATCCTCCACATCACCTTCCTCTCCCTGGAGAGGTACCTGGCGGTCTGCTGGCCGATCACGGCCAAGACGTTGTTGACCCGGCACAGGACGAGGACGCTGATCGGATGCCTCTGGCTGTGCGCGGCGGTCAGCGCGGCCCCCGTGCTGGTCATGGTCGGGGTGGAGGAGGTCGGGGGAGAGGAACGAGCGCTCAGCGGATGGAAGGAGGACGGAGGATGGACAGGTGGAGAGGGAGAACAGGGAGGACTTATAACAGGTGGAGGGGAAAGTGATAGGGCGTATGTGTCTTTGATGGACAGAGAATTAGAAGGAAGGGCGTGGAAGGAAAACAAGAAAAAGGGACGGGGTGAAAGAGTTGGGGAGTTGAGATGGATTGGAGGCAAAGAGGAGGGAAAACTGAAAGTAGAAGAGATAGGTGACAGGAAACAAAGAAACGGGGGGAAAACTCAAGATGAAAGAAGGGAAGAGGAGACGGAGATTCATGGAGAGCAGCAAAATAGGATGAAAGAGGATGAAGGGGGAGGAAGGGAAGAGGCTGACAACAGGGAGTGTCGCTGCACACAGTACGCCGTCTCCTCCGGCCTGCTGGCAGCCATGATGATTCTTTCCAACCTGTATTTCCTGGTACCAGTCTGCATCCTGGGCCTGGTCTACAGCCTGATAGGACGGACACTGTGGCTCCGGCCTCACAGCAGCCGTAGAGACCGGAGTCACCGGCACACGGTCAAGATGCTGGGTGAGAAAGGCACACTACACAACGTCATGGGACCAAGCTGGAAAAATTACATCACAGTTTTTTCTCTAGCTCTTCTTCTAGCTCTTTCAGAGTTTTCTCTGCTGTGGGCATAGTTTACATTACATCCTCTGAAGGCTTTTTGCTATTTGATGGCCAACAACACAAGATACAACACCTGAGTGACCATAACCAATTTGGTGCCATTTGGCCATATGGTATTAGACCAGTATTAGGCTATTATATTATTTCTTTAAACAGCTTGATACACATTTTTCTACTTTTTCTGCAAAGTAATTAAAAAATTGACATAAATTCCCCTCACATTTTGATTCCGGATATGAATTGCAGTGTTCAAAATGGATCAGATTTAATTTAATGGATTTGGGCTTTTCTCACGTATTTAAACACACTGATATAATTTTGAATAAAACTGTACTTAAAGAGACAATTTTCCCTTATTTTTTTATGTATTTACAGAACTAAGATAACTGTCCATAACTTTGATTTAATACAAAAATGTAAGCGTAAAAACATTAGCTACGATTCAAAGCTACGTTGTCCCATCTCTTCCTGCAATGACCGTGCATTCAACGTAAAAGAAAGTATTGTAACGTTTCTCAAAAACCACACGCTAAGACAACTACTTTTTTCTTGTGCTAACACAGGCTACTCCAAGACCTGTTCACAGACCCTCAGGAAATCCCAGCACCTATCACCTAACAGAACAGAATCTGGGCCTAACTGTCCATAAATTGTATTTAATATAAAAAATGTAAGTGTAAAAACATCACTAAAACATATACCATGTAATTAGTCAGCTTTTAGGGATTATGTCACCCTTGAACACAACCAGGCTATTAAAAACCTAACTACCAGATATTCCGAACATCACAACTACAGATTATTTTAGCTCAATTGTTGATTTTCTTGATTAATCGTGAAAAAAATGTTTTCCAAAAGTGAAAACATCAAAATAGTTGGTGATTTATTTCATAGTTGGCAACTAACTGACTCATTGTTGCAGCTTATATTAAGTAGACTCAGGTTGAACATTTCTCTCTGACTTCAGAGCAGTACTAACATGTAATTACTACATCTGTGCGGTATTAATGATTCTAATGCCGTCCTATGTTTTCCTTCCCACTCTGTCCCTTCCCTCTCTTCAGGAGTGATTGTCCTGGCGTTCATCCTGTGCTGGCTGCCCTTCCACGTGGGCCGGACCATATTCTCTTTTTCTCTGAGCGCTCAGGAAACACACACGGACACGGACACGCAGGGAGCCGTGAAGGCCCTCTCCGATGTCAGCATAGACAGAGACATCGACGTACACAACGTCACTCGACCCGTTAGCCGCTTGGACTCAGACGTGTACCTTGAGACCCCTCCTACGATTAAAACAGACAGAGATGAAACAGTCTGTAACATTTGCACACACACTCACCAAGACCCGAGCACAGAAAGGGATTCAACCACACACACTGAGATGCACAACGACCCAACAGGTGTGAATAGACAATTATCCAGATTTAAAGGGAATAAAGAAACAAAAAGAAGAATGGACGACAGCGCACAGGCACATAGTGACACACACAAAAATGCACATATTCGTAGTACCCACGCAAGCGCTAGCACACACAATGACAGGCCGGGCTGTGCAGGCTCATACATTTGCATAAACTCACACAACAACAACACGCTTAGTCACACGCTTACCAGTGCAAACTCTAGCACGTATGATGTGACGCCCACGGGCCTTTACGATAACACACACCTCAACCATACAGACACACACGCTGACACACACATGTATTTTTTGTATTATCTGTCTCAGTATTTTAACCTGGTGTCCTCTGTCCTCTTCTACCTCAGTGCTGCTGTCAACCCGTTACTGTACAACCTGATGTCTGCCAGATACAGACACGCCTTGCACAGCCTTGTGCATGCGCGCTCTCAAACGCCGACGCCGTCCCGCCGTCTGCGCACGTTTACAGCGGGGCATTCCACGACCACTTTGTGAGGTCACTGCATTCTGACTTGATTGAAAAGATTTATAAACAGGAAATACCATGGTGTGTATGCACAGGCAATACTTAAAACGTAATTATAACCATTGTAATAAAAAAGTGAAATCCCTGTGGTGGTGTAGGGGTAGAGCACTTACCTTATAGAGCTTTTTTTTTCTTAAGCAGCCGACCCCTTGGCTGAAGTGGTCCTCCATGTTTACATTGGCTGCACGATCAGTGCAAGGAAGTATTGAAATGTTTCACACAAACCACATGCATGCATTCACAGACTCTCAAGAAATTCCAGCACTATCACCTAACAGATAACAGTACAAAATATGGGCCTAAACTCATTTATTTAGCAACACATATAACTGTAACATGCTCAGGCTGTTACTCTATACAGGAAAAAGTATGGAGAAAGAGAGATTCTATAATTTATATAAATTGTTCTGAATTTCGTGTAGAGCTACCCTTAGGTTTTTGTTTATCTGGGCCATAAATTGGATGATATACAGTAACCATGCTGTAGCAGTTTGAGCTAATCAGAGATTTATAACTAAAGTTACTTTCTTAGTAGAATGGAATTCCTTTTTTGTGTTTTCTTCGAAATGCTGAAGCCTTAAAGTGAGGAATGAAGATTTTGTCCCTCATTCACTACATTTACATTTACTTATTCACTATAGTAGCACCATTAATAGATCAGTTTATGACCTGTATGGAGAGCCAGAATCCCTACAGCAACCAGTACCTAATGAGCCAAGGGTCAACACAGTTTGCATAAACAGGCAGTATCATTGCACTCCACTTATTTCAACTCAATGGAAATCAATATCTCTCAATGCTGTGCAAGTAGGGCTAACTAACTTTGAATGTGTATACTTTTCATAACCTGCACATTTACAATGTCCAAGACAAATTTTGCATGTACATTAGATTCATATTAAATTATGTGCATGTATCCTGTGATGCACACACACACACACACACACTTACACAAAGAGGAGGGCTATCATTTTGGTTCATACAGGCTGATGTGATTTGATGTATTATATTTTCTGTGTCACATATCAGCATTGACTGATATAAACACTTTGATTTGATTTGACGGTGGAGGTGACATCGCCTCTGCCATGGACGCTATGTTTCACCTACAGTAGTCCCTGTGACTGTCAGCAGGAAACGCTTCAGAATGGATTTCCTGAAGTTTGGTGGACAGACTGGCCTCAGGCCAAGGGACAATTGATTTGATTGTGTTTGTAAACCAGGCCATTTCTGCCATGAGATAGTGGCTTTTTTTAGAACTATAAATCTATAAAGCTGAGACCTGATTCTTAATCAGTCATGACAGTAGGAGAAATGTGCAAGATTAAAGTTGTACATCTGTACAAAGATTGCTACTGCCAAGAAATCTTACTGCTAACTCTGAACGATGGCCGCAATCAATATCACACCCTTTCTATAAGTTATTTCCTAGTAGCTGCTGCTTAAAATATAGAATCACACACACACACACACAGGCACACTAAGAATAGGGCTAAAATTTTGGTTCATACAGGCTTATGTGTCATTTTGTCTCCCTTAATAAATATAGATATGTGATATATATGTGGCGACACGGTGGTGCGGTGGGTAGCACTGTTGCCTCACAGCAAGAAGGTCGCAGGTTTCAAGACCCGCCTTGGGCCTGGGTCTGGGGCCTTTCTGTGTGGAGTTTGCATGTTCTCCCCGTGTCTGCGTGGGTTTTCCCCGGGTACTCCGGTTTCCTCCCACAATACAAAAAACATGCTCAGGTTAATTGGTAAACTCTAAATTGCCCATAGGTGTGAGTGTGAGAGTGAATGGTGTGTGAATGGTGTGTGTGCCCCACGATTGGCTGGCGACCATCTGGGGTGTATCCCTGCCTCTCGCCTTAACGCGCTGGGATAGGCTCCAGCAGACCCCTGCGACCCCGAAAGGGAATAAGCGGGATAGACAATGGATGGATGGATGGATATATATGTGTACTTTACTCTACTTTTTTCCATTCTGTAAGCCATTTTTGTCTAATTTGTAGTCAACTCGATTCACTATGGTGTCATGTACAACGATGTACACTATGTTGTCATCTGAACATTTAATAAATTGTTGTTTGCAAATTCACTGTGTATGAATAATGTACATAAGTTATCCCATATTTACTATTTTACACTCTTTACCCATTTACACTCCATGTGACCATGTAAGTGTGTGTGTGTGTCCTGTTCTGCATGAGTTGTGTTCCACTTAGCCTAGGATCTGACCTTCCTCTGACCCAGGCTCCCTTTGACCAACGAAGCGACGCACGTGGTTCTTAACTCAAGGAGGCATGCCATGAAAGGATTAAATTGCTACTCTGTTGTGAACTAGGTTGTGGGTTCATGTAACTAAGGACCACACTAAGAAAATAAAAAGAGAGGGTACGGCAGAGTGTGTGTCAGAGGTGGTTGGAGATGATAACTGAGCACATCTCTGTTTGAATCTGACAATATGCTTATCCACCTCAGGGTTGCCAATAATCATGTCCAGTCTTGTGGACTTTTCAGCCATGTTCTGATAAAGTTATCACAACATTATTATAACAGAATAAATAGTGGGGGTAGACTTAATAAATATTTAATTTCTTCCTACTACATAAAAAATGTTTAGCTTTTTATTGTATTGATCACTATTTGAAGTAGTAACTGCTGCTGCTCAAACACTCCAAAGTAGCCTATGTATAACATGTCTCTTGTTAATAAACAGGACGACATTTAAATTCAGTTCTTGACTCTAGTTTTCATTCTTGCATTAGAGTTATGGCTTTCATTGTTTCATTGGTAATGATGTAAGTTCCTGCGATGTTGTAAATGTTGTCGTGCACTTGATTTGAAGTAAATCTTGAACAAAATCAAAATCACAATACCGTCAATGAAAATCACAAATTCTTATTATTTTTGAGGCTGGTGCAAACCCACATTTTTACTATATGGGACATTAGCAAAACTATAATGTGGTGTAACCCTAAAAACTTGATAACAGAGAATTTAACTGTCTTAAAAATGCTTCAAAAAATTAGAAACATGTAATACCAACTAGTTTTATATTGTAGGTAGTATATATTTATCATTTTTTTGGCCCACCTTTTGTCTTTTTGTGTCAAAAAAATCACACGAAATCATGATTTTATATATATATATATATATATAAAATCATGATTTCGTGTGATTTATATATATATATATATATACACACACAAATGGACTTTTCAATGACAAGAAAAAAACATGAAAACAAAATGTACATGATGAACGCCACCTGCAGCAATAGGCAACAAAGTGTCAATAGAAAAAGAAAAGATACATACACTTTACTGCCCTAAAGGTTTAATTATCATGGGTTTGAATGTGATAAATTATACAATGACATGTAAACGCATAGGATAGTGAGAAACGCAATTTCGATTCCTTTGTATGTCAAGTACATGTGAAGAAATTGACAATAAAATTGACTTTGACTTTGACTTGACTTTGAATTATATAATATGATGATATAATATGAAGATCCTCAGTTGTGGGTTAAATATGCGTACATATATATGAATATAAGTGCGGTCACACACTTGACTTTCTAATCTCATGTGTGGGTTAGGGGTGCAAGCAGTTCAAAGTGAAATGGGTGTAGATTACAGATTAGAGATTAACTGGGGTGATTATGGGTCTGGTGTGTGATCCACGCTCGCAGCCAGCAGGGGGCAGTAGAGCGCCATCCAACTGGATGCCGGCGGCCGTTTAACACCAAGACGAAGAAGCTGCAGCAACAGCAACAGCAACAGCAGCAGGAGGAGGAAGAGAAGGAGGAGGAGGAGGAGGAGACGCCAGCAGACAGACGCCGAGCCGCCGTCCAGCTGTCGGTCTGCGGGTAGCGGATAAACACGCGGATCCTCCGCCGCACGTCGCTGGATCATCAGTAAGTGTTTCCCACAGGACTCGGTCGCGTCCAACCAACGCGCGTGTGACCCGCGTCCGCAGCGGGTTGGTGCCGCTCGGTGCTTTTCGCTTCTGCAGCGTCAGAGACGAGCATCGACCTCAGCACTTTTTTATTTAATTTAATTATTTAAATATATGTTTTTTTTTATTAATTGAAAGCAGGACGCAACCCGCCACTTGCTGCTAGCGCACAGACAGATTACGGACAGACCGCATCTATCCCGTCATTCATGCACTATCTCTCCTGTCTGAGAGCCAGTCAGATCCAGTCGGAACCAGATTGTTTTTTCCCCCTTTTTCAGAAGACAAAAAATAGACCAAACATTAGTCGTGTGAACGAGGACAAAAACGCCTTAATCAGCATCACTGTTGCACGCCTGATATGTGTGACTGCATGTTTGCATCTGTAGCACTCTATGTGTGTGTGTGTGTGTGTGTGTGTGTGTGTGTGTGTGTGTCTGTGTCTGTGTCTGTGTCTGTGTGTGTGAGACCGTGTTGTACACCTTTGACTGTGTGTCTGATCATGACTGAATTGTGTTATTTTTTTACTCTGTTATATAGCTATACTGTTTATATTACATGTATACTATTTTCTAATAAGGTAAAGGAAATGGCATGTTTGCACGCACATATTAACAAGGACATAGTCAGATGCTTCATAACGGTGTGTTACACTTGACCTGACTGACAGGGTCCGAAATAACAGAGTAAAACATCTGTTCAAACTCAAATTTTGTAACAGTTGTTGCACATTTGTACAAAATAGCTCCTGGTAGATCAGACATACGGCTAGAAGGAGGACAAGTTGTTGCTAGAACGGATAGACAAATCGACATCATTCTCCTGGGCCTCATTCACAAATATTTTTTTAAATCTTTAATTTGGGAGTAAAACCAGAATAAGAGGTGACTGTTGTGGACCAGGGAGTAGCAAAGATGAATAAGGATGAAGTGAGGAAGCATTGAAGTGGATGAAGAGCGGAAAGGCAGCCTGTCCTCATGATATCCCCGTGGAGGTATGGAAGTGTCTGGGAGAGGTGCCGGTGGAGTTTCTGACGGAGTTGATTAACAGGATCTTAGATAGTGAGAAAATGCCTGGGGAATGGAGGAGAAGTGTGCTGGTGCCAGTTTTTTTTAAGAACAAGGGAGATGTGCAGAGCTGTTGCAGCTACAGAGGAATAAAGCTGATGAGCCATACAATGAAGTTATGGGGGAGAGTAAGTGTAGTTAAGTCTAACCGCCCTTAGTCTTACTGTTAGACTAAGGGCAGAAGTGAGCAGCAGTATGGTTTTTTGCCAAAACAGTACTACAGAGAGGGTCAGGGGGAGCTACATCGCATCTTTGTAGACCTGGAAAAGCTTATTACAGGGTGCCCAGAGAGGAACTGTAATAATGTATGAGGAAGTCTGGAGAGGCAGATATCTATGTTAGAGCTGTGCAGGACATGTATGAGGACTGTAAGACAGTGGTGAGGTGAGTTCAAGGTGAAGTTGGAACTGCGTCAGGGATCAGGTCGCAGCCCCTTCCTGTTCTCTATGGTGGTAGACCGGCTGACATATGAGGTTCGACAGGAATCACCATAGACTATGATGTTGCAGATGATCTTGTGATCTCCAGTGATAGCATGGAAACGGTGGAGGAGTAGCTGGACGGGTTAGGTGCAGCAAGATGGAGTACATGCATGTTAATGAGAGGAACCCAAGTGGAAGAGTGAGGTTACAGGGAAAAGAGATAAAGAGCAAAGGAGAGTGTAGCAAAGGGGTAACGAAGCGTGTGCAGGCAGGCTGGAACATGTGGAGAAATGTGTCAGCTATGATGTGTGATAGAAGAGTTTCAGCTAAAATAAAAAGGAAAGGTGTAGAAAACTGTGGCAGCGCTGGAGGCAGCAGAGATGAAGATGCTGAGGTTCTCATTGGGAGTGACCAGGATGGACAGGATCAGGAAGGACTACATAAGAGGGACAGCACATGTTACAGGTTTTAGAGATAAAGTCAGAGAGGCCAGACTGAGATGGTTTAGACGTTTTAGAGAGAATGTGAGAGTGGAGATATTGGTAGAAGGATGCTGAGTTTTAAACTGCCAGGCAGGAGGCCTTGATGAAGACCTAAGAGGAGGTTGATGGACGTAGTGAAGGAGGACATGTAGGTAGTTACTGTGAGACGAGAGGACACAGGGTTAGATGGAGGAAACTGATTCACTGTGGTGAACCCCTGAAGGGAAAAGCCAAAAAAGAAAGATATAGTGCAACTAAATGGTAAATGGACTATCTAGCCCAAGGACACATTGATATGGAGCCTGGAGGAGCCAGGAATCTAACCGGTGGACGACTGCTCTACTTTTCCTGCTGCATGCTGCTATTTACATTTGTGCTGTGGCATTAGCTCACCAGCAGCATGATAGAGCTGAGGATTGACGACTGACTATGTTTTATTGAACTGCTCCAGTTGTTCCACTGATATCTGTCATGATTCAACCGCTCAGATCTTGACCTTTTCTCTACTTGTCAGTGTTGTTTCCTCGGTGCTGGTCATGGCCGCAAGTAGTAGGAGTGTTTTGGTTTGTATGGAACATCTGTTGAGTATCTCCAGATTGTACTGAGTATACACACCAGGGGAGATAAAGGAATGCTCCAGCTAAGGAACAGAGAGTGTGCTGTGTTTAAATCAGTGGACAGAGACATAGCGTTAGTTAGAGGTTAGTAGTCATTTGTGTTGATTGTACAATGACTGCAGATGTCTGGTCTAGTTAATCCCATCATGTGCATTTTATGTTGATAGTTCTATGAAGGATGGAAGGAAGTAGTTATTACAGTTTTTTTTCCATAAGTGATTATGGGTTTGAATTTTCATTATTTTCCCCCTGTATTTGTTCATAGTAATAGGAGGTGCATTGGTAGTCAGTGGGAGATATGAGTCTATACAGTTGAGAAAGCAGGTAGTTGATTTATCAATTTTATTGCTGCTGCTTGATTGTGTCAAGGTGCATATATCATTATTTTCCACATATTCACTATGTACTTTAACCATGATCGCATCTTTTGTCTGTGTGGTGCGTTCAGTGTGTTTATGATTAAGAATTGGGTTAATTATTATTAATAGTAATATTGTATTTAAAAAAAAAAGGTCTATAAAATATCAAAGGGCCAAGACAATGTCACCAAATGACTTGTTAGTCTGTGCACAGGACCCGTGAACATATCGACTAAGCAGCCAGGCTATGGACTTGACCAAGTCCAGTGTTTCATAACCGCGCACAGCAGCTGCGTTACACAACAGTCCACTTGTCGATGCAATCTCGGGTCACTGGAGGACAGGCCGCTGATTTGACCACTCCAGACCAGTTTTAAGCACACACCGCATGCATACAAACGTCGGATTGGACACTTCCTTAAGAGGAGAGATGATGGAACTATAATGAAGTCCGTTATGTTGAAGGCTACTTTACAGTAGTGTCATGTGCTATCTGGCATAGAGGGCCTTTTTTTTTTATTTGATGTTGATGATGTGGCTCTGGAAACGACGGTCAGGGTACAGGATAATCCAGGAATCCTAATTGTGTAGGTTGCAGATGTCGGGTTCCATCTGTCAGACGTGCCTGTGTCATGCAGTGCTCCCAGCCGTCTGCTTGACGCTGCATCTCTAATGCACTAATGAACTTGGATGTCTCCGTCTTGTCAAAAAGAATCAATATGAAAGGATAAATGCTGATTCTGATGTTCCTGGATGAATTTCACCAAACAAATGAAGCTACCTAATAACCATTTAATCCATCTGGTTTATGAGAATTTGACTAGTTTTAATGAACAGGCAGCATAAAGAGAGCTTTCATTTTATCAGCCTGGCCCCTGTGATATGCTTGTGTAAAACATATCAGTGGTGGATGTGACACTGCGGGAAAACAGGCGAAAGTATCGCTTTTCTACATGTTTATTTGCTTGTTGAACAGGTGGTTTGATAAAGTTTTTTTTCTCAACCTTATCAACCTAAAACCATATGTTTTATTAGAGCTGGCTCACTGCCTCCTCCCTGCTGTACACTTTGTGTGTGTCGCGCTCCATCAAAATTGAGGCAGCTAAACTCTCTAACTGGGTAGGTGCAGTAGTTTCTAGCAGAATACTGGCTTCTCACTCGCTTACTCATTTACTCGCTTCCATATAATAAAACAAGACAACTCACCTCCTGTCCTGGCTGAGGCGGCGTGCCGTCGCTCTGGGTCGTGTATCTTGATTGGGGGATGGGGAAATGCAGGAGGACGGATATCTCAAAGGCCATTTCTCCCACTCACCTTGTTTTCTTTCTATTTTCATGCATTTTTCAAAATCTGAACAGTTTCACTTATGAACTGAAGTGACTTTTCTTTTTTGGAGCATAAAATAAAATTGCTCTGCCCCGCTGCTGCAGGGGTGAACGGTCAACTGGATCAGATGAACATGTTGCGAGACACGAAGACACAGACATTCCTTGCTTCGGTGTTTCCCGCACACCAGCTAGCATCACGTGGTCCTAGGACGGCGTGTGCACTGCTGTGGAATCAAATCGTGGCGTGCGGATATCATGTTCATGGTCAATGTGTGGAAAAAGGCTGTTTACTTTATATAGAGAAATGTAATGATTGTGTTTGACTAATAAATTGAAATGCCAAAATTGAGAGACATTATTCAGTTAGTTGGCTTTAGATTTGAAGATACAATATATAATCCATATGCATCAGACGGCAGTGCCTGTGTCTGTCTGATAGTGGCCTACCACTTTTAAAGCAGCAGCTGCCATTAGGAAATGATATGTGCTGGTTAAGCACAAGACGCATACCGAGGGATCAGCATGCCACTGAACCACTGCTGGCTTAGCACTAAAGCACAGATACCCCGAGACACTTTCAACACTGTGCTGAAGTTTGCTGCTAACAATTTTAATTGAATTTGATGATTTATGGTTAAGGAACTGCGCAGGTTTCAGAGTTGCCTGATCAAGTGTACTAAGTGTAATAGGATTTGCCATAGACATTAACATAGCTTTTTTCAGTTAACAAGGTGCACCTGAATGCACCTTAAAGTCTCTTGTGTATGCATTCGGTTGACCTTCTACAATGTGATAGTAGATGCTTTGAGTGTCAATGATGTGCTGATGTGTGCAGCGAGGGTAGAACGAGTCGTGCTGCAGGTGCGTCCAAGTCTGTCTGGGAGTATATCAGAGAGAGATGAGTGCAGCTCTAAATATAAAAAAAAAATCTATTTGTGGCAGTCAAAGTCTTCATTCATGGCAGCCCACCAGTAATACAGTCATGGCCGCAAAACAAGTTAACTAACACATGCTAACATAGTTAGT
The DNA here is from genome assembly GCA_036785175.1 of Eupleurogrammus muticus. Taxonomy (NCBI): domain Eukaryota; kingdom Metazoa; phylum Chordata; class Actinopteri; order Scombriformes; family Trichiuridae; genus Eupleurogrammus; species Eupleurogrammus muticus. The sequence continues at coordinate 18,500,134 of JAYKQN010000011.1, read as the reverse complement.
TAATACATGTCTTTGACTTTTGAAATTGTTAGCAAATGCAGCACAAGCAGCTAAAGTTAGACCAAGTGTTTAACGCTTGGTGTTTCCAGTAAAATAACAATAGCTGAACTTTGAAAAAACCCAGAACAGATAATTATCTGTATCTTTATTGGCCCTGATCCTTAATCATTAATGTGTAAGTCATGTATTTAAAAAAAAAACTTTTGTCGTACTTAATTTTTATGTTTAGAAAATACATAATAATCCACTGTAAGTAATGTATGTTTATATATATATATATATATATATATATATATATATATATATATATATATATATATATATATTCATTTCAGAAGTCTTGCCAAAAAACATTAGTTGGGCCATTTTCAACCCATTAGGTGCATTTTTTAAATTTTAAGTCAATATTAAGCATTGATAAGTTTCTTCACATTACAATATTTTACTACATTTAATACCATGCACCGCCTCCAGCAATGCAGCCTTTGGGATTTTTAACCCAGGGTGGTTTAGAAAAGAAAACCATTTATTTGGCAACCCGTTACCCCAACACTTTTCTGACATCAGAACTGAATCCAACAATTTCTTTCCAAAACCGTCCAAAATCCAACATTCACACCCAGCAGAACTAAACAGTGAATGGTTAGGTGAGAGGTAAAAGTAAGTAATAGACAGCCACCCCCCCTCACTGTTTGAACTGAAATCTCCAAGACACAGACTCAGAACCAAAGATTCAAACCAGGCCGTTGCACTTGATTTCTGTTGAGATGTCAGTTTACCCTGGTCCAAATTCACTGTGTGCCTTCAGCCTCCATCACTTTATTATACACACCCCCCCTCCTCACAAAAGCCCCCCTACCCCTCCTGGGCATGTGAAGATGCAGTCTTGTGTAACTCTCTCCAAACCAGTTCCATCCAGTTCGTGATGTGTTGCCAAGAAACCGGCTGTGTGTGTGTGTGATGGGCCTGGGTTTCATTTGCTATGTAAAAGCAGATAACTGGAATTTTCCTGTTCCTGCTGCCAGTATTACATAAGAACTTGGGAAAAGGGGAAAGAGAGCAGACAGCCATGCATACTCCACATCCTTCTCCTGTGTTAATTATTTTACCATGAATTAATATGTCTACACCTGCCAACAAAAATGCAGGCATTTTAAAATAAATCTATGTATTTGGTTTTAAATTTCAGGTAGCCAAACATTTGCTTCTAAAGAAAATGTGTTGGCACAGAAATGGTCCCGAAAACACTGCTCTGAAGCCTTTCTCCTTTCTACCAGTGCAATGAGCTAGAACAGTGACAAACAAAACCTAAACTGAAAGACAAAACATTGGCCTTGAAAAGACTTTCCACAAAAATTAAAACAGAGAATCGGATCCTATTTTATTTTTTATATTATTTGCATTTGAATAGAATAGAAGACATTGTACAGGATACAATAAATTTAGGGGATCAAAATAATAGGACAACCGCAATAAGCACTGAAATGGTAATTCCAGTGGTTTTATGGCCAAGGGAAGGAAACTGTTTGTAAGCCTGGTGGTCCGAGCCTTTGTGGACCTGTAGGGCCTGCCAGAGGGCAGCAGGTCAAATGGGTAGTGAGCTGGGTGGGACCAGTTCTTTATAAAAGTGTTTGGTACCGTTGAGGCAGCGGGAGCTGCAGACGTCTTCCAGGGAGGGCAGTCAATGACCTTCTGGGCGGAGTTAATGATCCTCTGAAGAGCTCTCCTGTCTGCAGCTGAGCGTTCTGGCGTGGCACGCCATGATGCAGCACGCCAGCAGGCTTTCAATGGAAGGGAGGTAGAAGGCTACAATTGGCTTTTCCCCCCAAATTTTCATTTTCCTGAGTCATCTGAGGAAGTGAAGTCGCAGCTGTGCCTTCTTCACGATTGCTGTGGCGTTTGAGATGTGGTTTCAGAGTAGGGTTTTCACTGAGCTGATATACATAACATATTATGAAGTTGCTGTTGAGTTTTTATTTTAAGGTGTTCAGTGCTAGGTCGCTTGTGGCCCACCACACTGTCAGTCACTGGAACTCGTCTCTGTAGACGAGTCTGGCTACAGGGGCGTTATGTGCAAATTTGACAGCGTTGGTGGGATGGAATGCTGTCAGGAGTGTGACAGTAGTGGACTCAGCGCTCAGCCTTGTAGAGAGGTGGTGCTGATGTGGAGGGGGGAGGGAGGGGATGGCGAGGGTTTCAACAGTCTGTGTCCGGTAAGGCCCCAGCAGGCCCTCCGCCAGTATGTTGAACTGTAGTCTATGATGGGGGGGTTTTACATTGCTTCCCAGGTGTTTGTGGCGAGCAGTGTGATTCATGGAGGACACTCCGTAGACCAGATTGGTGCTGTGTGCTGCAACTTCTGAAAACACCTCTTCACCACTGACATGAGTGTGACCTCCAGCCATTGAGACTAATGATAGCTGGCTTTTTTTTTTTGGACAGCGTTGGGGATGGCAGGCTCCCGTCAAGGAGCCTTGAGTCGGGGGGGAAGATTGACGACCTCTTTGAAAACCCCTGAAAGCTAAGTGCGACTCGAGTGGAGCGTGTGCTGGTGGCTGGTAACGGCAGTGTGGACACAAAGCAAGCAACTAATCTTTAGATCCTCTGGCAGGGGGAGTCGTGGTGTCTGTTGTCTGTAGTGAAATGATCTTCTATTTTCCTCTTATAAGCCACCTTGGCAGCTTTGATGCCTCTCCATATATCGGCTCTGGCTGTGCTGTACAGCGCACAGTACAGTCACCTGACCTGAAGGCAGTGCTGCTATCTTGGCAGACGATGCACCGCAACTTGTTGAAGGTTGTCAGCCCATTTTCAGGCAAAACTTTAAAGCACCTTCACCTCCCCACAACTGTTTGTCCATGATGCATGATGCCAACGTGGCGTTAATGTGAAAAGGGGACGAAGCTGAGTACGGAAGCTTGTTTAGTTTAAAAGATGCGCAATGCTTTTTGGCATTGGGGCGTACCAAGGTTAGAACACAAAGAAGTGCATAATGAACGGTTTCTTTGCTGTAACGCTATAGCAACACTGGCGCCCCAGCACAACACAAAGTCCACTGAACCAAGAAAAAAACAGAAGGGCAAAAACTGCCTACTGACATTACAAACCTCCATATGTGCAGTCTTTTTGGGTATTTTTGTGTAATATATGTGTAACTAAAGAAAGGGTTTTTCTCAACGAAGGTGTGCCTGTGTGGCTTACTCAAAACACTTTTTTTTTCTCCAGGCTCGGCCCTAATATTGGGGACATTTCTATAGACATAACTATAACCACTTTGCCTAGATACATAACACATTCCCCTTTCTGTCTCTGTCTTTCCCCTCCCTCTCTGATTCTCTTTTGCCTCTCTCCTCCCTCTCTCCATAGGTGACTCGGTGTAGACAGAATCCGAGGGCAGTTGCTCCCCCCCTCTTCTGCCTACCTGTTGCTTATCAGGTTCATCATGGCGTCCTCCTTGTTCAGTCGTCAGCTCGCGCTCTCCCTGAAGAAAAACTCACGCCTCAGTGCCTCAGGTAAACCCGACGCTCTACAATACTAAATATGAATCTTTTCCAATTTACAACATTTACTACAAGTGTTTTTTTTCTTTCCCTGTGTGCAGTTGCGAATTGATCTTAAAATCTGGGTTGTCAAATTAATTAAATAACAATAGTTTGAGAAAGCAGGTCATCAGTGAGTTGTGTCAAATGCAATTTTACTTTTAACTATATTTCTTCATCTTTTTTTTGTTTGTTTAATTTTTCACTCAAATATCACCTCGAAATATGTGATTTCATTACTTATGTTGTTGCTAATGATAAACATTATATATTTATTTAAAAGACAAAAAAGAGCAGCATTATGTAATCAGTGTAAATGTTTGACTGCAGGCAGGAGTGTGTGTGTGTGTGTGTGTGTGTGTGTGTGTGTGTGTGTGCAGGCTTCTCAGAGGCTGGTGACGGACAGATGTTTCAAAGGTGCTCTCTGCTGTCAATCATCCATAGACTTTTATTATATTAGACTATTAATCTTTTTATAATCTAATTGAATCATATTTTTTGCCCCAGTTGAACAATGCTCTGCTTACCATATCGTTACACAGTTAGGTTAAAGTGAACATCTCTGTTCAGCTGTATGTCATCATAACTTAAATTTTGAAGCTGCAAGATCTGAGTGATTTCAAGGAGAGCTTTTGAGATGCATAGTAAATACAAGTTTCTAAACTATCTGAACAATGTAAAAAAATGCTTGGGAGGCAGAAAAAAAAGATTGAGTTGTAGAGTTCCTTTACTCAAATCGTAATATGGCAAATCCTGGATAGGTGTTTAGTTATCAGAACAGGATTTACTGATCTGTCAGTGAGTCTACCTAAACATTAATTAGAGTTATCTCAACACGTTTTCCACAGGACACCAGTGACTGCTCAGCCTCATGGACATGGAACCATGTAACACCAGTAACATAACATGAAAATCTTCCACTCGCAGACAGTTGCCTAACACAGCCTCAATAAAATCATCAAGTCATATAACCTCAAAGAGGAAACCGGCAGTTCGCTGTCATGTGTACAAACGTCCAAGATATGTATGGTTGCACAAAAAGAGAAATATAACATTTCATTCACAGTGGGTAAAGGTGGTGAGCAATATAGGAGTCTTATAATGCACTACATGGTTACATGCATGTGTGCGCTTATTGTTTTTTATTAAAGTGTCTGTCAGAAGAAAGAAAAGAAAGGGGGGTACACAGTTGAGTGCTATAGTAGTAGTATTATAATCAGATTAACAAATTCGCTGTGTCATATCTCCACCAGGTTGCAGATATGTCAGCAAGGCAGCTCCAAAGACTCAGGTGGAATTTGAATATGATGCGCCCTCCATGAAAACTGAAGTCCCTGGGCCACGATCACAGGTCACACACACACACACACACACATGAATAAATCCTTTCACTGTATGACTACCTCGGGTATTACTGAGTATCACGTTTATTTTTTTTAATCTATAGGAGCTGATGAAACAACTGGGAGAGATCCAGGTGAGCAGAGGTGTGTGTGCGTTTGCGTGTGTGCGTGTGTGTGCAGTAGTATTTCAGTGGAATAATTCTTAAAACAATGAATGAAGAATGTTTCCTTTAGAAAAGGTATTATTACTCCAAAACTGTGGAGAGACTTGCATCCACGTCTGACATTCCAGTCTCATATCGAGGTTATTATCAAGACAACCCTATTTCACCTCAGTAATATTACCAAAATCCAACTTAATCTATGTACCTGTAATTTCCAGACTCAATTATTGCTACAGGACTTCCTTGCTTTTCCTACCTGTGCTACTAGAAGTCTGCAGCTTGTTCAGAATGCTGCAGCTAGAAAATCCTGACAAAAATTGCGAAATGTGACCATATAATAGCCGCTCTGATCTTTTCACTGGTTGCATAGATTTGCTCCACATTATAATATCAGAGCTAATTACACCATATACACTGTCTTTGCGCTGGTCTCCTGCTCTAATATTACATGCTAGAGAGGCACATCAATTAAAATCTTTAAACAAAGCCCCAAAAGCAACCTCTCCTCACTTTTTTTTACAGCCTACACATGTTGATTGTTTTAACTGCAAAGTGACTTGGGACCACGACTCGTTGTGATTCTGCACTTTAAATAAAAACTCATTGATTGAATTCTATGTGTCTGCTGCTAGTGTCATGCAGCAGGATTCACTTCCTGCCTGTCGTAACGCAGAATGTGTTTCTCCTCAGAACGTCGGGGCAATCAATTTCTTCTGTAACTATGAGGAGAGCAGGGGGAACTACTTGGTGGACGTGGATGGCAACCGCATGCTGGACATCTACACTCAGATCTCCTCCATTCCGATTGGTCAGTAGCAATATTATATTATTATATTATTCAGTCTGATTGTGGAACCTGTCGCATCTCTCAACCGTTATGAAAATGGGCATCCCAAACCGACCCTAAGGTGTGGTAATGACACAAACATTGCTGGTGGCAGATCACGTCATATCTAGTCCCACTATAGTGTCGTATATAATCTAATTTTTCAGGTTGTGGCTTGAATTTGCATCTGTGTCTTAGATAAATATAAGTATCTGCAGGTATCCCATAATTAAGAAGCTTCTGAAATGATGCTTTGTTGCTAATCATGTAATAACTGCTGTTACTTTAATAACTGATGATAACAATTATTTTCTCCTTTCTTCATTTTATCATTTTCTGAACAAATAACCTAATACATTTTTGCCATAGTGTAATCAGTTAGTTATTACATTAGTTACAACATACTACTATTTGTGGTATTTGCTGCTTACATTTATCTCTAACCCTGTCTCCTACATCTTAACTTTAATTAACCTTAAATAATCTGCAATTGGTTCTTAATAGAGTACCAATGGACGTGACAAGACATGTTTGCAAACACATTTATCTTTAATGAAAAATGTCACCTTGTAATGAACATTTCTAGATCACCGTTTCAGCCGAATCTCTCTCTCTCTCTCTCTCTCTCTCTCTGTGTGTATGTGTGCGTATACAAAGCACCACGCATGACAAGGTCACATGAGGACGTTTGACCAAATCAGAATCATGACAAATAATATCTATAGTTCATCCTTGCGTATTTTTTCTTTGGCACTCCCTAATGCTGACCACTAGATAACATGCACACACATCCACAGGATACATGCACCTTGCTTATCTGGTTAGTGTCATTATTTCCTTCTCTTGCTTGCTCTTGCTATTGTGCCCAACAATACTAATATACTCAAGATACATGCACCTCATATATTAGTTATTTTTTTTATACTTTTAGTAGTTAGATGTCTGCTCTCTGTTATCTTTTACTGTCACTTGTACTAAGTCTGTCTTGTCTGCACCCGGGAATGTCAGAAACATGATTTTTGTTACTTTGTGTGTCCAGCACATGTGAAGTACTTTGACTTTGACTTTAGACGGCTGTTGATTGACAAGTTACCCAGTCATGTGACACTGACATTAGACTTTCTTCCTTTGTCTGCAAACCTTTATTTTCCTTCACTTTATAATTGTGTGTGAGTGTGCAGCTTAACTTGTTCAGTAGACAAGGTAACTCCCAACAGCATCCAAAAAATATCCTTTAAAATAAATCAATTGAGTAAGGACTCACTGGGAAAACGCTTTAATTTTCTTTGTAAATTTTAGAATAAAGCTTGTTGTGCTAGTGCTTCCAGCCTCTCTGGTTGTAAGCTCCAAACCTCAGGGCCTCCTTGACAAATGGCTTTTTGTTTCAGGCAGGAACTCACACACACTTAATTAATTCAGTAGTTGAAAAGGGCCAAGTGTGCAACAATGGTTTGCTTTCTAAGAACTTGTATTAGGCCATTCTAATATATTGGCTATCATTACATTGATTTCAATTTTAAAGTTCAATCGTAGACAAAACAAGGCACAGAACCTCCCAAGAAGACTAGTAACTTTTATAGTAACTAATGGGGATCTAATAACAACTACAAAAAACAAAAAGCTGTAAGTCAGAATATTTGATGTATTAATATGCATTTCAGTTATGTTTAACCAGTAATTTGGTGTTTCTGTAACCTGCTTACTGTATTCCTACAATTTACCCAGTTCAGTTTCCCTCGCAGAACCTTGGTTTCTCTGCCACGTATACGCTTGTTCAGCCTTTGAATCGTCTGTTCACAAGAATACATTTGCATCACAAAAGTCTGCAGACAGAAAGCACAATGAAGATGTTGGATGAACATTCTGCAGACTGATGTATCTGCATATCTAAGATATAGACCTGTAACCTGTAGTAGGGAAATGGAATGCTGTCTTCCTCTTTGACAGAGAGAGACCCACAAAATCTAAAAAGACCAAAACCTTACCCATAAGGCGACAGCATGTGAACGCACTGATTGAGTAAGTTAAGCATGTACAGTGTGTCCTGTTCCAGTTCTGTTTGTCATTATGGAAATCTCTGAGGTTTGTGGACATAAGAGCTGCCCTCCAGCATTCAAATGACCTATAAGGAAAGTGTGTGCATGCATGAGTGCGCACGCACGCGCGTGTGTGTGTGTGTGTGTGATGTAAGTAACAAATGACAAAGACAAGCTGTTGAATAGACAAGATCTGTTACAGCTTAATGAATGACCCAGCCTCCGTTTTGCGGAACTGCTCAACGAATCCAACCTGTGGATTAAAGTGTGTGGTACATTACTGATTTAAAATCAATACTTCTGCTTTTACGGGGCTGTGAATGGCATTTGTGACACCGCAACTAGTTTGGTGATAATCGAAGGCCGGTTTACAACTTAGACAAGTGCGATGGGGAAAGTCGAGGCCGTCTATTTCTTATTCCAAGTAGAGATTTTAATGTGTCACGTGTTATAAAATATTTCCGGATGGGATCTTTTCAATATTTCTTCTTCTCCTCTCCTTTTTCTTCAGGCTACAACCACCCTGCTCTCCTCAAATTGATGACCAATCCTAATAATCTGGTAAGTCCGCTTCATGTTCAGCGATGATGTAATACTATCAGTCATTGTTTACTTATTAATTGTTTTGTATTGCGTTTTTTCCTCTCTCTCAGAGTACATTTGTGAACCGACCCGCTCTGGGAATCCTGCCGCCTGAGAACTTTCCCGACAAAGTCACTGAAAGTCTTCTCTCAGTGAGTAGCTTGTCTTCATATAAAATGCACCCTATAGTGTACCCTGTGACTGAACAGCAGCAGATAACGTGTGTGTGTCGTCCTGTCAGGTGGCTCCTAGGGGATTGAACCGCGTCCAGACGATGGCCTGCGGCTCTTGCTCCAATGAGAATGCTTTCAAAAGCATGTTTATCTGGTACAGGGTGAGTTAGAATAACATGCGGGCTACACTGACCTGGTTAGCGTGGTCTACGCCAGGGGTGTCAAACATGTGGCCCCTATGAGGTCAGAACTGGCCCACTGGATGAAACTATGAGGGGAAAAAAGGATCACTCCCTGTTTTTGTCACAGAAATGTGAAGTTATTAAGCAGTTATTAAGTTTGTGGGACAATGTCTAAATCATGTGATGGAACTGTAAAGCAAATAGTTTAACTCTATTAAATAGTTTAATTGAATAGATTATTTCCTTAAAATTTCTCCTTCAATATTTGAGATTTTAAGTTAAAAAAAAATCACACATTCTGTGTAATTTCGGTAAAAAATGGTACAAATGGACTTTCAAATGACATGAAACCAACATCAACACAAAATATACCTTTGTATAACAGGAGATAATGTCACCCACTGCTTATAAAACAAAAAATCGTTCAGTGTATTGCAAAAAAAAACAAATCTTATCAGGAGAGAAGATCTTGTATGTAATGCAAGTCCAATATTGAGTTAATTTATTTTGAATCATCAGATTTATTATTTCATTATTATTTAGTTTATTTAGTATTTTTCCAAAATGTGAGATAGAAATAAATAGAATTATGAGATAAAAAGTACAAAATATAAGATAAAAATATAACATTGTAATATTATTTGAAGAAAAGAAGACTAAATTGACCAAACAAGAAAAGGGCAAAGGGGGTCAAAGGGCAAAGGGCAGGATGTGTTGACTTAAAGACACCTACTGCAGGTCAAGCTTTAGGGTGATCCTGCTCTCCTGGTCTTAACGGTGTATTGAGTCTTATACCTTTGTAACACAACTTGATTTCTCTGTTACATTTATGGCACTGCATGTAAATCTAACTAACGGTCATAAGCTGTTCAAATATTTTTAGTAGCTTTAAAAGAGTGTTTGGTTTTTCCTCATAGAACAAAGAGAGGGGCCACAACACACCGTCTGAAGAAGACCTGAGCTCCTGTATGATCAACCAGGTGGGTGAAATAATGCTCAGTCCTTTAACATCAGGTCATATTTTAGTACTTCCAATAAATATTTCTATGTTTCTCCCTTGTTCTGTCTCAGGTCCCAGGTTGCCCAGACCTCAGTATTTTATCTTTCATGGGAAGTTTCCACGGAAGAACTTTGGGTACGTTAAACCTGCAGTTTAGGCCCTTTACATATATATATCCGCTCCATCCAGTTTAATCTGAGTTTTTTTATTCCTGTATCTATGTCATCAATCCAGATGAATTCATACTGAGCTCACCCAAGACCTCCACCTGCTGTTTTCTGTTAGCCCTCTGCTAACTTATATGTGGAGAAAACAAGTTAATTTGTGTTATCAGCCCAAATGGATCAAATTCGGAAAGGGATCAGGAAATTGTAAGTTACTGGACATAAAAATGTGTCGAGGGTACACAGTGGGCCTAATTTAAAGATCTGACACTGCGAAAATATAAAAAATTAGATATAAAAATAGAAATGCATCTAGGTCGATGTTGTTGTTGATTATCAGACTATGTTAAACCCTCCCATACCAACCCAGTGACATGTCGCAGACGATGGCTGAAAACACAATAAATTGGCCAAATATTACATTATCAGCTTATTACATTTTAAAGAGGGCAAATTTATTATGTTTTTGGCCATTATTACATTTATTTGCTACAACAGGGTATCTTGTATACGGGCAAATGGCATTGAATGGGATAACACCCTAAAAAAAACATTTTAATATGTATTCTTATATATACGTGTTTGTATATATGTTAATGGGAAATACACAAAATTTCTATGAGGGTAAACAATGGGAGTATTACTGATGATGCAGGAGATCTTAAGAATAAAATGAACCTGAACTAAAGCTGAGTAATATATATATAATATATAATAGGTTGGTTGAGCGGAATCAGGCAGATTGCTGCTAAACCCACTGGTTCTGCCTTATTAAACTTTATGATGTAATCTGCCTTTTTTATACAACCGTGAGGCTACAATTCAAAGGTTTCAAAAGAATTATGGCGCTGATTGTAGACTTCTGGCTGACATGATGTTTTGGCCTCTTTAAGGCTGCTTGGCAACGACGCACTCCAAAGCGATCCATAAGCTGGACGTGCCCTCGTTTGATTGGCCGATTGCCCCGTTCCCCAGACTGCAGTACCCGCTGGAGGAGTTCACCAGAGAGAACGCACAGGAGGAAGCTCGCTGTCTGGAGGAGGTAGCTCATTATTTCACATATAACTCCTGCTTATTCCACTGTGCAGGATTCCTACAGAAGCCCCAAGATGCTGTGGTTGCAATTACGTTGATTAATGCTGCGAACCAAAGGCAGATTTCTCTTTCCTCATCTGCAGTCAAAACAACACTGAGCCTGGTTTCTGTGAGCCATCCTTACAGGCTTTTCAATATAAACCACTCCAATGTTCATGATAAATAAATGAAAAGAGCAATATAACATATTTACAAATGCAAACTTTACACACAACAAAAGAAGTATACTTATATAAATTTGTATACTTTCACTTTGAACAGAGATTCTCTACTATGAGCTACAGATTTTAAATAAAATATCCAAAACATACTAATATAAATAATTAACAACAAAAAGCACAAAAAAACACATTTCAACAAGGAAACAGAGAAAGATTCATACGATACATGCAAACAAGATCTTTAGCCTTGTTTTAAAACTGCACTTGCTACAGCTTCTAAAGGAAGCTTATGTGTTAATTCTGACTACTAGACACTAAATATAGAATATTTATAATGTAATGCCACAGTTAAAATAAATAAACTCTAGGATTATAAATCAATTCTATACAATTTAATTCTAAGAGGCATTTGATCTAATTTAATCTTCCTCCTATTTGATAGTTTTCTTTGACTGAACAATGCCATCTGCAGGTGATGCAACATTTCAATGTGGACTAGTCATAGGAAGCTGAGAATAAGAAGCCAGATGGTTTTGCTGCAGTTGAAAAAATAACCCATTATCTTGAGAAATCTAAATAAGGACTATGTGATTAATTTTCATATAATAGATAATTACACAGCTGTGTGGGAAAATTAAATCATAAACATACATTTGGTATTTTATAATCTCTTAAAGATTCATATATTGTTTGACAATAGATCAAAGATAAGGACCTCTCCATCTTTGTGTGTGTGTGTGTGTGTGTGTGTGTGTGTGTGTGTGTGTGTGTGTGTGTCAAGGTGGAAGATCTGATAGTGAAGTGGAGGCAGAAGGGAAAGCCTGTGGCGGGGATTGTGGTCGAACCCATCCAGGCCGAAGGCGGCGATAATCACGCCTCCCCAGACTTCTTCAAAGGCCTTCGCAAAATCTCAAACAAGGTAAAGAGGTCTCCACCACGGCAATGTCACGCAAGTCCCGAGTTGGGTATAACGGTTTCCCTCGGCCAAAGCAGCTCCCTGGTAGCATTGTCGAGCTGTTTAAAACGTGAACTTGCATCCGCCATTTTTTTTACCTTCCCAGCATGGCTGTGGTTTCCACGTGGATGAAGTCCAGACCGGTGGTGGGTCCACTGGAAAGTTTTGGGCTCATGAGCACTGGGGCTCAGATGACCCTCCTGACGTTGTCTCCTTCAGCAAGAAGCTCCTGACCGGCGGCTACTTCCACAAGTCTGAATTCCAGGCTGATAAGGTCTGTCATCTTAACAGTGTTTCCTGCAATAAAATGAAAGTGGTTAGAACACAGACAAAACACACAGTGAACAGTTTTCTGACTCTCTTATGATAAAATTGTCTTAAGGGTTAATGATCATTTTTTTTACAAGACTGTGCTTCTGTACCTTTTGTCGTTTCCTTGTATTTCTAGCCATACCGTATCTTTAACACATGGATGGGTGACCCTTCCAAGAACCTGTTCCTGGCTGAGGTTCTCAACGTGATTCGCAGAGAAAACCTCCTGGAGGAGGTGGCGCGTTCTGGGAAGGCTTTGCTAAATGGTCTTTATGAACTGCAGGTAATGCGTGTGTGTGAGTGTGTGTGAATATTTGAAGAAAAAACTTCTTAAACAAAAGTGCCATTGAGGTTACTGCAAACCCACATTGTTACATTAAGCTATTATATATATATTATATAATAGTATTTTATATATATATATATATGTATATGTGTATACATATGTATATGTGTATATATAGATATGTGTGTGTGTATATATATATATATATATATATCATTTTCATAATGGCCTTTCATAATAACTGTCATGTGGTATAAACCCTAAAAACTTGGTACCAGATAGTTTAACTCTCTAATTAAAACTCTATTATTACTATTTTTGGACTTTCTCATCTTGCCAACCATGATTTGTCACCGACCCAATTCTTAAGGGGACAAAGAGCCATTATGTTTCTGTTCTTTCACAGAAAAAAACACAAGAGACTCAAGAGAATGGTAAAATAAATGGGGAAAAAAGTAGTTTGAAACCAGGATTCAGGATTCTCTCTGATTTGACACAGAATGACCCAGATAACTGTCTGGTTATTTTATTCATGAATCAAAAAATTGTACACTCAAGATGTGTTTATATTGATATTGCAGTCTAAATACAGCGATGAGAGGCTATTCATACCTCCCACCCCTATTGTTCTGACCCTGATTTCAGTTAGGCCATCAGTTTACATGGATCTTGCTTGGCGTTAATAAGGCTAACATGCTTCTGTCCCCCAGGCTCAATACCCCGGCCTACTGAGCCGAGCCCGAGGCCAGGGAACCTTCTGTGCCATTGATATCTGTGATGATCCGACACGCAACAGCATCCTCCTCAAGGCCAGGGACAAAGGTATGAAGTACTTTACCATTCATCGAAGGTCACAAGAACGCCATCACTGAAAAGGTGCCCTAGGCTGGTTACTCCTCTCCATTTCCATGTGGGAAAGTTGATTGTTTCCTTATTGATTTTGAGCATAGCATTATGCCAGATAGGGGATGGGGCTCAGTATGTCGTTAGCTTTCCACCAGACAGCCAGGATGATATTAATGGTGCTAACTTTGAGCCGCTGTGGGTTCCGATTGACTTATCTACAGAAGCGATGTGTCGAATGGGAAGATCTTTACAAATGCTCTGCTCAATGTCGAGCCATCGAGTACGGCCTCGATGTCTGTGGCGATAAATATCCCAACAGATCCTGGCCCTGATCCTGCAGCAGAAGCTGCAGTGAGAAGTTGTGGAGGCTCTTTTTTATCCACAAGCATTCAAATAGATTCATTGAGACAAGCCTCCTTCACGAATTATTTGATATGGTCATTATGACTGGTCATTATATATTTATAATGACCAGTCATTGCGCTTCAGAGCAAATGCATCTGTCTATTTTAGACTGTCTGCATTGATATTATTACTGCAGTAAATCTGAATTTCACTATGATTCTCACATAATGCGAATAATCCACTGTCCAACAGCGTGCCGAACTGAGGTCAAACTGTGGATCAGAGATCAACTGGTGTGAGATTTAATACCTAAAATGCTGTTTAGAGAGATTTAATCTGTAATAAGTGTCTGTCGTTGACAGGTGTCCTCTTGGGAGGGTGCGGGGATCGATCGATCCGTTTCCGTCCAGCGCTGGTGTTCAAGGAATACCACGTCCACATGTTCCTCAACATCTTTAATGATGTTTTGGCCCAGCACAAATAAATCCGGACCCAGAAGAAACTTGACTGAGACTACACGAGTTAAATGTGTCCGTGTCATGTTAAGCACAACCCACATAACAACTAACACAGACCCGCATAGCTCCTGTTTCAAGATCCAGGGCCAGTTGAGTTTATTATAATAACGGTGAATATTGGCCAGTCTTCAACTACTTAGCCAAAAAAATAATGATGTCCTCTTACTTGAGCAATCATAAAGCTATACCCAGAAAATAAATCCCATGTAATGGAATCTGTCAAATGAATCTCCTGAAATAACTCGACTGGATTAATGTGCTCATATGTACACTGACTAGACAACAGAATTAACAGAAAGAATTGTGTCAGTGAATCTAGCGCTATTGTTTTCAACATCTGTAGCAGTTGGACATTAAAACACAAGCGAAGCTGTTTTATTGTGTAGAGAACTCCACTGACTAAAATAGAATAAACACATAAGCAGCAAGTGACGGTCTTTGTGTCCACACGGGAGGCGTTCAGGTGCAATGTTGAGCGTAGGTCACCCATGTTCACAACCCAAAACACAGGCAATATGCTCCGGGCCGCATGGAATGCTATTGGTTATTGATTAAAATATAAGTGTATCATCAGACAGGCGACCCGAACACACATTATTTATTGTGCGTATGCGGGAGTGCTGACAAAAATGTAGGTGACCTACATGCAACATTGTTCCTGAACACCTCCTGTGCTGCTGCTGTGCACACCGTCCCACACTGTGTAGACAAAAGTGGTCTTTTCGTTTCACATCGATGACATTGCATTTACCGACTTCTGCTTCTGGCTTTATTACATAACCAATCAGCGGCGAGCGAAGAAACCGTCCCACGGATGTAATATTCAGTTTATACCGAAGTAGTTACCGCAGCGGTTAATGTTGTGGAGCCGTGCAGATCTTAGCCACACTCGTCCTCATTTCTGAGGCTATTTTTCATGGTTCCGGTTGGAGGAAGATGACGTCCCTGTTCTTAATCTGGCCTGCAGAGTTCTATGTTGATTCAAATCAGCCATTTGCACAAAAACAGACTTTTTTGAATTGATTCAGAGGTCTTAGAAGCAGGCTAGAAGTCTGGGTCTGTTCCCTTTAACAGGTAGCACAGCATTATATAAATGTGTAAATATAATCTCCTAATAAACCTCAGAACAAAGTCTTTTGTAAAGCTTCTTTCAGTGATCCGTCCCACCAGCCGACTCGCAGTAGCTGCAGGGACCGTTTTAAGAAGGCACACGTCAGCGATGACTTCTAGGAACACACGGTGAAGCTGAGATGCCAGCCTGCATGTCATTTAACGGTGTCCATTAGAAATGTCTTTGTTATGATTCTGCCTGTTGTGTTGCTATTAGTAGGAATAACTTTTCAGCTTGAAACATTGTAGCCCAGAGAAATGTGAAACTTTAAATGGACCATGGAAAATGTCATAGATGATTTAGTGCCTGCATGTTAACCCAAATGTGCTTTTGGACAAGAGCTTTGAATCAGTCGCAGGGTTTTTTCGTTAAAACTCATTTTGCTCCCAGTCGTGTCAGTGAATTTCCCACCTTTCATCATCTGGACTAGTGCTCCTAGTTCTAGCAGCTACTCACTACAAGCCTTCTTATTCACTCAGTTCATTATAGCAGGCAAATTATAAACTGCAACTTCAATCACATGGATCTCACTAGCTGAAGCTGCTGCATTACATTAGTTTTAATACATTATATTTATACAGTGATAATCAAATGTTTTTTTTTTTTAAACATGAGCTTTGAATATATTTTAATACCAGTTTATAGAAGGTAAGCGGACTTGCTTTAATTCCTTGAAACCATTTAATCTAAAAGGCTTTTTTAACGTCTGTAGCAACAATCACACAGATGTGATGCATCACGAGAACCGTGAGACAGTTGTTAGTTTTAGCGAATAACAGTTATTGTTCCTATACTGTACCTAAGCTGCTGAACTTAAAGCAGAGGTCCCCTGAACGTAAAGTGTTCGACAACTCAACTGCAAACATATTATAAATATCTGCTAAATTGATGTTTGCAGGAGGAACTTTACTAGATTCTGCTGTTTTTGCAACACTTGTGCTGCGGAGCTTTTGAGCAAGTGTAAGGAATGTGTAAACGGATCATGAAAAGTGTTTTTTTTTTCTAATTATCAACCTACTAAAATAAAATATGAAAATATATATATAAATATATTTACATCTTTTTACTCATATTGGAGAAATTATATCGAACTTTAAGTATATTAGTCCTAAACATCAGTATTAATCAAGATCTCCTGTGGGGAAAGTAGGGCTGAGCAATACAATGATGAGGATGAGGATGATGATGATGAGGACGATGATGACAACAACAGTGCCTGTCTCCCTGTTGTCAGTCAGTATTACATATAGAGCTGAGTGTCCGTGATGACCTTTAAACATGTTTGACATTAACTATTAGCACTTGTGATCTGGTTTAGGTTATTCTTGATGTAATTATTTTCGATGGCTCTAACTGTTGTTGTCTCTAAACATTTTGTCCATGTGCTGTGATCAATAAATGAAGTTTTGAGTAACGGTAGCAGAGATTTTATTTTTCCTGAGCGTGCAAAGTTCATTGCCACAAAAAAAACAAAAAACAATCGTATTCCATGTGACTTTGCTCTATAAAGTACATACAGTTTTGATAACGCTTTAGAATGTTTTTGCTAACTAATAAACATTGATTACAAGGATCATCTCGGGTCATCAAATGATAGGATGGGATATAGGAAAATTAACAATTGAGATACAAAACTTTGATTTCCAAATATTTTTTTTTCTGTATTGGATTTCTTTATTTTTTATTTTCAAGGGTCTTTTTGAAGTCTTTATAAAGCTGCAAAATTAGTTAATTCATCAATTAGTGGATCAACAGGAGATTAATCAGCAACTCTTTTGATAACTGAAAAATCTGCTGATCCCTGCTGTGATTCAGATTTATTAGTTGACTTTTGTGGAGCATGATGATAAACCAGGGTTTTAGATTGTTACTCAGACACAACCGAAAAATCTTATAACTTTAGACTGGGGTGAATTTTAACAGATTTTTCAGTGTTTTCTGGCAGTTTATAAAGAAAATATTTAGCCGATAAATTTGGAACACTAATCACTAACTTCTGAAAGACATTGCAACATGTGCTGAGGGTGCAGGTAGACTTTTCTTTATTTACAGGGCCAAAAAGGCTTTATTATTATTATTGTTATTACTATTACTACTATTATTAATATTATAATTATTTACGACTATTTCATGTCATAATTTTTGGAGATGTGCCAGTAAATGCTGTCCTCATGTACTGTACTGTAAACTGAATATTCAGGAGATTACCTATTCTAAATATGTGCCTTTTATATGTCACTGGAGGAAATTATAAAAGGAAACTAGATGGAGCTGCATGATTGTGTCCTGTGTTTTTTTTACTTTATGTATTTTATTTTTTTTTAGTCTGGTTGTCAGTCTGGTCTTACTTCCAAGTTGCCTGAGATAGTCTATTTTGATTCACATGAAGTGGCTATCGCATGTTATTGCATGTTTAGAACCAATAGGGGGCCCCGGTGTAGCAGGACGTGTTGTGAGACAGAATCAGCTGCACCTGTTGGAGGATGTTTGCTATGAAGCCAACCTCAACAAACTCTGATAGGTGATAATCTGACAATATCACAGATATTGTGCAAGTTAAAAAAAAAAAAACTATACTGAAATTCACAAAGAATTTCCCTCTTTCTGATCATTTTACTCAGTATGAAGAGTAAATTGTTTTATATTACAGTGAATCCACCATAAGAGAAATAATTTTTAAATAAACATAGGTAATTAAACAGAAAGTTTGTGTGTTTTATTATTTAAATATATACGCTTCTTTTATTGGCCTGGGGCCTTCAAGAAGCTTAAAAGACATTTCTACTGTGTGATGATGAGCTCTGGGTATTTCAAGACTAAAAACACACAACTGATGACTAAAAATGCTGGTGTTATTTATTGATTGAGGATTTATCAATGACTCAATGAGAAAGAGCAGAACTAAATGAGGACTGCTTCTTTTCACTCTTTTTCAAATATGCAAAATGACCACAATCTTGATGGTCTTTGCTCTACTACTTGCTTCGTGCTATTAATGGATCAATTAAGTATATCTATTCTGTTCTTTTCACATTGAGTCACATGTCAGCCTTAAAGTTCCTGAGTGCTCACACTCAGATGAGTTACATCATTTAAGTTTTCTCTGAAACATTCGGCCTAATAAATTTTAAGCTGAGATGCGCACACAAATTATTGTGTAAAAAGAATCTTCGGACCACTGTATAGTATAGGATGTCTCGTACTTAAATCTGAATAACTTTAAATGCCTGTCAGATGGAATATCTACACATATGAATGATTATACAGCAGTCATAGGCTACTGAACAAAGAAGAGGCGTATGTGATCATGACAAACACTATAAAAGACAATTACACCTCTGTTCATTCCCTCAATTCACTGTTAAGATTATTTGTTTAATGATATCAGGGGCAATGTCAAAACTGTCATGAGGGTAACTCTGAAAACTTGATACCAGATAGTTTACCTCTCATTAAAAAAAAAAAAAACACGAAATCTTTGTAAAAAAAAAAAAATAATAATAATAATGATGATAAATGATTTGTCGCGGACTCGTTCACAAAGATATATTTTCTCTGTGTACATAAATACAACAAAAATAAATAAAAAAGTATTCACACCTGTTCAGCACCCTGGACAGCGGCACGTTCACCTGCCTGGAGAAGCCATTACTCGCCTATGACGTTCATTCATAAACTTATTTGTGAATGGAGGTATTCTCACCCCTGGTATTGAAATGTCAGACAAATTGAACATGTAAGGCCAGTACCTATTCACACACAATCATAACAAGCCACAATGGGCCAGAATCTATTTCAGAAAGTGTTTTCCTGCACTTACTACACAAGTTGGAGTCCTCTGGGAGAAAAATGTCTGCTATCAGCAAATGCTAACTTAGCATGACTCTCGGAGAGTGGCTCAAGGACGTGGTGGACGGTTTCACCTTCATTCCCAAACAACAAAGCTTCAACAAACTTTATCCACTATTTTTTTTTGGCACAACCTTATCCGTCACAGTCCGTTTATGTTTTTTTTCTTTTTAGAAAAGGTGTTTCAAAAGTACCTGTTTATCCATCCATCCATCCATTTTCTATCCCGCTTATTCCCTTTCGGGGTCGCAGGGGTCTGCTGGAGCCTATCCCAGCGCATTTTATGGCGAGAGGCAGGGGGATACACCCCAGATGGTCGCCAGCCAATCGTGGGGCACACACACCATTCACACACACACTCACACCTATGGGCAATTTAGATTTGCCAATTAACCTGAGCATGTTTTGTATTGTGGGAGGAAGCCGGAGTACCCGGTGAAAACCCACGCAGACACGGGGAGAACATGCAAACTCCACACAGAAAGGTCCCAGACCCAGGCCCCAAGGCGGTCTTGAACCTGCGACCTTCTTGCTGTGAGGCAACAGTGCTACCCACTGCTCCACCGTGTCGCCCTAGTACCTGTTTAGCCATGGCTAATTATGGTGCATTCGCTTGCACTCGGAACTCGAAAAGATGTGACATTCGAATCGGAAAAGAGCAATAGAAAAAACATTTAAACTCGGAACTCGCAACATCCTGAGTCAGAGGTAGTGAGGCAATATAGCGTCGTAATTAGGAAGTTATCAATTAGTATTAAGGAATATATTGTAAAGGGAATACAATGCAGAAAAGATTCCCGTCGCTGCTGTCTTAAATAACGTTAAGAAAGGTATTATCCTTACATATTTGGCGTTTCTTTTTCTCTCCCTCAAGTAGCTAATGTACATCCCCATCAGTACTTTTTGATGCTCAAAAATAATCCAAACAAACAACACCTTACTGCCGGTTATGTTTTCAGAGAAACACATTTATACCGGTAATTGGAATTTCTGATATTTGCTACAGAACCTAAATGTCCCGCTTCTGCCTGTGGCCTCATGGATGTATTATAAGACTTGATGTTCTATAATACGTTCATGTGGCGCCTGAGCAGGACACAGTGATACATGATGTAGGTATCAGAGAGAAGTAACTGGGCCCAGTGCGCATGTGCAGTTACGAACTCTGTGTAAAGTCGCTGCAGCTGTTACATACGACTTACATCAGAAACACGTCGATTCGCATCACAGCACCAAACACACACGTAGATGCTCCCGTCGCCGCCTCTGACCATCGGAACGGTGCGTCAGCGCGGCCGCCATCTTGAGTCGGGGCGAGCCCCGACTTGCGGCATGAGTCGTGAGTCCATGGTTCAAAGCAACAGAATGCACCGAATTTTTAAACCATTTCAAATCTGTTCGGTTTATTACAGATGGAAGACGAAGATGAATTTATGATGTGTTTGAATTAAAAAATGCAGGTTTTCATATCAGTTTATTCATCCTATGAAGATACTAAACACGATTTAGTCTATATAATGTAGTTATGCAAAAGAGGTTCTTCTTTTGTTATGTTGCACCACAAACGTATTAGGCGTATAAGGGTGGCCCATAGTTGCGGTGTAATAGCCTATTAATTAATGTTAGTTTTGTAGAAGTGAAAATGAATGGTTAAATTAACATTTATTTTATTATGATTTATTTAAAGTATGTTTTCCAGAAATATTGTTTTCACACTGTCTTGTATACAACGGAAATGGACAAGGTATGCATTATCTTACACTCATCTTCATCATACGAAGTCTTGAGATAGCATTTTTACTTCAGTAAAATTAGAGAAGTATTATCAGCAAAAGTTACATAAATTAAAAAAACAAACAATACTTTAAAAGAAGTCATGCAGAGTGTGTTATGTTATACTCTGTAGTTTAATTACTGGGTACATGTGAAAATATTTTAATGTATTAGTTTTTTAATATAGAGACAGTTTTAGATACTTTGGGTAGATTAATAGCGATTGCATCATAATATTTGACAACGTTCACACAGTGCAAGTTCATATAGTATAAAAAATATCAAACAATATTCAATCCACAACTACATTGCTTATATTGCAATAAGCTATAGACTTGTTCACTTTTACTTCTTAGTAAAAATGAATAATCCCGTGTGAGCTGAAAACCCTTCAAAGAATGTAACAGCATTAAAAGCCGTCAGGTATTTATTTAATAACATATTAAAACATTAAAACCCATCACATGAGCTGTGAAGCAGTGGTTGCCACAGTTAAACCTGAGAACTCTTGAGTCCGTCAAAGGCAAAAAGCGAAGCGTCTGCGTGACAACGTGGCGAATAACAGCCAATCAGAGAGCGCCATAAAGAATGTTACCGCGTCCTTTTTATTGGTTAGAATCCCCGTTAGGAGAATGGTGATTGGCTAGTTGAACAATAGAGCCCGCCTCTACGAGCAATATTTAAAGGTAAAGTGCCAACGCGGCCTGGGAGCGTTTTTAGAGACTGTTCACGGAGGAATTGGGAAAGTGGTGAGTTTTTTTTTAATCCATGTTTTTTTTTTTATAAATGTCATATAAGAAGATGCTCCGTGTTACAGGACGTGTCTGCTGTCGCACAGCTGTGATTTTGCATCAGTCTGTATGGAGCAGCATGGAAGTTAGGGAAGACTCTGGAAGTGTGTGTAACTGTTAATGATGGGCTGCATGCTGCAGGGCGAGCTGCTTTTGTCTCTATCAAATACCGTTTTAAGGGAAAATTCGTTATAGGATTCGAGCTTTAACTGTATAAATGTACTTTGTGCAGAGAGCAGGTTTCTGTAGGTTCTTCACAGGAAGTTCAGCTGCTCCTCAGGGATGTGTTTCTGCTGTTCTACTCTGTTAGTGCATAAATGATCCATCAAAGTGTATATACAGTAGTGTATATACAGTAAATATACAATGCAACATTAAACCCAATTTAGAAACTCTACACAAGACGTTTGTCCTGATCAACTTCTTATCATGAAAAAACCTTATTTTCAGAGAATGATTCTGTTCAACCCAAGTCAAATAATTTGAGAAATATATTATTTTTTTTTATTTTAGAGTTTTGCGTTACATGTTCTCATGCTGCTTTTCCTCCTCTCTCAATCTCTCCTCCTCTGCCCCTCCCCTTCTCGGGTTTTCTGCCCCCCCCACCACACCCCACCAGTCCATTATGATGCTGCTGAAGTCAATAGGATCCCTCTGCGTCCTGGCTGCTGTTGCCTTCGCCGTCCCCGCTCAGGAAAAGCGCGTCCATCACCAGGCAGACCTGAGTGACCACGCCCACGACGACAGTCACGGCTACCAGTACGACCATGAAGCCTTCCTGGGCAAGGAGGAAGCCAAGACCTTTGACCAGCTGAGCCCCGAGGAGAGCAAAGACAGACTGGCGTAAGTTGTGCTACTGCTTCCACACAGGGCTTCAGCTTGCTATGAGTTTGCATGTCAGTCCCAAGTTTAGTGCTTTATTCCCAAAAGAAGCACATTAACTTATTTTTTTAGATGAATGTGTCAAAGTAATGAGGGACAGTGTCATGCAAAAAATTTAAAATACTAATGTTATAACCACAAACTTAAATGTATTTAATTGTGATTTTAATGTGCTAATTTGGAAGAAAATGATGGTTTAGAATGGTTTAGATCAAAGACTATTCACGGTTTGCATGGCCCAGTCAAAGTCCAGCCCTAAATCCTGTTAAGAATCTGTGGCAAGACTTGGAAACCTGTTCAAAGACGCCTCTCCGTCCAATCGGACTAACCTGGAGCTACAGAATGGCCAAATATTGCAGTCTCTGGATGTGCAAAGCTGGCAGAGATGTATCCCAAAGGACTTACTTCACAATTATGGGATACTTTGTGTTGGTCTATAGCTCAGTCCTCAGCAAAGCTTCTGATCAAACACAGGAAATGTCAAATAGTCAAAATGCTGCACACCCCAAAACACTCAGCAAAGGGCCAGGCTATAACCCGGGGATTATTTCCATGTGACAGGAACACATCATAGTGTCTCTCGAACATGCTCAATGTCTTCTACATTCTGTGTCACAAAGTAGTCAGTGATGTCACATGACATCAAGCAAAGGGATTGTTCACATTTTTGGAAGTGGGATTGTATGAAGTACTTATACACAGTTAATATAAAACCTGCAGTAGGTTGCATGAGTATACAAATGCACACTATATGGCTGTAATTAACAATAAACCCATTGATTGTTGAAACAATTAATTGGTTAGTTGTTTGAAGTGTGTGCCACAAATTGATTCTGCATTTATTTTTTCCCAATGTGATTCTGCCATTCTTGCTCAAACACACACACACACACACACACACACACACACACACACACACACACACACACACACACACACACACACACACAGTTCTATGAAAGATCAATAGCCGCACATACATATCAGAACTCAAGTTAAGTCATGATTAAGAGTAATTTGTTGTGCCCCCCCCCTTCACAGCAAGATTGTGGATCGCATTGACACCGACAAGGACGGCTACATCACACACGCAGAGCTGCACTACTGGATCAAACACAGGCAGAGGAGGTACATCGAGGACAACGTGAACAAACACTGGAAGGACTATGACAAGAACAAAGATGGCAAAATCGCCTGGCAGGAGTACAAGAACACCACCTACGGCTTCTATCTGGGTAATTGTGTGTGTGTGAAACGTGTATCTCCATTCTTTACTGTGTGATTCAGGTGCTGAGAGTGAGTTGGGATTATTTTTATCACAAAATGAATAATAAAAGTCAAGAGTGAACCTTCATGTTCAACTTCTGGAGCTTTCATATCACAATATGAGGTTTGTAGGCCAAACTCAAAGCCCATGTTCTCATTTCAGATGAGGAGTTTGACGACGTCGAGGACAAGGCCTCCTATAAAGCCATGCTCACCCGGGACGAGAGGCGCTTTAAGAAGGCTGACCGAGATAGTGACGGCATCGCCACGCGTGAAGAGTTCACAGCCTTCCTTCACCCAGAGGAGTTTGATTACATGAGAGACTTAGTGGTTCTGGTAGGAGACCAGCTTCCTAATCTATGCAGCTTTTTTTGTGTCATCATTAGGGCTAAAGGTCAATTAAACTGTGGTTTATGAACAAACACCTGCATAACTGACATTTACAATCTCAGATGTAGTTTGGGTTTAAATGTCAGAAGTGAAAAAGCCTCCTGGATCTACAACTCTACAAGATAAATGTTATAATGCTATAAACATCAGCATGTCAGAGCCAGTATAATCATCTGAATTAAATGGCAGCTGCAGGAGAGATCACTGTCACTAAATCTCGTTCTCATTTAGGAAACTGTGGAAGACATTGATAAGAACGGGGACGGCAAAGTGGATTTAGATGAATACATCGGTACGGGACTCTTCCATCTCCCAAAATCTAGCATCTATAAACATACCCCAACCTGGTGGCAGTCTCTCCTAACTGTGTGTGCTGCTTGGTTCAATAGGTGACATGTACACACCAGAGGATGGGGAGAGTGAGCCTGACTGGGTCCAGACCGAGAAGAAACACTTCTCAGAGTTCCGAGATATCAATAAGGTAAAAAGCTGCTCAGTAACAAAATCGTTCCTGTGATAGAGACAGCTTGCACATGGGCTGTGGTGAAGGGAGAGCAACATAAATATTCAATTTTGACTTTGGAATTCCTGATAAGAAGCTTGGTTGTGCTCTGCAGGACGGCTACCTGGACGGTAGCGAGGTGGCCAACTGGGTTCTGCCGGGAGAGGTCGACCACGCCGACAACGAGGCCAAGCACTTGATCCACGAGACGGACACTAACAAGGTAGATCCGCTGCCACTCAAACCCTCCGATCCACACCGCTTATCTTGACCTTTTCCAGAACGTAGTGGTTCACTGGGTTTTACTGCAGGAACATTTCAGACCACAGCAGAGAATCAAAAGTCAAATGTCAGTGATATTAAAGGAGGAGGTAGCAAATTATTTCAACCTCATACAAGGCTTGTGAGATTTAAACACTTTCTTCTTGTTAACAAATTCCATAAAAAGATGACAAGAAATTGATCCTCATTGGAGCTCTGTACCACATAATAGTTTTGTCCCAAAATTATTATTTTTAAAACAATAATCAAAAAAGCATCAATGTAACACACGTAATGTTCGTAATGACAGACAACTTTGATAATAAAGTAAGTTAAGTGTAAACATAGTTTACTACAAATTGTAAAAAAATGGAAAATTAACAGAAGCTGATGGTAAACTGATGCTCTAAGGGTAATTGACATGGTGGAATTAATTGGGGTAATTGTGGCTTAATAATTCTCTATCCTGCTTTCTCTTCCTCCTGTTTTTTTTTTTTTTTTTTTAATTTCCTCCTCCTCCTCCTCCTCCTCCCTTTTTCTCTCAATCAAAACCCCTGTCGGATGGAATCTTGGGATCGATCAACAGGACGAGAAAATGACCAAGAAGGAAATTTTGGCCAACTGGAA
This sequence comes from Eupleurogrammus muticus, assembly GCA_036785175.1. Classification (NCBI taxonomy): domain Eukaryota; kingdom Metazoa; phylum Chordata; class Actinopteri; order Scombriformes; family Trichiuridae; genus Eupleurogrammus; species Eupleurogrammus muticus. Next base: position 18,474,155 of record JAYKQN010000011.1, on the reverse strand, counting down.
CATGTTTGTGGGCAGCCAGGCCACCAATTACGGGGAAGATTTAACAAAAAGACACGATGAACTTTGATGAGCTGTCATATTTTGTTTGTTTTTTTAATTTCACAGCGTTTGATTACAGTTACACATGCACAGCCACATACAGTGTATGTGAATGCAGATTGTGTCTATAGTTGATCTACGTGTGCATTTGGGTTTGTAAAGGTGATGAAGCATATCCTCGTTCCCAACATATTGTGCTGTCCATGTATTTCCAAAATCTGAAGAAATTAGAAACTTAAAATCTGTGGATATTGTCCAACATGCACTGAGCCTATAGGTTAGAAAAAATGTTCTCAGCACATGAGCAAATGTCGTGGTGGAGGCAGAGTTTTTAGCAGAGACAGATAATGGTGGCGTATCATGAAATGAACAATTGGATGGAGGCCAACCTGGTGAGTAAATGGTAGAAATACAGGCTGTTTTATGTTTGACTATTAAATAAAGTCTTTTTTCTACAAAGTCTTTTTTTTATTTTGCACAAACCACACTTGAAGCTTCAGTCATATAATCAGACTGTGTCATGCAGCATAACTCTGTCAAAAATAAATTACATGGTCAATGTACAATCAAAGATAAAAAGACCTCATGATGAAACTAAAACAAGAAAAAAAAATCAGTTTGGATAAAAACAATAAAGTGTAAATAGCACAAATACAGTAGGTCCATAGTAGCCTGGTTAAAACCATCTTGATCAGGTGATCTCACATTTCTGTTTGCTCTAGTATAACAAACAGTATTGTGAGATCAGTCCATAGTGCAAGAACAGGTAGCAGCATATATCTTGTTGTTGGTACTATTAGTCCAATTTTGAGTAGAATTGTCTTACTCGTTTCAATTTTTTTTTTCTTTAATCTGGTAAATTTAATCTTTTTTTTCAAGATTAGAGTAAATTGGAAAAAAAAATGTGAATTGTAAAAAGGTGAGAGGAAATACATTATAAAATACAAGATATAAACATGGAAAAAGTAGGGGGATGGAAATTTTTTCCTCCTTAAAAATAAAATGACAAAAAGTTAAAAGGATGTGATCAAATTTGAGATAATTCAAATTAGGTCAAAAATTTAAAAAACAATATGATATACAAAGACATTATGAGAAAAAAGTTTAATCTTGACATAAGCAACATCTGACAATAGAACAAAATAATTTGACAGTCCTACTCAATGTTAGATTATACCAATACAAGATATTTTCAATTGCGAAGATTTCATTATTGCAACATGCCGCAGCAATTGCTTCTGGAGGAAGCTATAAAATGAGCAAAAGCTGCCATGCAGTGAGGTCAGCTCGAAAACAACAGCTTAAATAGCAGAAGTGAAGAGTTCAGCTGTTCTGCATGTCATTCTACTGACTGTGACAACGCAACAGCTGAAACCTCAAAGATGCACCATAGTGCCCTAAATGTAGTTTGAGAAAACTTGCTTAAGGTCACAAGTATACCTTAAATGGGCCTACAAATTTACAGTGAATATAAAATATCTACACCCCTGTTAAAATACCAGCAGTTTGTGATGTAAAAAAAACACCAAGATGAATAATTTTTCCACCTTAAATGTGACCTACAACTTGTGCCACGCAATCAAAAAAGTTTAAGTAAAAAGCATAGCCCTGAGATAATGATGTTGCACATGTGTCACACCCTCTTATAACTAGGGATGTGGCTGTGCTCAGATTTAACCAAATACCTTTAAACTCATTTTAAACTAGAGTCAGCACACACTTGTCACCATTTAAAGTGTCTCTGATTAACCTCAAGTTATGTTTATCTGTTCTGGTAGTTTTTCCTGACATTTTTATAGCCATATACTTTAGACAAGCCGTGGTCCACAGAGAGTTTCCAACACAGAGGATCTCATTGTTCAAATATATCAGTCAGGTGAAGAATACAAAAGAAATTCTAAGTAATTAAATATAACATGGAACACAATGAAGACAGCCATCATCAAGTGGAGAAATTAGGGACCAACAGGGACATTACTAAGAAAAGGATGTCTGCCCAAAATGTATTGCTCCTGTCCTGGTTTGTAAATTAAAGGTTAATTTATAGTGTCCATAGCGATATTGATTATTTCCTTACATGAAAAGTAGGGGAGAAATGTATTTCCACTGGTCTGGTTCATTTTCGATCAAATAGCTCTGTATATGGCCCATGAATTAAACTGAGTTTGGCATATCCTTATATAAAAAAAGTTGCTTTTTGCATATGGGACCTTTAATTTAGATACTGTCGATAAAACAGCAGTAGAAGAGATGATTTAAAATTTAAACAAGAATCAAGAATTGTTTAAAATGAGTAATACCAACATAAAAATGTTGAAGAAAATTGTTCTAATGCTTTACAACTAAACTATCCAATTCTTAGGCTGTATACGATTTATGGGAAAAACGTAACTATCTTAACAAGGTTAAAACATTTTTAAAAAGTACATGCCAAAAATAGTTTTATGTTGTAGGTGGATTAAATATTCAAAATTTAACTTTTTTCGTCCAAAAATGTGCAGTAAATCATGATTTTAAATGACAAGAAACCAACATGAACAAAAAATGCACACTATGAGAGACCTGATGAATGCTTCTTTTAACTGTATTTCATTATTATTGACATAAATATGAGCAGTATTCCTGTATTCATTCCTCATGTGTTGTGCTCACCAGGACGGGCAGCTCACACTGGACGAGGTCCTCGACAAGCTGGACTTCGTCGTGATGAGCACCATCACCGACTATGGAGGAATGACTATCGCGGAACACGACGAACTATGAAAAAAAAGAAAAGTACCAAAGTACACGAAACAGAAGAAATATTCCTCGAAGCAGCTCAGCCCGAAAAGCTGCTGACTTCCATGTTCAGAGACGCACTGACGAACTACAGTAAATTACATCGTGACTGCTGTTTTTTTAATTCAACAGCGCTAATTAAATTAATTGTGATGGTAGCTAGCATGGCAACGAATGAACACTTATACCAGTAAGCACTTAAAGTGGCTGAAAGTTCCCAAGATTTCCTTCTGGAATGCTGGGGAAAACGGATGCTGCGATGCGTTCAGGGCAGCATGTGGAAGTGGGAAACGTCAAACTTCAAAGAGTGAATTGTTCAACTGTACAGTTTAGGGTAGTTTATTGCTTTTGTACTGCGATTGGTGCCGAGTACAGTCTTAAACATCTATTTGAACCAAACTGTGTCACTACTGCGTTCGCATATTCTATGACTATATTTTATGTTAAGCAAAGTAAACTGTATTACTACTGATGACAACCTTTCCTGAAGGCAACGTGACCGACGAGGGTACCCAGCCTAGTGTTAAGCCGTCACTCATGATTGAAAAGCCTCAAATATTTTTTTAAATGTATATGAAAGGGAAAAATGCATCAAACTTTATTTTTAACCTGAAAACACCCCCCACACACACATTATATATATAAAGTGTTTAATTTAAATTTTTTGCTTTTAGTTACATGAAAATCCTCCATCTAGAATTCCAATTTATACACTTGTCCGAATGATTTTTGTACAAAAATGTGGGTTTAAATGAACAAAACTCCAGATTATATATTAAAAACATTTTGCAACTAATGACAACAACATATAAATGCATGAAAAACTAAATGACAAAACAATGAATGGGTTTCTTGTTTTTTTTTTATTGAACAAATCCCATTAAGTCATATCTCATTCCATTGTTGTCCAAAAATATATACAACATGTGAATTACATCATTGTCCTGAAAACAGTGGGTCCAGTTTTATGTTTAAAAATGGCTTCAAAGACTAAAAACAGCAGAAAAAGAATAAGGGAGGTTCCTTTTACTGCAGGCACACAACCGCTTGACTTTGTACATAATTTCTCATGGAACTTCTGCTCAAAGGGTTGTGTTATATCAGCACAATAAGTTATCGACTTATTTTATTTCAGTCTTTCGATGTTCAGGTTCTGCTCTGCTGAGTGATTAAAATAATGATCTTTTAAAACAGAGAGTGTCAGTGAAGTATAATCAACCTTTTAAAGACAAAGAAGGAGAAACAACAACACCATGTCATTCAGGAAGGAACTGTATTTCACATGACTCACAAAAAAATGACATTATCTACAGCAGAAACAAAAATATACCAGCAAACAATAAAGAAAGGTGGCAAAACAGTTAGACTTGCATCACTGGACGAGCCTCTTTGGCTCGGAGGTCGACGCCAGAGGCAGCGAAGCCGGTTCCACCCTGTTACAACACAAGACAGAGACCATCAGAAGCACCCTAACACACAGAGGACTACAAATGTAGATTTCGACAATTCCACACACTCACCCTCTGCAGTGGTATGATGTCTTTGTCGGACAGTTTGTCTCCAGTTACGGGATCAACCATGTCCTTCTTGATCAATTTCTCCACACACTCCTGCGTCACCACGACGCCCCTGAACGCAGGATAGAGTGTCAGATTTCTGACATGGATCACTGAGCAAATGAATTGAAAGTTTTGTTACTCACGATTGTCGGAGCACAGCGCAGGGGACACTGTTGCCGAGGACGTCTCTGGTTACGGCACAGACGTACCTGTCCTGGAGACAGAAACAGTAATTAATACAAACAGGAAATGGATCTATTTACAGCTCAGAGAAGGCGATTTGAGATGTGGTGACATCTTAGTCACCAGTTAGACGTCTTTTCTATAATCACAAGTCTCTTTAAATACTCAGTGTTTTATTTCACATCAGTACTGACAGATCTTGCTCCTCATTCCAGTTCTGAGGAACACCTGTTGTGGTTGGAAATAAGTGGGCTTTCTCTTTTAGGTGAGATACCTGGCGGGTGAGCAGTGCCACTCTGTCCAGGCTCGCGTCCAGGGGGGTGAAGCGCACCGTGATCAGCTCATTCATCTTAATGGGACGTCCTGACATGGGACATGACACCACCTTACTCTGTCAGGCAGAAAGAGAGAGAGAGAAAAAAAAAGACATGACTTCAGCGGGGCGGCAGAAATTCAAAGGCAGGATTCGATCTTTGGAATCAGGGTCAGCCTGACTTTAAAAATAGTGTCAACACAGGGCGGCATCATGACATCAACATTTAAAACAAACAACCAGCAGCTCACTCACTGGTTTCTTGACCAGGGTAGGCTTGGCCTCTGGTGTCAGAGAGGGGATCCAGAAGCTGGGCAGAGTCTGGCTGGAGGAGGCAACAGAAGTGGATCCAGCGGCGCTGGAAGATTCTGCTGAGCTGCCGTCTGTTCTGGTCGTTTCACTTCCTTTGTTCTGCCCTGAAGAGAAGAAAACTGCTGTTAGTTACTCATCTTCTCATCACAACTTCATTAAATCTATATTATTAAAAAAATTAACTTTTACCTATCAAATAAAAATTATTACCGTAGATAAGAGCTTATTAAATAAATCAAGGGATAAGACATGAAGACTGATGCTGCACATCTTTCTTCTTTGCCTTTTTTTTTTTTTCCAGTGACTCAGTCCTGACCACATCGTCATCATGCTCAATTGATGGTGAAGAAAACCCTATCAGGTCATATTGCTTAAATGTTTATCACCATGACTCCATTGCAGTAAAAAAAATACAACATGGATTTTCAACTTTCTGTTGTAAAATATGCAGAAGAAAACTCTGGAGAAGCAGTTGCAAGGGGTTTAACTACAGTCCTGTAATCCGACTTTTGAAGAATGTAAATTATAGAGTAGTCATACTGGTTTATTAAAATATTGTGATTAAATTTCCATATTTTTCCTGAAAGGAATTAATCCCAAATTGTCACGTCGTCTCTTATTTATAACTCTTTAAATTTCAGTTGTTGGGATGATACCACTAGGAATAACGTGACCTGCGACCCATATAAATTATTTTAGGACCCTAATGAGGCACATAATTTAACGTCATACAAAATTGAGACTGGATGCTTTAGAGAATCTGAAAGGAATAGATGAATTGAGACTAAATAAAGACATGTTTGTTATCCCTGGTATAACTGAGCATTGAGGGCTTTTGCTCAGAGACAAACACACACTCTGCACTACATGCTGTTTGTCGGGGCTCTCTGGTAAAACAGACCTTCGTTGTGCCAGGAGAGGGCAATATAGGCTTATGTAGTGCATTAACTATTACAAACATCTCAAGCAAGAATATAAACCTTTTTTTTTTTTTTAAATGAACATTAAAGGGATTTTTTTATTTGACAGTTTCCATCAACTTCTCTAATGTACTTACGTAATAAACATGATTAGAGTATCTCTAGAGACTTTTTATAAAGGTTTCAAGAGTTTAGTGTAGCAGAGATTTCTTTGATTGTTAAGTTCCTGTTTTCGTGACCTGCCATCAAATGTTCGAATTCTTGTGACACCTTGTTGTTGCCATTTTTTCAACGCAGTCTTCCGCACATTCCTGCAGGTTTCCTGTCTCAGTGAACTGAGAGTAACGCACCGAATGTGAAGGGGTTGATGGGTTTAGAGACGATGCTGTTCTCCCTGGTTTTGAACCGCTCCACTCGCTCCCTCTCCTCGGACTTGGACTCCAGCTGACTGCTGCTCTTCTGTGCTTTCTTCTGCTTCTCATATGCCTGCATGATTTAATCATTTAGTAGAATGTATCTTAATCTGCTCCATCATCAACATTACCACAGCAATATACAGACTGACTGGTGGAAGTTAGTTGTGGCTGATGAAGCTTACCTTCATCTTTTTGGCAATTTCTGTCTTCTGGTGCAGAATGTATTCAAGAATAGCCTGTTTTTCATACAAGTATCCATCTGGACTGAAGACAGAAACAACAAACATAATGCATATATACAACAAAAATAATATTATAAAAATGAATTGCATTGCAATTTTTTTGAAACCGTTTTTTAATAAGTACGGTACTGAGTATTTATTTTTTTATTTGTGCTTTACTTAAATAAATCTATCAATACATTCATTTCCTTTTACTCCACTACATTCTCTATAACAGCACAGCATGGAGACTGACAACCCATTGCCCGAGAACTTGTACTTTCATACTTAAGTAAATTAATTTAAATGCAAGTATTTACGTATTATTAATCAATTATTATTATGTTTTGTTTATATTGCATTTTTAGATTTAAAAACATAAAGTGCTCCACAAAAAAAAACAGAATCCTACATTATAGACAGACACACAGACTCATTAGAAAATATATTCAAGTAAGATTCTTGATATAGTATTTCTACTTTACTTGAGTAAACATTTACAGGGCATTGGTACTTTTACTCAAGTACTTGCTCCAACAGTGAAAACGCCCACAGTTGAGAGACATTTGTGCATGTTGGGAGACGTACGTCAGCACCGGGTCCTGGCAGGGCTGCAGCGACAGGCAGCAGCAGTCAAAGTCTTTGATGGCGTCTTTACCCAAACGGATACTCTGTGTCCCGTAACCAGACGCCGCTGAGTAGAAAGAAAACAGTGCAATAAGGTACAGGAAACGGTACGAATCAAATGTTAATTATTATTATTGTGCCTCCACATGTCAAACAATCGTTCATGGACTCGAATATACTTTACTTTTACATTCTGGCTGCTGTGAACACCACTCTCTCATATGATTTCATTCCAGAGTGGGCCAGATCCATTAGATCCCCCCCAAAACCAAGCTAAAACTCACAATAAACAGAACTTAATATGTAGCAAAAAAACCAGCTGATATGGCAGCAGCTGTCATAGAAACACAGAGCAACAGCCAAGAGCATGATGGAAAAGTCTGTATTGACCTAGACTGAACCTTAAGGACTACAGTTTTGGTTTACTTTCAGAATAAAGAGCATTTACGTGGCAAGTTGTTCCCTATGTTTTGAAAATAGGTAGAAAAGGTCACAGCAACATAGTAGGGGGGGGGGGGGAACTATGAACTTATTTTAAAACTTGTGAACTGAACTTTGAATTAGTTCATTTAGAAAGTGAACTTTCCCAACATTGTTATTAACCATAACCAACAATAGTATTCCGACAAATGAATATCATCTGAATAATATCAGTAGAGAAGCTGTTGGCCTGGCCTTTTTAATTTTATTATTCATTACATATTTCTATTGATAACACGAGTGGTAGGAGGATTTTATATACACTTATGCTTTTCCATTTTAAGATTTGGGACTTTATTTTCTGATACATCTAAAAAGGTCTTCAAAATAACCATAAAACGTCATATGTAAGTTCAAACTTGCTTAATTTATCAAATAAACATCTGTTTAATGCCTGCCAGTAGGTCCCAGGACTCACTAGGAAAATAGCGTGGAAATATGAGCAGTTTCAATGAATTCTTCACTATTTAGTAAAGAAATGTTTTGATATAGAATATTGTTTAAACTACTGTCAATGTTGGAATTAGCTTGTTTTGTGGAGGTTTTTCTCCTACATAAACCTTTCAAAATAAATCTCCAAAGAATGAAGACTTACATAGCAGCTACTTTCTTGTAAACTTGGAACTGAGAGCAGCTTCTCACCTGTATCTTTCTTCTTCTCATGGTACGTGTAGACTGCTCCGGCCGTGCAGTTCTTTCCATGGCGGGTCATCGTTCTTCACGGGTTTAAGGAGTTAAAAGCTAGAAAGGCTAAAAAGAAATTAACGCAGCTGTTAGCGTAGAAGCTAAAGCTAACACAGGAGCTGAAACGTCAACATACAGACATAACAGACATTCAGAAGAGGTAACGTTTAGCAGAAAACGGCGGATTTACCGGAGCTGTGCTGAAGAATAAACTGTTCCGATATGGGAAATATGATTTTAGAATTAACGTTAAATAGTCAACTAAACAACTTCGTCGTCTTCCGGTTGTTTTCTTCTTCTACTACTGCTTTTGCCCAATAGGAGCACTTTCTTCTTCTATGGTTTACTCGCGGGTCCCATGTCTTTAATGTTCATACCTCTACCTACTGGACAACAGTGTAACAGCATGCATTCTTCAAAAATGAAATAAAATCTTATATAATATGGCTACCTCCGGTTTAATAATAATAAAAAATAATCAATCATCACTTATCACTGTCCCTTACCCTCATTTTGTTTTAATTTTATTGTTATTTTAGTTTATAAAGGTGATTATTGTTGCTCACAAAATGCATTAAATTACACAGGTGTATACTATAGTCTTAAAAACACTCCTGAATCCCCCAGAGTATCCAGAGGAGACAAATCTTCTTTTAAAAAAGACAAACAAAGACTTTTTGTTCCCTGGTGTTACATACATACATGTCCTGTATATTTGTGGGGTATCTTATATGTATGTACTACTTATTTTTCTGCTCTGTACACTGTACACACCCACCATTCAGTCATTTATATTTAAAACAAAAGCCCCCCCTCACTACCATACCCACCTACATCCTATATAGGTTTATAATTTGGTTATATATATATATTTCTGGAGATGTAATATTAAATTCACTGCACAAATTAAAAAAGGTAACAATGCAAAGATTAATTTTATTTATATGACTGCAAAAAATTGTTTAATGTAGTCTTATGAACAATGAACAAAGAATTCTTTACTTCCTGTGTGTTCTCCATGCTGCTCCATTTCCGTTCAGCACAGCTGAGGTCACCTGAGGCCTCATTTATTCTCTGACACTTGGTTTGAGACTTTTGCCGGTTGAGTTTGAACAGGTGTTTTGGTAACTGGTAACCAGAGTGTTAGCCGGTGATTTGCAGGTGAACAAAGTGTGGGGGAAAACAGTGTGAATATGTTCAGATTCTGCAAAAACTGCAATTTAAAATTATAGTTGAGTGAGAACAATGAAATTGTGCTTAGAGTTTAAGCACTTATTGCTGCCGTATTAACTTACAGCTTTTAAAATTGGGGGCATGGTTGCATTTTTTTCAGGCATACACTATAGGAAACCTGTAAATTTGATTGGAAACATAGTCTGTGTATTTTGTAACTGTTTGCTGTTTGTGGAAAAGCTGTGCTGATGGCTGGATTCAATTTTAAATCTATGTATAATTCTGAATCAACCACTCTGTTGCATATAGAAATTATTTTAGCATTTATAAATATTTTTCACTAGTCCTTATCTTAACTTTCCACCCTGGGGTGGACTTGGTGGCCAGGGTGTGAAACATTAGTTATATGGAGGCAACACCTGTATAGATACCCACTGTGTTTATGTCTATTATTGCACCTTAATGCTGAGAAAACCAACGTTGTGTAATACTCAAGTTTAACTCCATAGATTATGTGCCTCAACACTTAAAAAGAGTTAAATGAACATCATTCTCTGGACCCATATATAGCACATTTGAACTTGTCAAAATGAACTGTGGTAGTGTGGTAAATTTGTGTTGTGTAGCTCGCTCTGAAGCAGCCACATGCATCTTGTTTATTTCTCAGAGCAGTGGTATTTCCTGCCTATGTGACTGTGGATTTCCTGTCAGCATGTCCCCACACCCAGTGAAAATAAAACTCCAATCTAACAGTTGTGCAGACAGAATGTGTTGCCGGTCTAAGAGAAATAACATCTCCGCCGCTGCGAGGAGAGTAAACACCATTCATGGCTGGAGGGGACGGTGGTTGTTTGAAACCTTTACACACTTCAAGGCATCTTCCAAAAAAAAAAAGAAAAAAAAGCCAGTATTTCTTTTGCAGCAACCACCTTGATTCTTCAGCATATTAGAGGTAATTAAACAGAATTGATATATTTCTGCAGTATGATTTTTCTTTTAAGATGTCAACAAAATTGCATATTAACAAACAAAGCAGAACCAATGCATCATGATAAGCATAATGGGGGATGCTCACATCATCTCCAGCAGATAAACACAGTAGAGCTGTAAACACCCTGTGATCTTTGTTCATAGCGGGCAGGTCCACTTTGTGCCATATAAGGTCAGATATATTCAGGAAATACAGTCAGGAGTCATTGACGTGCTGAGACGGGGGTAAAGGATGCTATGGCAGATAATAACTAGACCTCCTTTATAAACATTTATCCCCCATAGACAACCCGCCCAGCAGTTATCCCTCTTTGAACCTATCGCTCCATCAGCACCCTGCCCTCCTGCTCATGGCCATTTCCCATCATGATAAAAAATAATAGGAATAGGAAATAAAAGGAAACGAGGATATTTTGCTGCTGATTAGGACTCCTCCATATGGTAGGAAAAAAGTTTTGTGAATAAGCCCTGATCCTTAAAAAATCACGTCATCATGTCAAGGTATTAGGAACATTATAAAATCGAAAGTCTTTTCCTGCCACTACACCTTGATTCTACCCACTTGGCAAGTTCCTATGTTGAAAATCACTGAGCAACTGTGAGAGCTCCCACAGTTCAGGGCAGGGGAGAAGCATCTTTTCTTGTCTTGGTATTGAGCAAACAATAGTCCACACGCAACCTGATGTCTAGAGTTTTTTTTGAAAGGCAACGCAATTGGAGAGGAGTATGGGCTTGAGAATACAAGACAATTGTCCAACAACTCCTGAATGTGGGCTTTGGCAGGAGTGGATGATTCATGCACTAGGGGACATGGGTTAGGAAGTTGATCTGACTACCCTAGTGATGCACGATATATCGGCCAACCGATATATATCGGCCGATATGTCACGTTTTTTAACTTATCGGTATCGGTCCGATATCAACAAATTCTGGCCGATATGTCAACAATGTGCAGAGTTAAACCTCTACAGTTAGTTGGGTCACTGTCTGCGTGTCTCTCGGCGACGCGCTAAGCTAGCTGGTCCTAGCGGGCTCCTCCGTCACATCGCATCGCCCGAAAAGACAAAAAAAATGCGCGGAACGTTGCTCCGGGGTGTCGGACGCCGTCCTGCCGCCTTCTCGGCGGAGGCCGCGGCGGAGGAGGCCGTTGTCTTTTCGGGCGATGCGATGTGACGGAGGAGCCCGCTAGGACCAGCTAGCTTAGCTTAGCGCGTCGCCGAGAGACACGCAGACAGTGACCCAACTAACTGTAGCGGTTTCTCCTAGCGGCTCCTCCGTCACATCGCATCGCCCGAAAAGACAAAAAAAACGCGCGGAACGTTGCTCCGGGGTGTCGGACGCCGTCCTGTCGCCTTCTCATCGCCGGCCGCCGGCGTCGCCGCCTTCGCGGAGCTCCATCGGGTCCGCTCCGCCGTACTTCCTCTAACCACATGACAGAGTTTTACAGTGAGCCTTCCTTTAAATAAAGAGCACTGTTGTGCTTTTCAAATGTACAGTGTTTTTTCTGGTCTGTACTACATTTGTGACACTACGGAAAACGTTTTGTCTCCTCATATATCGATATCGGCAAATATCGGTATCGGCAGTGACTGCCGATATGTATATCGGATATCGATATCGGCCGAAATTTTCACATCGGTGCATCCCTAGACTACCCAGGGCTTGAATACAGAGAGGGGCCATGAATATCCAGATTTTTTTCTTCTTTTTTGAATTATTTAATGAATCGGGGGGCAATATGGTGGTGCAGTCCGTAGAGGTGTTGCTTTGCGACAAGAAGGTCACATGTGGAGTTTGCATATTCTCCCTATGTCTACATGAATTCTCTCCAGATTCCTCCCACAGTCCAAAAACATGTTAAGTTGATTGAGGTTCTAAATTGTTTAAAGTAAATGGTGTGTGTGTGCCCCATGATAGGCTGGTGACCTGTCTAGGGTCTATCTATGCAATGCACTGGGATTGGCTCCAGTAGACCCAGTAGTATGAAATAAACAGGTCTAGAAATTGACTGACTAAATAATTTGGGTCCTCTAGTTTATTGGTGTCAAAATTTTATATGATGTCAATATATTGATGTGAGACATGAGAGCATGATCTTTGTGCTACAGTACTATACTGGACATTATAGGGGTCCCAGAATGTTTTTTTCCCCCCCCACAGACAGTGGCCATTGACACGTATAACGTTAGTGAGCCCAGAATATTGAATGAAGGTAATGGATGAAAAAATCTGTCATGAATTTGATTGTATGTTAAAACCCTATTTATGGTTTTTGTATTTATTTATAAATATTTTTGTGTCTGTGCTTTAGGGCCCACTGAGTGAACACTTACTATCCTTTTGTTCATATTCCAATTTTTTGTTTCCAGCGAACACACACACACACACACACACACACACACACACACACACACACACACACACACACACACACACACACACACACACACACACACACAGACATACACATACACATACACATATACATACACACAGTTTGCTTGTTAGCATGTGCAACTACAAACTGGTGGTATTGCCATTTCAACCTGAGGTCACAACACAGAGGACTGCTTTTTCACACACACACACACACACACACACACACACACACACACACACACACACACACACACACACACACACACACATACACATACACATACACACACACACACACACACACACACACACACACACACACACACACACACACAAACAGTTTGCTTGTTAGCATGTGCAACTACAAACTGGTAGTATTGCCATTTCAACCTGAGGTCACAACACAGAGGACTGCTTTTTCACACACACATCTGGCCTGGACATGATTGGAGAGACTAAAACCAGGGAAGATCAACAACATCAACAATTTTGAAAATGTTTATCTGTAAATTATTGCGAAAGTGTACTTCAAATCAGTATTTTTGATATTTTTTTTATTTGGTGACCTGTCTGGGGTGTATCTCTGCCTCTTGCATGAAGTGTGCTGAGATTGGCTCCAGCACGCCCCTGTGACCCTAGTGTTGAATAAACAGGTTTTAAAAAATGGATGGATGGAAGTTACATGCAGATTAATATCAAGCAAAAATGACTTGATAGGTTCACATTTTTTCAAGTCTACATGCTTATAGTTAGTATATTAAAGCATTATTGATGGGTGTATTTATTCTTCTAGTCCACCACTGGCTGAGGTGAGTGAGGAATTCCTGCCTAATGCAATTCCTGCTGCAGAGATGGAGGTTAAAATCAATGTTTTGTGCAAAAAAAACTAAAACTTCTAAACTTCAGCCGATATGAGACTTTCACAATTTGGGTTAGCCAAATTAAAAAGCCACCTTCCATTGTTGCAGTACTCTTATTATAAAATGTCTATCCTCAACTACAATTTAGCAAGAAAACAGCATCTGTACAAATGATCTACCTTTATGTAGTCTTGTGTATGATGCGAATGTTTGGTGGACGGATGGTGGAGTTAGGTACCTGTCATGTGAGACATTGAGAACTATGCAAGGAGATATGACAATAATTGCACAGCTATGACTTAAGAAAAGTTATTTCAGAACTCCACAAACGTGGCAGATATTCACCGGTGACACTTCCCTGACCCCCAGAAGTCCGTTCAGAGCCATCAGCCCTCAGCATCTCTTTATCTCTCCCCTTCTCATTAACCTCCCCCTCCTCCCCCCGCTCATTTGTTGTTAGTTTCCTGTCACAGAGGAAGTGCCTCACCCTGGCTCCCCATTGGCCCCCGCCGCGGCGAAACAATGATTTACGGGGGATGACCGAGTGGCGGGGTGGAGGTGGGGGCGAGGGAGGGGGGAGCGCAGAAGGATAGATAGAGGGAGTGGGTGCATGGAGAGGGAGACAGGGGCAGAAGACAGGTCCGAAGGAAGGAGGCAGGAAGGCGATTGAGAGCCGCGGAGAGGGGAGAGGAAACGACTTAGAGTCACGGGAGGTAAGCGGCTACGCAGCCAGACACCAACTTTACACTGTACCATTGTACACAGCCGTCACTTGTTGGACATGTGTTCATGTTTTATCCATTCTTTTTGTTTTTGAGTTTCATGTAAACGGTTTGTTCAAAAAAGAGACTTAAGTTGCAGTAATTAACTAGTCCTAGATACTTGGAAGGTAATGATTTGATAGACTTGAATTTGTCATGAGTGTAGTGCATTCACTTCTAGTCTTAGTCTGCTTTATTTCAGGGCACTGATCGTGTTTTGTTACTGGTTACTCAATAAGAAAATATTATTTTTTAAGAGTTTTTTTGCAGCGTAATCTTGGGTCTGCTGCCCGTCCCCCTTTTTCATGCCTGTCTTGGTCTGGTCACTCCCAATCCTTGTACCAGTGTTTTGATACCACAGAGACGCTGGACAGGTTTGGGGGGGGCTGTGCCAGGGACTGCAAATCTATTTTATACACTTACAATGCTATATATATATACATATATCCTTATGATAGGTTGTTTTTTAAATCTTCTTCTTCTTTAGACACGAGACTGACAGTGTGTAAAAGTGCAAAACTGACAAATTTACCTATTGCAACTGACACATGATGACAATTGTGCATTATTTTAATATATAGCCTGCATTTGTGAATTTCTATTACACTATTTAACACTAGAAATAGTTCTGTGTGCATCAGAAATATATATTTTAATAAGAGAGTCATTTATGTGCAAGTGTTTGAATAAATAATGAATTCTCCTGTGTGTATTTATTCATTATGAGACTGATCTTACTCCGTAGTAACAGACAAACCTGTTTCAGAGTTTAGGGTGTGTGTTGGTTTGTGAGTGTGGGGGGGCACAGTCCATTTTTTATCTTGTCTGCTTGAACATCATGCTGTACGTGGAGCCAATGCTTCTACTCTGATAGTGTCTGATAGTCAGTCACAGTGCAGGGGAGGAATTGATTAAACTCTGAATCTAAATCTGTTAATATTTTGTGTCACTGTATGATTACCATCAACATAATAATATAGAGACAACTGTTTTTAAATCACTCGATGGGGTCCCCATTGGTCTGTACTACCAGACTGTAGCCAGTGGCCACTCACAGTATAACACTTGAAATTGGTTTCAAAAAGGTCTTGCTAGCTATCTGCTAGCTATCTGCATTGGTTTATCAGTGGCTGTGTTGTGAGCAAGGAACAGGAAACATAGACATAAATATGTACTTATTAAATTAATAATATAAAATTAGTTTTTCAATAGCTAGCAGGCAACTTTTGGAAGCTACTTTGGATTTGGAGTTCTTCTCAGAGCAGAGGTTGGCATTATTCACTACATATTCACTTTGATACAACATTAAAAAGGCAGCATGTAGTACTCAAAAGCTCATATAGATGACATGTAAAAAACACACTATGCTTCAACACAATATGTCATCTAAATCGAATGGTATAGTTGTGGGTGTGTGAGTGTGAAACTAAGATAGCAGCTTTTTCGCAGGGACTACGTGTATATGCACGATTATATGGCTGAAGAAATGTCTTATAAGAAAGGAAAAGGAAAGTGTGTGTGTGTGTGGCTATGTACAAAACTACCAGCTTCTCCTTTGTTTGTGACACTTGGCCACACCAGGTAAAGGTCAAGGTCTCATGTAAAGGTTAAGGTTTTTGTTTAAAGGAACCAAATTAAAAGAGAGTTTGGTTCTCCTGGGGCGGGGTTGTCAAACCTGTGGCCTGTGGGCCATAATTGGCCTGTCAAAGGGTCCAATCTGGCCCTTGGATGACTGTGCACACACTGGACAAAGTTTTGGATTCTCTAGTAAAAAAAATGACCATTTTATATTTATACAGCCATGGGGCTTGTTGTATTCACAGCAGCTTTTGGTGCTTAAGGATTATATGTAAATAAATATAGTATTTTTTTAAGATTACACTAATTATTCTAATTTTTTCCATCCTGTTTTGTAAGTGTATGGTTCAACTTTTAATTTTACCTCTTTAGAAATTTTGTGGTTTTGTTTTTGTAGGAGCCAACACAGTGAACAACATAAGCCTAAATCATCTAACAGAAGTTAAACTCTCTCTGCTAATGGTGTTATACACAGTTACTTTACTTGTCCACCGTTGCTTTGGAGTTCTGCTTCCTTGATTTGTTGAAGAAAGTGTTGCTGAGGAGTCAGTTTGCAGGCCTGGAAACTCCAGTTAATGGTTAAGAGAACCAGGCCTGAGTTGCTCATGGGGAGTCCTCGAGTCTCACTCTTAAGCAGCTTCTGCGGCCGCTGCATCTGCAGAGGCTGCATCCGCACGCCACGCCTTGAGAGAAGAGGAAGCGGCTTCTGCTTCTTGGAGAGATCAGAAGAAGCCCTGCTGAGAAGTTGTTGAGAAAGAGAGTGAAACAAAGGAAATGACAAGATGGTGTTGTGGCCCTGGTGACTTCACACTTTTAGAAGGTGATTGCATATGACCTTTGAAGAAAGGCTTCACACGTCCACGTGAAAACTGAAGTGACACAAATGTCATCTGTGGGTCCTACAGCTGATAGCTGCAGCACATTTCTTTTTTATCATGAAGCTCTACGCAACATTCAAGCTGTATTGAGAACACTTACCCTTTAAATCCAATTTTCAGTGGTGAGAATACATTGCAGGTGCTGAATATAAAGGGACAGTTTAATGCCTATGCTGTGGAAACATGACAAATAAAGATAGATTTATTGATTAAATGATCAAATAAACCATTCAAATGCTGTGGAATGGAGGCTGGCAAATGGATGGATGGATGGGACTCCTGTAACACAGTTGGGAATCAAACTGTTTACTTTCATTTTCCAGCTAAGGTACTGTATGTGAATGAACCCAAGGCTGCAGTTCTTCAAATGGCCACTTGAGGCTCCAAAAGTGAATCAACCAATCCCCATAGACCCAAAAGTTTTACAACCAGATATAAAAACAGCTTTTTTCTCTACACATACATTTTTAACTGTTCAGAAAGTAGCTTCTTTTAAATACAACTCTTGTTTATGTTTTATTACTTTAATAACCTGTTTACGCTTCATTAAGGCTAAAGCTATGCATAATTGAAGGATGGCTGCTGAGTGACAGGTGTCTACGCACCACAGCACCACCTGCTGGGCTCTGAGCTCCACTTCATGCACTTACATATCAGTAACAACATTACTGCACAAAGCTTTAAAACTCACCAGACCCATGACCCAGTGTTTACACTGAATAGAAAAATGTGACTTTTCATTCAATTATCTTTGATATTCATAGAAGATAAATCATTGCACAGGTGTCAATGACGTACGATATAATACATATTATTTTATTGTCAGAGCATGTATGAAATTTGTTTTGCATCACAGTATCTACTGTGGCTGACAGGGGAAAACACGCCTCAAATAGAAACAACACTGCAAAGACACACAAAGACATTAAACAGGTGCAGGAGGAAGATGTTGCAATCACAGAATTTACAGATAACGTACAAACCCACAAAAGGAATACAATAAAAAATGCTGCAAACACCAAAAAACACACAAAACCCCAAAACACCTGCAAGACGGAAACGCTGCAAATTCATTCATTTTTTTTTCCACATTTGCTCCTTTTTTCTTTCCTTGCCATCTCCCTGTAGTCAGTTGGTGCTTATTCAACATTAAGGGTTCAATAGGAGTGACAGCTATGGTTAAATCTAACTAAAACACACTGACATTAGCTAAGCTATCTATGCTGTTCTTCTATACATGTACATGTGAAGAATTTGAAAATAAAATTGACTTTGACTTTGACATTGTAAAAGATGTGTATTCAAGGTGGTTGTGTGTGGTTTTGTGTGTTTGCAGCATTTTGCCGTTCACAGTGTGCATTTTGTTGAATTATAATGTACTGTTGTCTGTATCACTGTTCTATTTGTTGTAAATTGAGGCACTGTACAGTCATTGTAGGCAGATTCAGATAGATCTGTATTAGATTTGAGTGGTGCATAGAGGAGAGCTTCAGTCTAACCTCATTAAATCATGGAACCATATATTTCTGGTTTGAAGGTAGCAAATTGCATTCACTGTTCATATGTGTGTGAACAATCTGTTGTATTATCAGTGCACAGCTGGTCCTCCACGGCTTCCAGCATGCATCGCATATCATCAACTGTGTCAGTTCCTCTACACCAGATGTCAGTTTATCTTCCAGGGTACAATCCATAATAAAGTTATAGTTTAGCTCGACATTCACACCGAGGCCTTTCAGAATCTTCCAGACTTCCTGGGCTCCGTTACAGTCAATCAGCAGACACTGCAAAATATCATTGAACATTATTCAGATTTTTATGAAAAAGCTCCATGACACAGCAGCTCTGACTGCAAGTCTACTAGAGAGCTACATACACAAAATGATTTATGAACAAATAATGGGAAAAAAGGTGTTTAAACAAAATGTTTGAGATCAAAGGGTATTATTCTTAAATCTGTATTTTGATTGCAACCCAATTATTTTAATTATATAATAAAGATACAAAATTAACTAGGTGAAGAAGCGAGCTAAACTTTTGGATTTGCATGGCAAATACAAGTTTTATAATTACAAGAAATGGCTTTGCATGTAAAAATCTAGGATTTGCATTTAATATATAATTTTTTTTACTTACAATATTTGTAATGTGTGATTATGGTCTTAATACTTTTTGATTTTTTTTAAATACATATTATACAGAAAAAAAATGAAACAAATAGAAACAAATAGTCTACCACTGGATATATTCTAATGTGCATCCTTCATGCTCTCTGAGGTATTTTTACCACCTCTCTACCTGCAATATAATTTTTTAATTAGTACTGGTGAATATATATATATATACAGTGGGCATGAGAAGTATTTTTCCCTTATTATTGTACACGCAGCACTGCAGTTAAGGTTCCTAAGATCCAAGTGTCTCAATATTCCTTAAATGGAAGAGGTTTGGGACAACCAGAGCCCTTCCTAGAGCTCTCTGTCCAGCCAAACTGAGCAATCGGGGCAGAAGAGCCTTGGTGAAGAGGAAAAAAAGACCCCAAAGATCACTGTGGTTGACTCCAGAGATGCAGTTGGTCACTTCTAGAAAGTCAACCATGACTGCAGCCCTCCACCGTTCAGGGCTTCATGAGTGGCCATAGCATAGTGATGCAGCATAGTGATGCAGCATAGTGGTGCAGTGTGGTGATGCAGCATGGTGGTGTAGCATAGTGGTGCAGTGTGGTGATGCAGCATGATGCTGTGGGGGTGTTGTTAACTGCAGGAACAGTATGATTGGTTGCAATCAAAGGAAAGATGAATGTGGCCAAGTGGCCAGGATATCCTGTACAAAATCCTTCTCCGGGGTGCTCAGGTGCGGAAGGTTCCCCTTCCAACAAGACAATGACCCTAAGCACACAGCTCAAATAATGAAGGACTGTTCTTGAACGGCCCAACCAGAGCCCTGACTCAAACCTGAACCCAAGATCTGCAAATCCAGGTGTGACCAACTTGTTGCATCATTTTCAAAAAGACTCATAACTGTATTATCTTAACTGTATTATCTTGAGTACTTCTACTAAATATTCAGCAAAGGGTCTGAATCCTTATGACCGTGTGATGATTGTTTGTTAAAGTTTTTTTTTTTACATTAATAAGAAAAATGAACTTGAAATGAAGTGAATCATGTAGGGGGTCTGAATACACTGTGCATATATATATATATATATATATATATATATATATATATATATATATATATATATATATATATATATATATTTATTAGGTAATAGAATCTGAATTACTAACCAAGACTGGAACTTATCAACATGAAGGCTCCTCCCTCCCCATGTGAACGTGTGTCCACTCATCTACACACACAAACACACACACACACACACACACACACACACAGGCGGAAACGAAGGCGGCATTACGGCTACCTACACACCAAATCTCGGTCGGACATCTCCACACACACAAAGGTAAGTTACACACATACCAGAAAAAAAGAAATAGAAAAAAGAAAAAAATCTCAGACTTTTCCCGCGTCTGAACTGATCCGCTTTAACGGGTTTGATAAAATAAAACCGGCTGAGACCTTCACGAGACCCTGCCGAACCGAAGCCTCCGTTTCACGTTACGAACACCGAGTCAACTCACCGTTTTGTACACAGTGTTCGGAACGTGGCGACAAACAGCGGCTGCAGGTGTCAGGTCGTGTTCGGGGAAAACTTGTGTGTGTTTCCTGGTGTGTGAGCCGAGCCGGTCCGGCCAGGGTCTGGGAAGACCTGGTCCATCGCGAGAGTTCGCGGTGAAACCACGGAACGCGGAGACGCTGTAACAGTGGTATGCTAGCGGTAGAGTTAGCATCGTGTTTCAGAAGGTTCTTTAAACCGCTTCACTCCTTTGGGAATGTTCTTCACAGCTCAGTTTGGCTGAAGTTTGCAGCTTCTTCATGGAGTTTTTTTCCTAGGTTTTTTTTTTTTATCGCTGCCACCTGCAGGTGTCGCTGTTCGGCCATTTTCAGACTGATTCATAAACTGGAACACGTTATTAAACCGTAAGCTAAAAGATTTTGAATGCATCGAAGTTAACATTCTAAACTCTAGACCTCTTAACTTCTGCAACTTAGTTTTGCTATAAATGTTTTTTTACAGACCTGTCGCCAAAATGTTGGGTGATTTTTTTTTGTTTCCCAGCTCTCTGAAAGTGGAGCAGATAAGGCTGAAAGCTTCATAATTCTATAACATTTTACAGCTAATCGCAATAACTGATTTCCCACAGTTGCTACTACTCTAGTTCTCACGTAATTCACACACATGGCTGGAAATAACGACCAACCGATTAATTTATCATTTATTAAATTAATTAATTAATTAATTAGTTGTTTGGTTCATACAATTTTGTTTAATGTCACTCACTTGTTTCCCTAAACCGAAAATACAACCTAAAGTGTTTTTTCTTTAATCCAGACCAACGACCTACAACCCAATGGTCATTAGTTTACTATTATTTTAGACTAAAGAAACCAGAAAATAATCAAATTTAAATGGCCGTGCTGTTGTTTGTTTGTGTGACTTTAGGAAGTTTTTTATTGATTCCTGTTCGTACACTTAACTTCTTGTATACTCAATACTCAATACTTTATATTACCAGATTTACATTATTGTTTTTTTCACATAGTGTGTTGTTTGTATATTATGTATGTATAACTGCTTGTACATAATAGTCATGTGTCAATGTTTAGTCTTGTCTTTGTTTGACTGGTGCCCCTTGTATATTTGTGAACTTGTTGGAAGCCACTAAACCAGTCACATTCCTTGTGTACATGCACATACTTGGCAAGTAAAGCTGATTCTGATTCTGATAAACAGCCGTCTGCTTTATGACACAAATTTCTGCTCCAGTTCAAAGGGCTGCAGTGGTGGAACTGTAAGAATTCACTCATTAGAATTCGATTTCTGGGTTAATTACTAATTAATTTTATGATTAATTTCACTTGAAAGGAAAACATTGTTAGTCTGAATGCTTCTTATAGAAGTGGTCTGAAACCTGCCCTGTTTGCCTTTCTGCCATAAACACCTACGATCTTACTTGACGGCTTGTTTCTCACAAACCTCAGTATGACAATAAAAGTCTTTACCTACTAACAACAGTTTTATTAAGCCCACTTTGCTCCGTTAATAAAGACTAATCTTTCTGTAATCTCAATTCAAGCCATATAAAATAATACCAAAACGCTGATATTAAAACAGAAATGTTGTTAAAAGAATGAGAAACATGCTGCAGAATATATAAGGTCAACAAACTAATTTTAGGAGTGCAAATAGAAGTGCGGCTATTAGCTGTGTTTTTACTGTTTCCCCTATTTACTTTCAACAGTGGTGCAGCACCTTTACACTTCATAATAATTAGGTGAAAACACACACACATACACACTGGACAGGATATAACCGAAAAAAATGCCATCAGCCTAATTTTAGTGGTGGTAGTGAGCTGTGTTTAAAGAGCAGGGGTGACGCAGGCATGTCTTATAAGAATGTGTAGAAGCACAGCAAATAAGTGAGCTAAAGACTGTGTCGTATATTAGGTTAATTTTATGCTCTTGTTTCATGTTTCTGTAAAATGCGTGTGGCGCTGTAAAAGTTTGAGCTAAAGTGATGCAACATTCAAGATTTTTTAATTTAACAAGGACAGACTGAAACTTACAAATGTTATCCACTATCTCATGAAGGGATGCTGATTGAATTTGCGTTCATACATTTTGACATTACGCTATCATCATTATACTTAATATCTCAATCAAATTAACTCAGGATAACGAAAATGCATGTTTGTAAAACATATTCCTTACTCTCTGTTGGTAGTGATGTCGGAGTCTACGAACCGCTGTTCCGTCTCCTCCGTTTCCTCCGTCTCCTCCATCTCTCTGGTGGAGATCAAAAGCGAGAGCCGTCTCGTCCTCAAAGCGTTCCTCCATCGAGACCTGTCCGTACCTCTGGCGGAGCGGCCCGGCAGAGTAGGAGGTGGCTACAGGGACCACAACAAGTATAGGTACTGGACCTTAGCACCCATCTGCTGTTCTCCTGTTTTGCATGTGTCACTATTTTTAACAACACATCATTCACACCGACACCTATTAATGAGTACTGATTTATTTAAGTACACTTTCCTGATCCCACATATTTATTTCTATGCTGCACAAAACATATATTTTTCAATTTCATTACTGATCAAGTTAAAAAAAACACACACACACACACAGTTGTGAATAAAAGTCGAATATTAAATTATTCCAGTTTAATAGTCTTTAATCCCACTTCATTATGAGAATAAACATGTTTCCATTCATGTGATATTTTTTCACTCATTAAAGTTTGTAGAATGCAGTGATTGGAGGCATCACAAACAAATGGAGCTGAGTGACATTGTCCTACATTGCTCTGATTGTAGGATTTGAAGTCGTATGGTAGCATTGATGTATGTCCTGTGCTTGTTAATTGACAGGTGGCTCACCTGCTGCTCTCCCAGGCTCTGGGACTCAATCCAGCAGAGATTTTGCATAGACTAAGTTGGATCATTTGCCTCTATCGCCTAAATAAGACCCATCTACATGTTTATTGCACATTATTTTTCATACGCTGCTAGGTGTCTCTAGATCATTTATCGTCACTGTCCAAAAAAGGCAAATCGACGATGAATATGTTGACCCAAAGTTAAGCTGTTTTACTACTGTGCTGTTTGTCGCTACTCACTTATGCCAGCTCGAAGACAAAGGAGGGTCAGGAAGCTCAGACTGAAGGTGCCAGTTCAGCAGATGAGAAAAAAAACAGCTTTAAGGACTTCATAAAGCAGCTGCCTTCACGCAAAGGCACACGCAGTCCTGCCAAAGACCCTAAATCCTCACTGGACAGGGACGGCAAGGCTAAACTGTTCAGAGACCAAACACAAGTAAGGAAGCATTATTTTTATTTGCCACTGTGATCAGAAGTGTTATATATATACACAATATATAATAGATCTAGTATATTTTTATATGTTGTGTGTGTATATATTCAATAGAGAGAAGAAATTAAAGCTTTAAGATTATTACAGCATCAGAAATAATCACAAATTCACTTCATAGACTCAATGTTTAAAGAGTATTCTAGTATGAGTGAGTGTCTCCAGTCAGTGCAGTATTTAAAGTGATCACTGAAATACTTGTAACACACAAATCACCACAATTGTGTCTGACGTTATCTCGTAACAGGACGGCGTCAGATCCCCCTCCTCAACATCAGAGGATGATGAGAGTGAGAAGAAGCAGACGAGGAAACAGAGACAAAAGAAGATTAGAAGAAAGATCTCAAAGTTCTTCAAGTTGAAGTTTGAGAAAGAGCAACATGGATCCCAGCCTCAGAAGCCAGAGCCAAAACCAGAACCAGAACCAGACCTGGAACCCACTGTTGTCTCTCCTAGTAAGCTCCTCCGTTACACTATTCAACACAAACCAATTTTGTAAAGCTGAAGAGTGAGTATTAGTGAGTGCACTTGTTGATGGGGGACAAAAATGCATTATTGTGTAACAATATATGCACTATAGTGACCTTGTGACTACCAAAATATGCAAAAGAGTGACCTAAAGTGCTGTTTTGAGTATCTAAAGTCACCTCTTGAGTGACATACTTTGGACTACTTTTAAAACATAAAACGCAATTTTATTTGGTATTTAAAGCTAAAATGTTACTGATTGCATTCGGTTGTAATCTGTTTCCTTGTGTGAATTTAAGCATACATTAGATATAAGAATGTGAGGAAAGTAGGAGGCTCAACATTTGAATGACATGTCTTAAGTGTGTGTTTTGTTGACGCAGATCACCCTCCTCAGTTCTATGACGAGGTCGCAGAGAGGCTGGAACAGATTGCTCAGAGATCCAACAGTCTTAAGAGACCACATCCCACTGCCCCAGTGTCCCCAGGTAAACACACAAAGGCACACTCTTTAAACAATTAAAATGGTCAACATTTAAGAAACATTTTGTTTAATAACACCACAAAAGTAAATGACTATGAAAGTGATCTTGATCTGAAGTTAAGTTTCTTGCAGTCCATCCCTAAAATGAATATAACTGTAATGTAAATAAGATAATGGATGTCCATTCCTCACCTTTAGCAACAAATTATTGCAAGGGCCTTAAATAGTTTATAAATCAAATTTTGTTTTATTGTCTCAGTACACAACAGGACACCACTGAGCCTTTGTAACACAACTGGTTCAGTCTCAGTTAAGTTCACCTGAGCTGTGACTCCTCTCATAAAACAATCCACATTCAGCTGAATTAAAAGCTGCATGATGCCCTTCGATTGACTATGAGATTGTTGTTTGTCTCTTTCAGTGTGTGACAAAGAGGTAATGGTGCAGCAGCTTGTAAGGGTTCTTTCTATGGAGGGAGATTCTATCAACACTAAGGTAGGTGTGGAGACAAATCCTGCATTTGTCTAACTACAGTTCACTGATGAGCTGCTCTGTGGCTGTTTATACAAAAAATGACCGATAAGACAAAAGTATTGGAGAGTCAGACTGAGTGGAGTCCACGCCTATTCTGACAGATCCAGTCGGACTCCTTCCTGCGCACCAGCTTGACTCGTCTTTCCTACCCATCGTTCGCCAAGCTCCTGGACACTTTCAGCAGTAGTCGGGTGAGCGAGGTCCCGGTCCTGCAGCCCCTACCTAGTCCAACGCTGGAACGCCTGGCTGTCACCATGGACGTGTCCCGACGGATCGTGACGGCCACGGGAGCCCAGCGCATGCAAGGCTTTGCCGAGCGATACATGGAGAACTTTGCCCCCTGGGTAAAGAGCCAGGGAGGATGGGTGAGTGATTTTTATGACAAACATTCTAACTAATTAAGTCCAAATATGTCATCTAATAGGTAGAAATTACCTTAGCATTTAAATAAAAAGAGCGCCCTGGATCCCCCACTTCTCAAGATAACTGCATAATGTAACTGTGTCAAACGTCATACAGGGAAAAACAGGATGATACATGTTAAAAATCATTAAAAAAAGGGAGCAGGAAATAGTGGAAAGGATGGATAGGAAGGAAAAAGGACTTTGTTCAGACGTTCAGTTGACGTTCAGATAAAAAAAATAACAAGATAATTTGTACTTGAATATCTACAACCATATATGTTTGCATTCAAGCAACATAACTAAAATAATTTACATTACCTTATTTAAATATCTTCCGGTATTACTCATTTAGGTTTCATATTACTATGATATTTATAGTTTCTTTGGTAATTGGTTTTAATCTTCATGTGGATTTGTATTGATCTCATGTGGCTGGGATCCAGCTGCAGGTAATACAACTGTTCAGGAGATGACCTGCAGCTGTGGGAGCAGTTACTTACTCACTTCTGGAGAAATGAAGCCCCTGCATAGACATGAAGTGAGATTATAAACCCGTGTGGCTGTTGTGATGGATGGGAGAGTTTAACACAGTGGGTGATGTTAACCCTCACACTGACCTGCATGAAGACCCTGAGGCAACTGTCAGGGAACAGCTATATAAGCTGGCGCGCCACTTTAGTAACAAAGTGATGGTAACATGGTAAACCGGAACCACAATTTTAGCATTAAGCTTATTTTGGTTATGTTTAAATTGATAATTAGTTTTATGTGGAATTGTAATGTAATTTTGATCATATTTTTGCAGAAAGACTGAAACAGGAGTTATATAACAAATCTAGACTGAAGAACAATTTTTAAAATGAATTATTTACTCTTCTATTCCTGTGTTAATATCTGCCACTAGAGGATGTGGACATTAAAAATGTATATTGAGCTTTATTTCCCTTTGCCTACTTAACATCAACCTCTTCTTTCTTCTTTAGGAGAACGTGGTGGATTTTGAGGACGTGGAGTACGACTGAGTTCTCAGAGGAGTCTTTTCGATTCCAGCTGATCAACACTGAACCTTGGACTGACGTTAATGTAAAGAAAAGCGGTTCTTTCCTGCATGGATCAGCTTTTCATGCGGCGACTGTGAGAAGAGCATCTGAGATCAAATCTAGCAATAATCACCAGAGGATATCGTTCTCCATGGTCAGAAAAAGAAGCTATTTGTTGTTATTGATGAATGTAGATCATTGTACTGAAAGGCCTGTCAATCAATTTGAGAGAGAGGGCAGGTGGTACTGCGGTTGCAGTTTTGGGCAGTTTACATTTGGATCACAGATCCTCAGAGCTTTCAGTTCTTTATTTCACTGTGCAGTTTTTACCCTGACAGTTCTCTCTGGACTCTAGAGTCCATCCTGCTGTCTGAGGAGTTATCCCAGTATTAACAGAGCCAGATGGTAACCAGCTTTGTGGTGCTGGTTATCTAAGATCAACAATGTGAAGCTCAGTGAATCTAAAGCGAGACAGACTGAGTTAAAAAGCTTCCTGACGCAGGCGACTTTGGGACATGAAAACTCAACTTTGCTAAAACTACTAGCTGATTTAGAACCACAAGAGTGAATACAGGTAGACAGCTTATGAGTAGGAAGTGAGAGAGGAATCATTAACATTTATTAAAATCATGCAAATCACTGTAATTAAGAGATATAAGACATCTCAAGACAAGATACACAACAAGAGATATGAAGGTAAAAATCTACAAGGATAAGAACTCAGAATGTAAATATGTAGTTTTTTAAAAATAGCAGCACTACACCCCAAGGGTGTAATTGATGTTGAGAATAGGAAAATAGGTTTTACTGGAGGAGTGAGCGGAACAGAAAATATGTTTGTCCTTGAAGAATCACAAGAGTGTGTTCCCTTCAACCAGAGATTTTTACTGCATTTTAACCAATGGTCGAGTGTTTTACCACGTTTGAACATGATCCATGAATAGTGGATCTCCCCAAAACAACATGTAACGCCAGTAATAGGGAAAAGCAGACACTAAAACCTCATAGTAAATACTTCAGCATATTTAGAAGAAAACAAATTTTATCATACGGGGTTTTTACAATGATGTTGGAGCAGAGATGTGGTGGCAATATAACAAATCATTAGGCCCTCAGCATTAATTGAAAAGCTGCATGTTGCTTTGGTAAACCCGACTCTATTTTCTGGCAGAATATTATTACAGATTATTCCTTTACAATTGTTGCCCCGACTAGTTGAGACAAAGATGACAGACGGCCATTTTTATTTTTGTTTGTTAAATATACGACCTGTTATCTAATGAAATGAGAGCGGCTGCACCAACGGAACTTTAAAAGATTTGTCAGTTTTTTTGGCCGCACACAGACACTCTATGGTTTACATTCATGTTTGAAAAGAACTGAAGTCTGACTATGAGTATTTTATATGGTGAAAATTACTGTTTTTTTGATGTTGTTTCTATGCCATGTTTTATATATTTATCTATTTGTTTATATTTGCTATATGTTGAAGAAGCAATTATCAGGTTAAGTCAACATGATGGTACATGGTGTGTGTGGGGAAAAAAAAACAAAAAACATCTGGATCTGTTTGCATAATGAAATTTTGCTTCTGCATATTTGAAAACCACACAATTGAAACTCTGAAGAGCTCAAAGATTCCACTAAGGGGGGGAAAGTTGTGATTTTTTGCTATTTAAATATTTTGTTTGAATTTTTATTTAAAATTGCAACTTGACATCCGAGAAAGAGGAAGTAGGCGTCTGTTCAACAATGCAATATCTATCAATTTGCAGACGGGGGGATGGAAACGGAAAGAGGAGCAGCAACAATGCTGTAGTCAGGTTCAACTCTTCGAAAAAAAAAAAAAATAAACAGGAATTAATTGAATGTTCTGAGAAATACGTGACTGTTCTGTTAAAACCTGCAAGTTTCACTTCTGCAACCAGTGACTCAAAACACTCTACAGGCCACATGTCTGTTTCAAGTTGACTGTTGAATAACCTCTGCATGATAATGAATGTTGGAAAACCTCTACAGTGGTTCTAGAAACCAAACCTGAAACCACTCCTGAACATGATGTTGCAAAGTCATTTTTTATTAGTTATGAACGTGTCAATACATGATGGTATTAATGATTTAAGTTATCTCAAAGGAGAGCGCTAACTGACTGCATGTAGACATGAGAAGTCTACAGTTTAAGCCCTGGAAATCAAAATCTTTTTAAACATTTTTTCTAAATAAAAGCATCTTTTAAAAAGTGATAGTTTTTCATGCATCCCTGAACACACGCACACGCAAACACACATTCAATTAAAAACACTAGACATCTACTATAGCAAATGATTTATTGAAATGATTAAAGGTGGAGTCGAAGATTATGGAGAAAGACTTGAAATTTGAATGAAGCACCAACACAAACACAGGGAATTCAATGCAAGGAACTATGGTAACAATTCCTGGATGCATCTGATTGGAAGAACACTTTCACTCTCAGGGATTTGAAAACGGACGAACCACCCTCTTGTTTGGTGATGTTCAATTCCTAAAACCATTTTAGGTGAGAAATTAGCCATACATACAGTTGCTGAATCTGTCTTTTTCTAGATCAACTAGTCTTAAAGTTGACACACGGTATCCCACACCTTCTTCCTCCTCCCATCCCTCCAACATTTTCAGTTCCTACTAACTACCCCACATATGATTCTAGTCCTAAAGTGACATAAAATTCTACCAGACTGTGTTCTGCTCTTTAAATCTTCATGTCTATTGTTAGTAGAAACCTCACAAATGTCCACAAAATCAATCAAAGATTATAATTAAATAATAAAAAATATGGACTTGTAATGATTAAGTCGTACTGACAACATGTATTCCATACCAGATAAAGTGTTTCTGAGTGTAAATAAATATTGAAAATGAAAATAAAAATATCAAGGGCTGAAAATATTAAAACCATTTGAACTGACCAAAAATAGTTTTTAGAGCCCTTATTTCTGGGACTCAAAGATTATTCAAGTGTTTAGTTAGTAGTGGAGGACCCAAAGAAAGGAGAGTAGTTGTAGTGTAGTAAAGAGGAGGATCGATCAAACCAAGACTGAAATCAAAAACTAGGCTTAAACTGATAATTCATCATTTTTCAAAAATTGGCCTATTGTCATGATTCCCATAGTCATTGCAATAAATGCTTTCCCTTTTTTTGTCTATACAAGCTGTTTCCAGACCAGCGGAGCAGAGCTGCTCAGCTACTGCTATGCCTCTAATGGTATTTTTTTGTTTCCCTCATCAAACTCAGCAAATACACAATCCAGCAACACCCAAACATTGTAGTGGACGACAACATTAGGAAAACAGTTCTATCCTGTAACGTTCCCTTTTTATCTCACAGCGTGGTGAATGTGCAGGTCACAACTCATCCACCACAGGGTTTTGGGGTTGCTGGGTTGTGTATTTGCAGGGTTTGATTAAGGCAACCAAAAAATTCCATTAATCACATAGTAGTAGCTGAGCAGCTCACACCTGAGCTCTGCTGGTCTGAAACAGCTTGTAATGACAAAAAATTGTAAAAATAACCTGTTGCTATGGGAATACTGAAGATGGACGAATTTTCAAAAATGTTGAACTAGAAAGATAGAGTTGTATAAACTTGAGGTAAATAAGAACAATAATGAATTAAACACTATGGGTTACTATATATATATATATATATATATATATATATATATATATATATATATATATATATATATATATATATATATATATATATAAACCAATAATTAGATGAAAACAATTTAAATATGAGCACCTTCAGGCTATAAAATAAGTTTTCAAAATGCTTGTATGTTAGATGCAACAATGCAGCAACAACCCACAAATATACCACAAACGTTACACAAACCTGAATCATGTAATGTAATAAACGCAGGGATCTGATAACTTACCCACAAACATAATTTCAACTGTAACAACGTTAAAATTAAGTAAAAGTAGTTTTAAAAACGCTAACGTTTTACATTTACAGGGATTTGTTGTTCGCTGGATGCTGAAGATCTTCATATTTCAAAATTGGAATAATTTCCTTTAAATGTAGCAGATCACTAATATAATAAAAAAACATCAGTTTATACAAGTGTCTAGTCTAAATATCTTTAATAGCCATTACCACATATTTTGTTCTATTGATATTTTTCTGATTTTGATCAGATGCTGTATATGAAAAAATGAGCAATAAATCATCAACCGTCAACCAATCATATTTATTACAGATTTCTTCAAGATTTTACTACAAATAAGACAAGTGAAAAAAAATCATGATGGACAATATATTGCAAAGGTTTATGACCAATCATAGTAACCCTATACAAAAGCAATTTGCTTAAAATATTTACAAATAAACAACGCAAACTGTTGTTATAGCAACAGGGCCTGCAAAGTGAATCTACTTATTATGGCTGTGGGAATGTCCTTGCATTAAAGGCTGTGGATTTGTGTTACGCTTGTGGTATATTACATTATGGGATGTTTTAAAGTCAGTGGGTCGAATACCTGATATTTTTGGGATTAATATTAAAAAGCTATAGATTATGTAGAAAATGAGCTCAGAGCTCTGTAAAAAAAATCCTTTTCTTTTAATACAGCGGGCGTGAAGAACATTTCAGAGCCTGATATAACACATAAAACTGTACCAGCAGGTTATAAAGTTAACGTCGCTCTCTTCTCTTCTTGATGTCCTGGATGGACATTAAAATACAGAAATTCTGAATTGTGAGTGGCAGCACATGTTTTCACAGTCCTGGTGAATCTCCTGTTGTCTCATAGCACAAAGATACTATAACCAAACAAATAAATGAAGTTTTACATTTGTTTTTTCTGAATCCTGTGGACCCCATGGTCCCCTCAGGTTATTCTGCAGGAGCAGTGCCTGAAGCTGGTTGGATTTAATGGTAAAATGTACGGCATTTTCCTGATTTGACTGTAATTGTATCATTTTTCATGTGCCTGGTGTAAAGAAAACCAGTTTTCTGTCAGCTCCACCTCCTCAGTCTGGTATTCATGGTTTTATCCGACCGACTGATCTCATTTAAAAACCAATACCGGCAAACAAAGGTAAGAGATTTTTTTTCAGGATTCTTAAAGGGGAATTTGTAACCCGATGCAATTTCAGAACGTTTGAAAGACACCCGTTTAGGGTCTGAACCCAGAGTAAACACTTGAGCTCCACAGTCTGGTTCAGGGAGGAGGTTGAGATCTCGGAGCAGATTGAGCTGATGAGCCGTCACCAGCTGATCCGCGGTCAGTCCAGATACTTCTCAGCACACAGAATCTGACAGTACATCAGCATGGAGAAAACCAGGGCCAGGATCTGACAGGACAGCAGGAGAAATACAGGTCAGATACAAACTGGCAGCAAATATAAAATTAATAACAGCCCCAAAACCATTTGTTTTCTATTTGATCATGTATTTGATGGTCATGTGCACCAGAGCCCTTTTCCTGAATTCTAAGGTACAGATCATAATCATAATCATAAGTTGACAAAAATAAAAAAAATGTTTTTTTCTCATCATCCCTGTTTTAAGGCCTCAGTGAGCAACAGATCAAAAATGATGATGAATAACTGTAAGATGCTTTGTTTTCTACATGATAAAGGAGTGTTGACACAATATCTAATAGAATCTAACAGAACTGGATAAGAAGGACAATTTGAATAAAGTGAGGAGAGTAAATATAATAGATACATGTAATAAAAAATGTAGGTGTATACATACATATGTATAAGTATGTACATATAAAATAGTATATAATAATTGCGCAGTGATATTCTACAGTACATGAAGCCTGCCTACAGAAAGAGTACAGACTCAATTTAGTCATTTGTATTGTTGAATATTTAATTATTGAACAAACAAACAGGAACACTGTGATATTTGGTAAGACAGTTTTATGGTACATCAAATATAAGGTGTGTTTCAAACGTCCACATAAATGACTGAATTCACTCTTTATGTGTATGAAAGTGTTTTCTAATTAAACTGTGAATGACTGACTCACAGCCAATCTAACAGCTGGAGAAACCATGACTAAGGTCGGAGATGCAAAAGAAATGATGAATAAATGCCTGGGACACCCACCTGCACGACACCAATACACACACCAAACACCAGCACCGAGGGGATGTTGTCCAGCAGCCACTGCCGGGCCTTCTTATAACACGGCTGCAGGGAATCGAGAAACATTAGGTGTCAACTAAGCACCAACTGCAATTTTGAATACATTCTATATAAGTATGAGTAGTAAGTATGACTGGTCAAATAAGCAGTGTTGGGCATTACTATGAAAAAGTAATACGTTTTTGTAACTAGTTACTTTTTTCCTGAGTAACTGAGTTACTGCACTAAAAGTAACTAGTAACCATATATATATTTATGTGTGTGTCCAGTTGAAAGAGATTTTTGCCAGTTTGCCATCTAACTAACAGCCTTACCCACCATCCCCTGTACTGTATAAGGAAGTGATACAGTATGTACGTCAGGTCAGAATCACTACAGCTGCTAGATGGCGTCACTCACCAATGGAGGACAACCACTTCCTGCATCTACAAGCACGTGTAACCAGTCGAACCCTTATTTGTGGGGCTGATAACCACTGATAGCACCCGTTCAGTCCAGTGATAACAGCCCAAGTGGCTGAATAAACATACAGTAAAGCATTAGAAGAGTTGTGGTATAATATAATATAATATGTTATAAGTAGGTATAGTAAAATAGTTACTTGGTTATAATTTTATGTTCAAAAATCAATAAAGATACATGTTAAAAGCACTAGTATAGTAACAGAAGGATGTCAAGGCAAGTCTGTTTTATTTGTATTGCCTTAAAATCACAGATCACAGATTCGGCCCAAGGGGCTTTACAGTTTGTACAAAAGCAACACAAACATCCCCTGTCTTTAGATGTGTGAATACAGCAATGAGTAATGCATACTTGGCACCTGGATAGCAGTATAACGCTGAATATGCATCACCACATCCTCAACCACGTCACTGCTCCCGCTGCGTAATCAACTTATCACACACACACTGGTGCTGTGGTGGTTGGTGAGGAAATAACTGCAGTTCCCTGCAGGAAAACACCATTTCACAGCTGGTGCTGCTGTTATTCCTCCTGGTCGTACTGACCATTAGAAGATCCCTTTATACAGTATTTACTGATACAAGTAATAAGGAACAAATCAGCAGTCCCCCTTTAACACACTTTGCGGGGACTATTGTGAACGCGTGCTTTTAAAGCTGCGGCGGTGTATGAACGTAAAGTAATAAAGCAAACAGATTGCCGCGGTTTGGCCTAAACAATCCCCGAGGGGTTCGTTAAAAAGCTGCACGCGAGATGCTTTTAAGTTGCCTAATTCTCAACCCAAATCTTTTCCAGATGGATACACGCATCCTTCATACGTGAAGAATGTGCGCTATTTTGTATTCTATGGCAATTATTTTGTTTACAGCTATGAGTGTACTCTGTGTTGTGGGAGTGAGTGGAGTAGTGGAAGGACCATGCATTTACTGAATCACATGCATGGCTCTGTTTGGTTTATTATACTAATAAATCTTGCAGAGACTTGTTTGTGCATTACCATTTACTGCCACCAACATTTGTGGCTGGACGTTTTTGTCCTGGAACCCGTCAGATGTGGAGGCGATCGCACATCACGCGCGCTCGCACATCTGGAGCAGATTTGGCATAAAATGTAAAACCCACCTCACTCCAGCCGTCGACACACTGGTCCATCCCCCCGGAGCAGCAGGACGAGGGCAGCGTTCCGTTCAGCACGTCGTACCAGTCGGTCTTGTTCGTGACGCCGCAGCACTTGACCTGTTAGAGGAGACAATACGATAAAGAGAGTCAGCCCTACTTATAAATAACTCATGTGTTCGCTGTTGACCAGCAGACTCAGGGACAGAGGGTCTAGTGTCAGTGAGCCTGAGCAGCCAAACCAACCAGCAGCTGGACGTTAGGGTTAGTCATATACAGTACATTGCATTCCTACAGTAAATTATTATCAGGTATGGGCATACACCCTTTATTCATGCAATACGAGACGCTGTGATCCGTGCTCACCATTTTCTGGAGACTGTCCCAGGATTTTTTCAGGCCAGGTTCAGTATTGTAAATCTTCATGCCCGCCTTCAATTCATCCTGCGCTTTGGAATCCAGCTGACAAAAGAAAAGAAAGACAGTTATTATTTTATTATTATTATCAATTAAAGTCAGTTATTTTAGGTTGTGAGGATTATTTTGTTTTGTCCAAAATTCCTGAAGATATTTATACCACACATTAATATTCCAGCCATTAAAAACAATATTAAATAAACATAACCAGGGGATGCAGCAAAATTGAAGTTTAACAATTTCAACGTAACCCTTGTGATTTAGGAAACAACGCCACATGCAGGTGAGCTGATGATAGACTGTCTCTATTAATTCTTATCTCACACTGTGCATAGCCTTCTACAACGTCCCAGCATGCTTCCTGACACTGCTCTCATGGGCCTGTGGGAAGTTTTTTCTATAATGAAGTGTCATGTCGAGATTAGGTTACTTTGTCCGAGTTTGCAGATTTATTGTGACTCGCTCTTTCCTGCTCCTACCACAGTTGTATTTCACATCCGTTAACATTTCAGCCACAGGACGCCTGATAACACCATTCACATTATTCAATTGTAATATCTCCCAATGTCTCAAATTAGCAATATTCTAAAAAGCATATTAAATCCGGTAGCATCATTATGCCTCTTCTTAAATGATGATTAATAACCACCTTGAACATTTCTCGTCTTTTATCTTATCTGACGAATAAAGATTGATTGATTAATATTTTGAGATTCTTAACCCCATAATTAAGAGATACGTTTTTTTTTTGTCTCTGCTGAACTCAATGTGCAATAACTAACATAGATATATGTTACTCAGACACTTTTCACACTGACACTTTTCCATGAAAGGTCACACTTTTATTTATATTTAACTTCTTTTAAAATCTTTCAATGCTGCTGTAGCACTGTGAATTTCCCCACTGTGGGACAATAAAGGAGCTATCTATCTATCTATCTATCTATCTATCTATCTATCTATCTATCTATCTATCTATCTATCTATCTATCTATCTATCTATCTTATCCAAGGAGGATTTATACACCACACACATCATTCTATCACCATTCTATTCATCACTCATGATGAATAGAAAATATAATTTAGACATTCACAAGGTTAGAAATAATTATTTAATTTGAAAGGATAATTTTCAGCTGTGCTAATATCATTGTACAGATCATTCTGATCATCCAATCGCTTCTAATGCAATTAGATTAATGCAAATGCTGCTGGAAATAAGCCTCTATATGCCTATGTAGCAATACATTAAAAACATTAATACATCTCCTTTAGTAAAATCCTAAAAGCTGTTAGAGAGAAGTTAGAAAGTTTACGCTGCAACATTCCTACTGTCAAACAACAGCAGAGGTCCAGACAACCAAGGTAAACACACTTCAGCTCTGACACAGAGCAGACAAAGAGTCAGATACTGCACCGTGTCATGGCGCCTGAACCTTTGAACCCTGCAGTCGCTGAGCTCACCTTGTCCTGGAAGATGTGTATGACCAGCACCAGAGCCACTTCTGTCAGGACCAGCAGCAAAAGGATCACGAAGAACTGCAGGTATATAGAGAAGAATACGTTATGATGCATTCAGATTCTTAAACATCTGCGGCTTCTCTGTTGCGTTGATTTCTCACCATGCACAACAGGCAGCGCTGCTCCTTGAGGGCCCCGAGACAACCCAGGAAGCCCGTCACCATGGTGATGCCGCCGGCGACCAGCAGCAGGTTGGCGGCCGAGAGCGACGGGAAGGACAGAGGAAGTGAGGAAAACTCTGCCTGGGTGAAGGACAGCCACACGCCGACGCCGAACAGGCCGCATCCTCCGAGCTAGCGAGGAAACGCAATGTCAGAGCAGTGTTGAACGCAATTTTAAATCATTTTCATACAATAGGCAACGTTCAAAATCGAAAACAGCCCTATTCTGATATTTTTCCAGTTCAATATAAACAGCAGCAATGCACACACACACACACACACACACACACACACACACACACACACACACACACACACACACACACACACACACACACACACACACACACACTCTGAAAATCCATCATCCATCCTACTGAAATACCTACTCTGTTGTAATTGGCATGGCTCTATTGGGCATGCCACACTCCTCAGAGAGCAACGAAAATCAATTATAGTCACAACTGTTGTGTTAGCAGGAACAACAGGAACGTAAATATTTAATTACAAATATATATTTTTTAATGTTAGGGCCTTGCGCAAATACTGACCCAGAAGATGAGGTTAAAGATAAACATCAAGTATTTGACGCAGCACAGGCACCTCCGAGACGCCGACATCCTGCAAAAGAGAAAAAAAAACAAAAAAACACAAGGAGTGGAAGTGTGTTTAATGCCTCATGTCAGCTCTTTTTTGCGCTTCCACGGACCTGCAGAGAAAACAGAGCCACACCATTCATCCGTCGAGCCTGAGGATGTCTTTTTTCGCTGACTGTGGACTTAATCGTGTCAGGAAGTGGCCGCTTCGCACCCGGTGTGAACAGGAGGTAGAACTACAGCAACTTACACTTTTATTTTTTTTTTTTAAACATTGGTGTTAATTCAACTGTTGCTTTATAAGATGCAATGATATAAAAATGTCTGACGTTTTTCATCATGACATGAAAACTCCTTGCACCTCGTGTGGTTCACGTTCGTTTTTTGGCCTCGCACCGCCTGCTGACCCCACACAGGAAGTCAAACTCCTGACAGGAAGGAAGCTCCCTCCCCTCCTCAGTAGACCTAATTATACTGCCGAAGGAATTTCCCATGACCGCAGCAAACCTGTGACTCACCGGAGAGCTCTGAGTTTCTTTACAATGACAAACATCCTTCAAAGCGTAGCTGCTGTGGTTTTATATCATATGTGTGTCGCTATTTCCAGAGTTCCAGTAGATAAGTTGTGCACGAACTTACAGCTCAGAGCCGGAAATGGACTTTTAATTGGTGTTAGTCAGAGATTGGCTGGTTTACTTAGGACTGAACGTCTGGTGGTTCACTTAAAGTTAAAGGTCCCATATAATTAAAAGTTAAACTTTAATATCTAGAGACATCTACTGTATGCCTTAAGAAGAAAAAGAAAGGCTGTAAAGACAGTTGATGTGTCAGATACTGTTGCATAAACGACAGAAAAAGTCACCATGGGAGCAGCT
Organism: Eupleurogrammus muticus; assembly: GCA_036785175.1. Lineage (NCBI taxonomy): Eukaryota > Metazoa > Chordata > Actinopteri > Scombriformes > Trichiuridae > Eupleurogrammus > Eupleurogrammus muticus. Next base: position 18,435,782 of record JAYKQN010000011.1, on the reverse strand, counting down.
CGGACTTTGAATTTTCAAGATATTGTTTTGTTTCTTTCACAACAGAAACAGCAGAAATACTTATCGTAAACATCTAACCTGAAGGCAGATCTGATGCTATATGTACCTGTGATAAGGCCGTAGTGCCTTGTTCATGTCATACGACTCATGAACATCTGTAGGTACGAACAACCGCGGATTGATATCCATCCATGTTTCGCAGGTTCGTATTTTGAACCTGGCGCCACACCCGACTAGTCGCCCTTTCTGCCGCCACCCACGGCCCCGTGCGTCATCTCCGACACTCGTCTCCCTCGTCTCGCCCTCTCATTACATACTGTGTAATCATGATCATGTGTTGTTCTTATGCCCTGTAATTGTTTTTGGGGGAATAGTACTTTCTTACCTAGTAGAGTAGTATTGGCATTTTAAATGACCTCAGATGGCTATTCTAGTTTAAAAGTTTAATATAAAATGCTAAATTGTGTTCGTAAGTTGGGCCCAGTCTGTATGTGCTTCTATAAACTAGCCTGGGATATGATTATAAATAATTAATCAAACAGCAGCAACTCTCACATGAATGAAGTCAAATGGTATTTGTATTTTTTAAAACCACAGTTTAGTGCACTTTTTACCTCTGTTGTTCATATTCCTGATCGGCTGATTTCGGTGTGACATTGTAAATTCACGGACAAACAACCTTCTGAATCCAGGCTATGGATTGAGGGTACATAAGGGTCTGTTTTGTCTTTTATTTGCATTGCAAAATACGAAAAAAGGTTATATTTTTTCTGTTTGTACAGTAGGTGCAACCATCTGCTGTTAACAATGAGCTTTATCTGGGCTGGATGAGTGTTTGCTGTCGGTTTGCTCGCTGTGATTCTTCCTCCTGTTTATACCGACCATCAGAAGACGCCTTCATAATGCACTCAGAGTGTAAGTGATGGAGGAACATCTCCACAGTCCTCCTTCTGTGCACGAAACTGTTTATTTGAAGCTTCAACTGTCCCATTGAGTCTTTTTAGTGCCAAACTTCCTCCTGTTGTTTACGATATTGCAGCTGCAGGAAGATGCTGCCATATATATATATATACAGTATATATATATATATATATATACAGTATATATATATATATATATACAGTATATATATATATATATATACAGTATATATATATATATTTTTTTTTTACTAAAAAGACTGAGGTAGATTCAATTATTGGAATAACTTATTTTATCTTCAGGTAAACCTTTAAATAAATCTTCGCTCAAAACATGCATGAAAACACTTTCACTTTCAATGTATGTTAGGGATAGTGACATTCAAATGCTTCTACACCGCATTTGATGACATATTGTACTTTTATAACAATGCATTTACAGTATCTGACAGCTGGAATTCATAATTACTCTGCAGGTTCCATATAACACTCTCTCATGCTTTATAAAATACAGCACACTGTTATACCATTTAACTGACTGACTAGATTGACATTAGACGGCCTTCAGGATCCCCCCCCTTTTTATTGGCCTGGATACATAATACGCTTCTTCTTTTGAGTGGAGGAATGAGCTCCCCTCGGAATACTACACATTTTCCATCCCTCCTTTCGATGGTTGGTGCGGTTTACTTTAGTTTGCATAACTGCTTGTCCTCTCTGAGCACAGCTTTCTGCTCCCTGAGATGAAGAAGAAAACAACAAAAATGCCAATTCCTATGATATGGATCTTTAATGAAACTAAATGAAGCTACACACATATACAGCACTGATATAGCACTGCAGCTGGAGGTTTGGGGGGGGTGTTGGTGGTGGTGGTTCAGGTTTGGTTCAGGTCATGGAGAAATACCGCAGACCACCAAGGAGATAATCCCCCTCTGACCTTTCTCTGACCAACTAGCTACCACAACCATGAAAACTTCAATTCTGCTGTGGTTTCCACCAGTTACATTTTTACTGCAACATCACCAGAGAAAGAACCATGTACGTTGGTTGAGAAAATGTGATTCAGCTGCTTTATGTTTCTCACCAAAATGCATTTGCTGGAGCAATTTAATTGTATAGGAAGGTCACTTCTAGGAGAAAAGGTTAATCTTACTTTGCACTGTTTTTGTCAGCCACTATGGATACAAGGTAGAACTGTTTAACATGCAACAACCAATAGAAAACAGCCTTTTATTTACATTAGTATCACTATATACATCAGTACTCAATGTAATCAATAATATTATATTGAATGTCTACATGTATTTTGCATCTTTGCATCTCTGAAATTGAAGTTTTTGTGACTTCTTGGCCAGATTCAGATTCTCCTACATCTTAATCACATCATGGTTTCACGTTTACATACTTTTGGTGGGAGGTCGTCGTCAGCCCCTTTGTTTTTTTTTTCTCCTTTAAATAAAAAAAATCTCACTATCACATGATCTTTCCTGCTTTAATGCAATATATCTTTGTTACTTGTGCAAATCAACTAAAACAAACTTTGACAGATTTGAAACTGTAGTTGCACTTAATTACTTACCAACATATTCATTGTATTATTTGGATTTAATACATATTCATGTAAATGTGCTGTGTTTTAAACATAGTGTATACAGTATTTGAAGTGGAACTTTTGATTTAGTTACTAAACTGGAATTAAAACAACTTTTACCTGAATTTGGTTTCACTTCTTTCCTCTTCTTCGCTGCTCTCCGTAGTTCCCAACTCCTACAGCTCCTGGTTTTGCTCGTTTCTTTTTCCTTGCTAGATCTCCTTTGGATTAGTCCCCCTGAACCAGCCAGGCTTCTCAACCAGATTTCCTTTCTTCTCCTCTACTGCAGACTCCCTCACCGATAGACGGAGTTCAACCCCCTTTTTTTTCCCCCCCTCAAGTAACTTGTCGTCTTTCCCAATTCTGAATATTATACTGGCGTTATGCAGTTTTCCATCTGGGACGTTTTTACTCTGCTTTCTCCTCAACTCTTTCCAGATGTGTGTTTTTGTCTCCCCTCTCTGAGCTCCTCCCCATTTCTTTCCCGTTACTTGTCCCTCCTCCGGCCCACAGGCTCTAAACCTCGGCCTGTCCCACTTATTCCATTTTTTTACCTCTTTCATCCAGTAATTTTAGGTCATTGTGATGCTCTTTTATATACATGTGTATGCACTCATGATTGACAAATAAAATGATGAATATTTTGTATTCTTCCAGGGTATTTATTAATCAGAATATCAGTATGTCTTCAAAATAAACCTGCAACATCATGTCAACATGCAGAAAGAATCACTTTTGACTCCACATCTCCAAATTTCCAAATTATACTGTTGTGTTTCCTCTGAGTTTTAAATGCACCACTGCACTTTAATCCACATTTACATCATACATTTCTTCTTTCTTTTTCCCCAGTGGCTGCTTCAGCAAGTAGTTAATTTCATGTCAGAGACACAGAGGAAAAACTACTAAATCACTTCAACCTCCATAATATTACAAGGTGAAATGTAACCGAGTACATATTTTCCATTTGACACAACTTCTGGTTCACTTCCTGGAGGGATCCAGTTTCTTCTATTACAGAGGCAAACAGTTTACATGTCATTCTATTACATTAATCTGAGGGATTTTTACCTTGCAGATTAAGATTTTACACAAAATACATGATTTACAAATAAAATATAATGTACAGTTATGGATTACACCACCGTGGGCCTCCCTTCAGAGAAAAGCATCCCCTCACCCCTCCTCTTTTAGCTTACTTCCTTAGTTTCGAACAATTCCTGGATGCCTATGGTATCATGATCATGTTATTTGATCCCAACAATTGAAGCTATTTGGAGCCCTTCTAGAGAAACCCGCCTCCCACCACCAGAAAACCTCTGGGTGCAACTATCCAGCAGAATATAAAGCGGTTAAAATGCGCTGCACCTCTAACAGACAGACAGTTTATCACATGTACTAATTATACCTCTGCATTTGAGAAAGTAAGTTTTGCATGCTTTTACCAGATTGTCGTTATTGGGCATTAAAATTAGTGGATTATTCATGTTTCTTTTCTTATAGGGGTCTTATATTACCTTTTCCAAATTTTAATAATTTAAGTTGTGCTCCATTAAAATAAAAAAAATGCATGCAGTTGTAGTCCAAAAGCACCTAGTCAGACGTGTAGTAGCAATACGTTTTGCCTTCTCTCACACTGAGTCTCCCCTCCCTACTGAAACGCCCACCTTTGTTGATTGGCTAGCTCTGTCAGAAATGTCCCGCCCCTCAGAGAGCACCCTGGAATGGGGAGTGGGCTACAGGGATCCAATCCTGTTTCACGGCTTGTGTAAGAAGGAATAACAGAAACCTAAATATTTACACAAAGCATCGGGCCACTTTGTTGTACAAGTATAATTAATGATATTTAAATGTTAATCACGGATTTAACATAGAACACAGGATGTATATTTAAATTCAAATACTATATAATAGCATTTTTTTAACTTTGAATATCACCTTTAGGATTCAGATTCAGTCAGGTGTCCCTATTTGGAGGTGGTGGGTTGAAAAAACGTTTGACAAGCAGCAGGGAGTGTTGTTCCAAACCACTGACCGGACATTTTCATCACGTCAGGACAACTTTCTTACAGATCATTTCAACTCAAACCATGATCTTTCCTTTAATCTATCCTAGCGTTTTTTTGTGCCTGAATGTACCCAGACCTTATCCACATCGTTATCACACCATAAAACATTATTATTGTTAAACGTTGATTTGTAACGGCTTGGAGAAAGTGGAAAGCCCAGTGTCAAAATACCGTAAACACCATAAAAGCTGCTCTTTTGACAAAATATTGTTAACATTTGACACACCCCTCTCTCTATGACATTATTTTTCAACACATCATGTAATTAGTTTGCATGGGATGATCACTGATAATAACATTTGTTGCATGTTATGCATTTAGAACAATGTAATGTGTGAATGCCTCGTGCTTGCAGCAGTGAGTTGTAGCATCTGCTCTAACAAGTGCCTCGCAGTTGCTGTGTGGATGTAGCAGGAAAAATGAAACTACTTTTCACTGTATGTTGCATACTGGTCCCGCTTTACACTTCATTCTATTTCATCAATTTCATCCTCCTCCTCTTCCTGCTCTTCCTCCTCAGCCAGGGTGGAGCCCCTCATTTGGTTCCAGAGCGGAGCCAGGCGCCCGTCCACCGTCACAGCCATCGGCTGAATAATCTGATCTCTGGGTACAAGACAAGGGGGAGGAGAAGCATCTCATTTCCATCTCCTCGGACCCCCCGGAGTCAAAAAAAGCGATCATATGAACACACTCACTGCGATAGTCTGTTGATCATGCAGATGAGGCGGCGGGCCTCCTCCTCCTTCTCCTCTTCCGTCATGCCCGCCATCGGATCGGGCTGCTCCGCCTCCACCCGGCCCGTCACCAGGTTAATCCTGGCCCTGGCCTCGCGGTATTCCTCCGTGTCCGAGTCCGAGTCGCTCGAGTACTGGCAGGCGTACTGCCTGTCGACGGAATTCCTCCGGCCATTCAGCAGCCCCCGAGCGGCCAGCAGCCCGGCGGCGTTGCCGTAACCCGTGTATTTGACGAAGCGGCTCACTGTTGAGGAACACAAGACGCAAACTTAACCATTTGGTGTGAGAGAGTTAGTACTCCCCTATCTCTTGTCATGACCATGACATGACAATTCTATTTATATGTATGTATGACTATATTTAAGACCAGTGTTAGGAGTAATGCATGACAAAAGTAATAAATTACTATAATGCATTGCTTGTTGCTGTAACCCCGTAATGTATGCCATTACAGATATAAAGTATATATATATTTATGGTAACATTTTATTCTGTACAAATGTCAGTAGTGCGTTACAATACACTTTTAACTGGATTAAAGGTTGTGAGTTTTGGGGAATTTCCTCATACAAATTTGCTTAAATCACAGCAGCAGGGAGTCATGTTTCACTTCTTTCTCCTTTTGGCTTGTCAGATGCTTGATTACTTTATTACTTTACTTTACTCTGTGTTCTAAACCTAAAGAACTGTCCAAGCGGAGGACAAGAGTGGAAGTGGAGATTCTTGGCCTCTAGAAGTTAGGAGACTCATGTCAGTGAATATTGTTGAAGATATAGTAGTGAGAGTAACTTAAATGCAATAGTAGTGTAACACCTTACATTTTAAAAACAATAATATTATAATGTAATTAATTACTTTAAATGACGGTAACAAGTAATAAATAACTCATTACCGTTTTGAAGTCACCTTCACATCACTGTTAAAGACTGAGAGTAAGAGGTATTTGCACAAAGGTTTGTCTAAAACTAGTTTGATAAGAGCTCTGCCGCCATAGACCAGTGTCGGTACCGTTCTCTTTGCAGAGCACGAACAGCAGCTCAGCAGCACAGTCCTTCACGTCCGTGTCGACGTGGGTCATCAGGCGGACCAGATGGCCCCTCAGCGTGGTGTCCTGCTCGGGTCGGACGGCGATGTCCCTCAGCGGAGGTAAGATCTGGGCCGGAGGTTTGGGGTCAGAGGAGAGGAAGCAGTCATTGCTGTGCTAAGGGACAAGTAGCTCTGCGGATCATGCCGGCTTTGCAATGGGGTGCACAGAGCAATCGCAGCTGTAGCTGTAGTCTCTCTACTTTATTCTTGCAGTTCAGCAGAAACTTTTCCAATCCTTTTTTAATTTCTCCAACAAATGTGTCAGACAGCTGTAAGCAGTTATGGCCAAAGTTAGCATGATCTATAGAGTCACAACACAAAAAACTGGGAGATATGCCAGGATAAAATACACCAGAGTTTCCCTTCAGGGGTTTCATCCATTTCCCGCAAGCCTTTACTGATTGCATTCCAGCTTTTCCTGCATGTAACAGTACAGCAGAACTTTAACTGAACTGAACTGTACAAGCAGGGGTGAACTCAGTGGGGGTGTAATACCGTGTTTGGAAAAACACCTCATAAATACCCTCTCGGGAGCATCCAAAAGTAGATAGATAAAACATGATAAATTGCCCCTGAGGTTGCTCTTCCAGTGGACAGAATGTGCAAAAAGTGCATGAATAGCTTGGAGAAAAGACAACACATCACAACTTTCTGCTTGCTGGTGCCCCGCAACACACACATCTGCACAGTGTGACAGGAACTGATCTCATTCAGGTAATCTCGAATCCTGTTTCTTTCCAAGAAACCCTCAGCCGGAATGTTGGCGCGTTGCCTGTGTCAATGCATGGTGGTGTTACACAGTGAGGCACACAGCTGTGGATAAAATGGGGATTCTTTCTGAAAATGTTTGTCGCACACATTACCATGTGCCGTAAGTAGCGACGAGTCTCCCTGTGTACCCGAGAACTCTCAGTCAGCAGGTTGAGGACAGGGGTTAGTTTCTCCTTCAGCTTCAGAGCCTGTAAAACAGCACATAAACACATTATTAACACACTAAAACGAAGTGTTAACATCATTAAGGACCGATCTTAGACTCCCTGCATTGGCTTCAGCTTCAGAATAGATTTTAAAGCTCTACCAACCCTCCAGGACTATCAGATCCTCGGGTACCTGGACTTATTCAATTATTCCTGAGGTGAGGACTAAAACCCACGGTAGGGCATCCATTCCCTATTACACCCCATGTCTGTGGAATTGCCACTGTGGATATTTCTCTACTTATTTCTGCCTCTATTGTTTCCCTCTTTATTCTATATAGTGTTTCCTCAGTTCCTCAAATCATTTTCTATCACTTCCTTTTTTATGAGTCCCTTTTTTATTAGTTTTTGTCTATACAAATAACGAACAGTCAGTATTAATCTATTAAAATGGTCATGAGTAAGGCAGCAGCTTTACATGAATTTATCCTGTATGTATGTGATCTTGTGGAGTAGTTCTAGTCTCGTTACAACCATCACGATCATGCAAGCTCACATCTCTATTTGCTCTACATACACCAGTATGCACTGTTCTCCATTGCAAATGATTTCAAGAACTTAGAAGGTACACAGGCCAATCAGGGACTGCACTGCAGTTGACAGCATAAACCGGCCAATCAGGGAGAATCAGGTATCAAAATGAAGCTCATTTTGAGTTTTGCATGAATAGTAGTTACATTGATTAGGGTAAATAAGACATTGTTTTCTTCTTTTTATCTCTATTTTTTTCCTCTGCTGCAAAACACATTGTTGTATTCTCCTAAACAATTTAAAGAAATGTCAAGATCAGTCGTGTTTTTTCCTACATGGTCCACTCATTATTTTATTAAGTTAATTATTTAAGCTGTGATTGCAGCAATTAGGTTTGACGTCTGTGCTCTTAATTTTGCTGTAATAAATGTAGAACAACTGGTTTAACTTGATCTGAACAATTTGTGCATTTAATGGTGTTGATGCACACCTGCTGGCCAATCATAAAAAAGCGTATTGACCCAGAACACAGGATAAGTAAAAACAATACAATGTGGCCTGTTGTAATGTAAAAACATAACCCAGATAATAAACCCAAGTAGTCACCACACACACACACACACACACACACACACACACACACTTGCCCTGTTCAGGCGTGCGTCCATGAACAGCAACAGCGTGTGGACACAGTCCATGTTGACTCCCTCCCACTGGTGGGACGCCTTGTCCACACTTACAGACAACAGGACGTCCAGACACGTCAGCGGCAGAGCTGACAGGATGTTAACTGTGTGTCTGTGGAAAGAGGCAACTTTTGTAAATATATAAATAAATAATAGTACAATTTTATGTATAAGTCTGTTCATTCTAGATATTAATAGTTGCATAACTGACCCTTGGAGTTCCTCCCGTGTACCTTCTCCATCACATGTCAGCAGCAGGCAGTGGCGCAGTACAGCTGCTAGGTGGCGATACAGAGCGGCGTCCTCCTGAAAAAAACAGCTTTTAGATTGTTATAACTGACTAAAAACTATGCATAATTTAGGGAGTGACAGACGGCTAGCCGCTAGCTGTCTGCTAGGCGTAGCTCCCACCCAGCTCCACACTCTTGTGGTTGAGTTCGGCTGATCTAGTCTGGTAGGTATGGCTGTTCACCTCATCCGGCTCCTGCCGGTGGAACCTGTGAGCGATGTTGAAGAGTGTCTTGAGGATCTCGATGACGTCCTGAGACGTCTCCTTGGAGACGGGGGGGTCTGTGCTGTCACTGAGCACCTCGTAGCCCTCCCCCCACCTCACAGCCAGGCACTGCTCCAGGGCTTCGGTCAGTATGGCCACACCTCGTGCCTGAGAGGCAAATAAATATGCAGTATATAACAACTTATGCATGTGTGCAGGGTAAACACTATTTAGTATTTTTGTAGATATGTGTTGTATAAAGGCTGTGCTGCCAATTTGCAAGCAAATACTTGCAGGAACATTTCACTATCTGCCAACTCTGTTTTGCATTTACAGATCTCGAGCCTGAATTAACCAGAAATGGATATGCAAATTTCAACATGTCTACTACGTGTTGCACATTTTGCAAGTCTATACATTGAGCTGTGTAAGAACAAGGGAGTTGAACCTTCAACTTTTGACAAATTAGCTTCGTTGTAGTTGCTGCAATGAATCCGACTGTTTAGTTTGTTCAGAAGATCCCACTGGACCTGTCACTTGATTTCTTCACAGTTAGCAACGTTAAAATAATTATGGTGTCATCTTAGGAATTAATTACTAAAACTGACAAAATGGTAAAAAAGAAAAAATGTCTCAACGTTACAGTGAAAAATGCACATTAGAGTAAAAATATCTAAAGCTACAGCATTTTACCTGCTGTAGCTGCAACCTGAGCTCTGGCCTCAGAGCGGTCAGCAAGAAGAGGAGCCTCAGCTTGTAAAAGTGGTCGCTGGACGGCTCGTTGTTCCCGATGTTCTGCTTCAAACTCTCCCACAGACCCTGCAGAAGTCTTAACACGGAAACAGGAATATCACCAAGAACATACACTTGATATTCTTTGAATCTATCTGTATCTAATAAGGGCTCAAAGGGGCTGGGAAATAAATTCTATAGTGAATCTTTCCCTCACAAATTAAGTTCACCTGAGTAAAGATACCAGCCTGCAGAAAGAATATGAACCACAGAACAGCCAGAGGCTTTATTCTGTTACAGAGTTAACAATAAGAAGCTGCAGCTATTCATTGCTGTAGGCTGAAGATAATCTTTTTACCTACCTGAAAGTGAATCCAAATAGGAGCCAGCAATCATGCAGCTGGCAAAACTACCAGACCTTGTGTAATGTAACACCACCAGTGTGGGTGATTCCTTTCCAAATCTAATAAGATTGTGGCGGCACCGTCTCAGATTTTGTTAAAACGGCGTTCGTATCGCGAATGGTTCCCAAAGCTGAGTCTTTGAATTCTGGTTCCACATTAGTTCGCTTTTATATAACATCTTATCTGGGACGCATTAATGTTAAATCTTTAGCAGCCCAGAGAGGAATTCTAAGGTGAAATGATCAAGTTATGCATGGCCAGACTCCACAGTGAGGTCATTCTTAGGGTGTAAAAATGTAAAATAGAGACATCAAAAGATAGATTTCATTCTCATTATTCTCTACTTCATGGCTAAATCCACCTGAGTGCGCTGGCCTTCTGCTGAGCCCTGGTGCTGTTGTAGACCACATTACACAACACTTTAATGGCCTCCTTCCTGCACACGACGCCGTCCTCCTCCATCGCTTCCTCATCGCTGTTCTCCTCCCGGATGTCCTTCTTCCCGCGCGCCAGCATCATGTGAGCGTCGTCCGTCCACCTGGAGCAGCGAGGCGCCGCGTGGCTGGAGGCCGTCGCGGGGCACGGGGGGGAAACAGCAGGGCCGGCTTGCCTGTCTGCAGTCTGCTCCTCCCGCCGTGGGCTGATGGCGCCCAGGCGAGCCAAGGTGAGGATGGCGGCGTCGGTGACCATAGGACCCAGGGCCCGCCGGTCACGGGACAGGATCCGCAGCGTCTGCAGGCAGACGCGTAGCACAGCTGGCTGCAGCTGGCTGCCGATGAAGCACAGCAGGGCTTCAGCCAGGTGCTGCAGGGACAGCAGTGGCGAGAAAAGTACAGGAATAAACAGTAGCAACATGGATTGTGGGTTTTAGAATAGGATTAGAATGATCATGAGGAATATAAATGAATTTTTTTTTTTACAAACTTCAGTGACTCGTAACTATTGGCAGAGCAAAGACACACACACACACACTGATATACAGTAGAATCAATAGGCCACTGTACCTCTCGAAGAAGGAGATCCGGTTCAACATCGTCTGGGTCCACGTCAGAGTCGGAGTCAGGAGTGAATTCTCTCACTTTGTTCTTCCTGAACTGATCAACCGAGAGGAAGAGGATGACTAGATGATTACCAGTCACACGTTCGTTTCACACACACACACACACACACACACACACACACACACACACACACACACACACACACACACACACACACACACACACACACAACAAACACAACTGCATGACACTAAATCACATGCATATCACCACTTAGGATGCTTTAAGGTATCAAGTATAGAATATTTATATATGGTTCATTCTTTAATTTTTACATTCCTTAAAGGAATAACCTTCTTCACTGTACATATTAAGGAAAGTTTAAAGTTTCATTAAAGTATGTGATGATGACTCTGGCATGTTCCACTGTTAGACATTTGCCATAATGAACACTAATGCAATATCTCCATAGCTGTATAGAGGTTCATTTCCAGCAAGCGTCATTCCAGTGTTCTAAGGGTACATTGTGTTTACTGATAGCATTAGGAGCTAAAGGATGATTAAAAAACCCTTATTCAATTATGTTGCCACAACTGAAAAATGAATAGAAAACAAGAAAACAAACATCTTGACTATATTTTCTATTCATTTTGCAACTAATTTAATAAATAAATGAGCCTTTCATGGAAAATACACAATTGTATGGGTGATCCTAAACCTTTAAACAGTATCTTAACAAAGTGAAGTATTTCACCTGATTATTATCTGTATTTTCTTAAAAGGTTAATGAACATCTGGCTGATTGTCCAGCCTGAGAAGGTTAGTAGGTTAATGAGTTAGTTAGTGGAGCATATGGATATCTATCCTAAGGTGAAGGTTATCAGGGTGAGTCATGTAGTATCCAAGCAGCTTTGGGACACGATTACATCAGTTTTGAGACATGCACACACACACACAGACAGACACACACACACACACGCACTGACTAAGCACCCTAAACACTTAGAGATTACTATAATACAGAGTGAACTCAGAGTCGGCTCATCTCTCTCTTCATTTACCTCTTCCAGTTCTTGTTCCTGCGGGCGTTTTTTTTTTTTTTAAATCCAAGAACAATGAGGATAAGGACAGAGAAATGAAAAGCATGTGTTAAAACAAGAACTTGGGATTCAAGCATTAGAGAAAGAGATGCTTTTTTTTGGTAGAGGAGGGGTGATAGAAGAGCCAGAGAAGCAGGCCTCATAGATATGGCTACACAAATAAGACTGTAACTATGGAATATTTGAAACATGTTTTTTTACTGTGATGTCAGAACGTATATAACTAATGAGAAGATCTGTGGTTCAATCCCTGTCCCACTTGCCCTCATTCACTGTTCATTCGTATTCTTATGAAAACATATATTTACTATAATCCAAATATAACCCATAGTGAGACAGATGACATTTATATAAGAGTGTTTTCATGGTCATTTTGGAGCTTTGATTCAAGAGAGACAGAGGAAACATAAAAAGGAAACATGACTTTTTCATATTTAGCCGTTAACCTTTACAGTGTTATAAAAGGCCAAGGGCTAAGTATAAAAAAAGTAACGTTACCTTTGTATGTCTCTCTGATCACATGTCCTAAAGGCCTTAGACTCAAGTGCCAACATTTTGTTCAATTGTGTCTTCAATCCTGTTAAGTTAGATTCTTGTTCAGATAAGAGTAGAACTTTTCACACCATGAGCAATTTACCTTAGCTGATAGTCACCCATCTTAACAATCAATAATGGCATTTTCAACCACTGTGAATCACGATAAATGAGGAGTTTGTTATAATAGATTGACACCTGTGTACTTGAATTATAATAAAATAAAAAAGGTCTTTATTAAAAATAAGTTAATAATAAGTTAATAATAAATGACACATTGAAAAACAGCAACAAAGAAACACAGAGGGAAGGTACTGGAAAAATAGCAATGATGAAAGTGATATTTAGTTCTGGATAAAACTAAAATGTTTTTGTGTACAGACCTTTTTTTTCTCCTGCAACTCAGTATTGAAAAAGAAGCACTCTGCATTCTGTAGAGAAACAGAATCAACAGATCAGTAAATGTCCTTTACCCTCAGGTGGAAAATAACTGTACATTTACTTATTCATAATCTACAGCTACATTTTAGAGGGATATATTACACCACAAAAACTTTAGTTACTTTTCAGATGAAGATTTTTATATTTTACAAAAAATAATCTAATTTCTTTATTTTCTGTTATTGTACTTTTCTTTTCTTTTTTTTTTAAAAACATTTTCTATGGGCTTTATTTGAATGGTGACAAATATTATGATTCATTACTATTACTCTGCCTGAATTATATATTAAATTGGGTGGTGGGGTCATTTGGGGTTATATATATATATATCAGTTTTAATCATCATTTTTTCTACAGAACTGCCCTCCATCCACTGACCTGGGTGTTGTAGCTGTCCAGTTGGACCTGCACACTGTCCTGGTCTCCTTGGATGATGCTGTCAATGATCTTCTGCATATCTGGCCCCATGCCTGCAGCCAAACAACCCTCAAATTATACCACTTGCTGTTCAGATTACCATAATAAAAAAGTAACCTGAAGCGAAAACAACTAAAACAAAGCTCTTCCCGGACAAATAAAAACAGAAGACCTAATGGGAAAAAACATTATTCAAAGTGTCCATGGAAACAATGAGTTGAACTGCTAATAAACAACAGGAAAGGTCAAATTGGGTGATAGAGAATGATGTTCTCCTCAAATTAATAGTTCTTGTTGACATTAAGGAGTGTTTTTTCATGGTGGTGCAGCAACAGTTTCCTGTTCCTTGACCTTGAAACTCACTTTGCTGTGTGTTGGTGACCAGCACAGAACACACAGGTATCAGGCAGGAGGGGCGGGGAGTCTGCTGCTTTCTGGGATTTTATCAACAGGCTCAAACGTGCTGCAATGACGAATAAATATTTAACTATTTGAAATTAATTATAAAAAGTTAATAATGTTATTTGCAGCAATTGCAGTTAAACACACTTTAGGTGTTTAAATCTGAAATCTGACTTTACTGAAAATGTGACTTGACTTGACTGGCTGAAAAATATTTATTAATCACCATTTGCACTGACCTACAGTCACCTTTATTCAGTTCTGATGCATAAAAATGAATTTAACCAATTTAAATAACCCAATATCCAGTTGTTCTTTACAATATCAACCAGCATTGGAACTGGGTGAAATTGCCTGAAATTGGCAATGAAATCAAAATCATTCACAATAGTGATGCACAGCAGCAAATCAGTGAGTTTCCAACCCCGCACTCACCTGTCGGCGATGGAAAGAGGAGACGCGTGGCTTCCCAGAGCTTCTCCCCCGTCCCTCTGACGGAACAATGGCTGTGTAAGCTGCTTTGTCCACTTGCTGCACACCTTCCCTCCCTCTTTTACTCCCTAAGCCCTGGATTTACTCCGGCCACCTACATGGCCGCCCTGCGCTCCGCGGTGACCTGTATCGAATGAGGTGACCGAGCTGGAGACCGCTCGCAGGGCCTCTGGAGGCACGGCGACATCCCACATTGGTCACTGATTGGCCCACTCACATAAGATATCAACTCGATATCAACAGGCAGCTGATAGTTGTCAAGGGCTTGAGAGCAAGTTAACTTGTTTAGCTTGACATGGATCCAGTTTAGCTGCAGGCTCTGGAACTCATTACGTAGAAAGGTAGATTTAATTCTTATATTATATATACACAGCAGAGAAACAAAACAAATGGATGCAACTGTTCAGTAATATAACAAACATTTATTAACCAATGTTTTAAAAAGGGCCGAGGATGACTCTTCTAACCCTAAACGCTTGTTTGGTAGCACTTATTTTGACAGTAAGGTCTGTTATGTCATGTTGATGACAGTTTTTTTGTCTTGGTTTATGTCAAACTTTCATTAAAAAGAAATGTCAAATAGTGACAACGCTGCATCAAAAGTGGCATGATTTACCAAATGACACTTAACAAGTGTGAATCATTAATGTTCATGACTGGTGTCCTGTCATGATAATGACAGTGATGATGTAAAGCCCAAACCCGCCCCCAGAGAGCTACTAACACATGTGAAACTTAATTTTAATGGCTGCTTATACTGACTCTATCATTTTAGTGGCATTTAAAAATGAAAGCGTGCCTTGCAGATCAGTCTCTAAACCACCTGGTGGCAGGTCTGACGGAGGACAGGCCACACAGCAAATAATAAAATTATCAGAATGAGGAAGGCCTCAAAAAAATCAAATTGCAACATCTAGTGGTGGAAGGCAAACATTTGTTTGATGGGTGACGCGAGTCTTGTGACCGGTTGCACCATTAGTCACCAGCACCCAGCGGTGTTCTCGGGTTCCTACTCATTATCCATTTGAAAATTCCACGTGCATTTTTCTGACGTTTTTAAGTTTGAGTAAAAGTAACTGGCCATTTCCCTTAACATACTGATGTAATCATTATTTTTACTCAGGAAGTAAAAATCTGTTTCCTTATTCACATTTTCACAGTGTAGGTGTGGGAGTCTTTTATTCCCAGTCCATAGAAATAACAATGATGACTATGAGAATGTTCAGATTAGCATATATTTAGTTACTTAGTGATGATACTATATGTACAATTGCATTTTTAGGTTATTAAGCTTTAAGAAAATTTCGCAAACATTTATAAATTATATTCTAGAAAACATACTTTCATATAATTTTATTATAATTTTGAAAACATTTTTTTCAGTATTAACTTTTTCCTCATTAATATTCAAATCTAGAAGTTACTTAAATTACATTTATTTAATACAAATTAAATTTTAATTTACTCAAATTTCCATACTTTCCACCAATTTTCCATACTTCCATACTACAGCACTCTGCTCAGTGTTTAGGACAATCCAAATGAAACAAAAACAACACAGCACATAATCATTCGTGGAATGTTTTAATTTGAAGCTCTTTCCAGTGAATATACTCTAATACTATACAACTAAGGACAAACTTTAATCTCCTTTCTGTGGGGTTTAAGTGCACAAACACAAAAATAAAGTGACAGAACACAAAGTGTAAGGCAGTACAGTAAAATCTGACTTTAAAAGTCTAAAATCAAACTAAAAGAGAGGAAACAACTGTCATCAAAGGAGTGTCATCTCTTAGCTTGGAACAGTTTTAGGATCTCATCACTAAAGGAATCACGTGGACCAGTCGGTTAATATGACAGCAGCTCAGTGACGGTGAGGCAGTGACTGGGTGGAAGTAGTCTGGCCGACTTCAGTAAGCGTGGTTGGCCACGAACAGAGACTCCTGACCTGCTGCTCCCTGATCTCCAGAGGGCACGTACTTCCCCAGAGCTGCCTGGCTGTTATTCTGTGGAGAAATGCCAAGAAGGGAAGAAATGAAGGAGGAAACAAGCAGGGTAAGTGCATTTTTGTTGTAATTTATATCATTTGCAATCATCACAATTTTCACCAATTACGTTATATAACCAGAATACATTTCATACCAACGTGCAGGGTAAGGGATTATAAAGCAGGATGAAAGCCACAGTGGAGGAGATTATTATGCCACTTCATTACATCTTAATATGGTTTCAGTTGAGGAAGTCACATTTAGATTCCCAATTTGTGGTCAGTTTATCCACATAACGCTTGTTTGGAAATTTGATTAGAGATGTGAGGAGTGGCCTGGGACGAGCTGGCCATCTCAGCTGCCATCTGGTCCTAGCCAACAAGTTGTCATCCAGGTAGAACACGATCCATAAAGTGATCTGGGCAGCTGTTTGGTGATGTATTAAAGAATCGCCTTCCCCTGTCCACCTTACTGAAACCTGATCTCCTTGTTGCTGCCCTCGGCACACTAGTTTGTCTTTAGACAATAGAGGCTCAGTTTATAAACAAGCATAATATTCTTTTTGTAAAGTTGTCATGCTGCTTTTTATTAATGAAATACTAGTTGGATTTTGTGCTGTCGGCACAGTTTGCTGATGCGCTTTTTTGGTTCAGTAAGTCAGTCCACATAAAATCAAACAGCTTTGTTCAGGATGAACACGCTTGGCTCACCATGGCTCTCTTGATGTACTCTTCCTGGCAGGCCTTGCCGTTCTCCTTCTTGCCCTTCCAGGCCTTGAGCGCGGAGGCCTGCAGGGCCCGGCCGTAGGAGAAGGTGAGGGCCCAGGGTCTCTGCAGGGGGCACTGGTTGATGGCGTTCAGGTGGATGGAGGCCTCCTCCTCGCTCTGGCCGCCTGACAGGAAGGTCACGCCTGAGGAGGAACACAAAGAAGGAGCGGGTTTGAATGGGACGAGGGATTTCCACATGAGCCTTTTACAGATGTGTCGAATCCGTTTGTGCGGGCTCACCTGGCACAGCGGGGGGCACGGTGCGGCGCAGGGCAGTGACGGTTGCCATGGCGACCTCCTGCGGGCTGTACTTTTGAGGGCAGGAGTGTCCGGCGGTCACCATGTTGGGCTTCAGCAGGGTGCCCTCCAGGTAAACATGGTGGTCAGACAGAGCCTTGTAGACAGCTGCCAGCACCTGCAGCCACAAACACGTATGTCAGCGCCATGTGGGTTAGTGTTTTATAAACAAAGAGTAAATGCTTTGTAGTCAAGGACTAACACTTGACCTGACGAACAGATAAAATCGTAATAGCTTGTACAGAAATGACATGTACTCCTACATGTACTCTTTCTTCCTCATTGGTTAATTTTTGTGTTAAGAGATCTTTTAACTATATGATTTAAAGAATAAATATAAATGAAATAATTTTTGTCCTAGTGGTATACAGCTCTAAAAATACACTTTAATGTCATTTGCTTTCTTCCTGGCAGCTGCAGAACAACATTTTGCTACTGGTGATGAAAAACACATCATATAAAATGGCCATATTATTCATATTCACTGTGCTGGAGTTGTGTAGGATCTTATTGTGTATGACTCTGGCGCCTCTGTATGGTCAAATGTATTTTTTAATGCTGCATTTTAAAGCGGTACCAGCTGATCTGTTGTTTTCTGGCTGATAGGCCAACACGGCCCACAGGCCAAGCAGCACTGCACGGTGCCAGGGGCTCTGAAACACCCCCCACCCACGTCAGATGGTGACTAATGCAATAAGGCAGGTTCCTTACAGCTGCAGCTATGCATCAACGTTAGAACGCCTTGTTTTAAATGCAAGGGACATCAGTTGTACTGAAGCCGACAAGGCCATGAACGAGTGATTCAAAAATATAATTTAACAAAATGCACGAGTGGGAAGACCTGGTTCATTATTTTAATATTAACTTAAGGGCTGACTTGGGTTGCAAGTATTCCCCCCATTGATATTGTATCCACGGCTGTTGATCTTTCTCTCGCTCGTTCTCTGTGCATGAGTGAGAGTAACACAAACACGTGGGAAAATCAATTTGTGCCGCTCGGTTTTCATTCTGTGGCTCTTTGCCACAGATTGATCTATGTGTGGGAAAACCCAGACACATGTAGCTTTGTGTCTCCATATACAAACAACCTAAAACTGATATTTAGGAGGCTGGTTGCTTTCTTCCTACCCTGTATCGAGCTACTGTAATTTATTATATAATACTTATACACTTCTTTACATATGGAAACAGATTGTGGCTGCTGGTTGTCTCTGAGCAGCTGAGACAAGTGCTAACATGTCATTCGTGAGTTGCTGTGGCACCGCTCACCTTCTCAGTCACATACTGGCACTGCTGCAGGCTGTGGTCGCCGTCTGGGAGAATCTCAGGCTCCACGATGGGCACGATGCCATGCTGAGGGTGGATTGTAGAGAGCACAGAAACCAGCGTCATGACAACAGACAATAGTACTTCCTCTGTAGTGTGCCAACAGTTAGAGAGTCAATAAGAACAAAAGCTGATTGGCCAACAGGACGTTGAGTTGTGCAACAGCTGGTTCGTGTTACATCACTGAGCTGTAGAGGTGGGAATGGAAATTTGCATGGAATATGTATGTATGTATATGTTCCTATATTACATATGATTTTATTAGTGCAATTTGTTGGATTTTGTCAGTTTTCCTGTGTCTTCCTATGTTATTATATACGGTGTGCGGCTCACCATCTGGCAGATGCTGGCATAGCGGGCCAGCACGTTGGCATTCTCGAGGATGGCCAGGTGGGACGGGGTGGTGGGCGTGATCTTTAACACACAGCGCCACTTGGCAAAGTCGGCGCCATCCTTCTTGTACTGAGCACAGCGCTCGTACAGCCCGTCCAGACCTGAGGGGAGGAGGTTAAAGTGATGGGTGAGGGCGAGAACGAGAAATGGATTGTGCTTGAGCTACATTGTGGGTGATTGCAACATGATGTTATTAATTGGATAGTTAGTTATTGACGAGGAAGAAGAATGTGTGGGATTTTAAAAAGACAATATTGCTGCTGCTCCATTCTACTCTATTTTTAGACAGATCATGATGTGTTGCTGAATCATAGCACACAGCATCCCTCCAGTCTGGCTCCTGCTGACAGCAAAGCCCATCAGAAATCAATACCCTCATCAATACGTTCCAGGACAACATGTCGTCTTTGTTGTACAGTGTGTGTCAAACCCGTGTTATATAACAAAGAGCAGCTCTGTACCCTGAGTGGTGGTCTCTCCATTGGTGCCGGCGAGGGGAACCACGCCCTTGTCCACCTTGATGCCCACCACCATGCCCTTCTCCTTGACCAGCTGGGGGAAGGGTTTGCCGTCGTCCGTCTTCTGGTACAGCGTCTCGTGGAAGAAGATGACGCCGCCGATGCAGGGCTTGACGCGGTCGTCGGCGGTGAAGAGGAGCTGGCGGTACAGCCTCCGGTTCTCCTCCGTGTTCTCGGCGTTGATGCTCTGGAAGCGCTTGGCCACGCTGCCTGGAAAGGCACCGGGAGAGCGGGGGGCGTTAGAGACATGTTTATCATTCAGAAACACAGAGAAAAATGAAAGATTCTGATGGCTTTTGTGGCTATAAATGAGCATCATTCTAACAAGTGATGAACAAGCCTATAACAAGCCTATAACACAGCAACATCTTTGTGTGGAGCCCTCGTGACCCTAGGCCTACTCGACCTGTTCAAGAATCCATCCCTGCTTTTAACTAGTCAAATTTTTTTTATATACAGCTAGAAATAGTTCACTCTGCCTGTTGAGATGCAACAGTTTTCATCTTCTGATATTTACAGAAATTTCTGCCTTTGCAATGCTTAGGCTAAAAAGTTTCTATTTTTTAAATTATTAATTAAGAGTTATATAGGCTATCTCTGTATTTTCCCCTATAAAATGTATATAATACATAATGTATAAATATGTAATCATGTGCAATTTATTCATTATTTTTCTAATAATCCCATGTGCAATGATCTACTTATCTACCTTATACCATGTGCACTTTTGCAATAACCATGTAGCAATAGCAATTGTGTCTACATCCATGTATTATCTATTATGTGTATTAGGCTTTGGTGTATTGTCAGATCACGCAAACCTGATTTTGAAAAAAAATCTTTTGCAATACACCAGAATTCCAGCATGACGCCGGAGCGTTATCAGGCCTGTTTACATGATAATACTATGGCCTTAAAATCTGGATATCTCCACCTCTGCAGTTGCTCCAAATCACGCCTCTTCAGATAAGTCTCTGAACTGTGAGCACCACACAAAGAAGGGTCCAACATTTCACAATAAATTGTCAACATTTTCAACATTTGAAAGAAGGCTAAAATGTTCTGCAGTGATGTGTGAAACATGAAGGATACTGCCCCCCTTGCATTAACATAAATGAATGTAAAATTCTTTTTGTGTTCTTTCTCTCACATAAATAATGAAATGAAGAAATGGGCGCTGACTGATAAAACAACACTGCCTACAGTCTTTGTCTGTGTATAAAAAATACTGTACATGTCTTTACATAGCTCAGTAAACTTCAGATATCTATCTCAACACATTATTTACTCTCTAAAGGTCACTTGTGTGCTTCAGTGCCATTCTCTTTCTCCTTCTGTGGTACCTGTTGACTCATCGGCAGCCAGGATGCCTTTCCCAGCCGCAACGATCTTCTGTGCGATGTCACTGAGCTCCTTCTTCTGCTCAGTGGTCAGGAAGGGATACGCATGAGTCATGTTGACTGTGACAGGGACAAGAAGATGCAGAAAGGTAGAGACATTTAGTCATTTTAAAAAGGAAACGGAGGAGATTGTGCCGAAATCTGTGTTGGTGTTACAATATTCACCACATCTGAAAAGGAAATTGCTCGTAAGTCAAATACTTTATTAGAGTTTGTATTATATAGTTTCCTTCAACTTCTTTTTATGACTCATTTAAAAATGTTTAATACAAGATTTTTCACCTCTGTCAAAAATTCAATTAAATTTTATGATTTGGTCATAACCTTCCATATATCAGTACAGTACAATTTTGAGTCTATTTCCTTACATTATGCTTCACTACATGTATATACATGATGAACATCTTATGAAATATGTATAATACATTCAACAAAACAGTGAACCTGATGCAACCAAGACATATAAATCAGATATTACTCATTACAATATAAAGCAATAACTCATAGATGATTAATTACATGAAACGAATAAATTCTCTATTTTTCCAGTACTATATATATATATAACAAGTATTTAAATTAGAATATTTATAACTACATTACATTATATATCATACTCTGCACTTCTATTTAAGTAGGGCTTTTTAAATCATTTACTTGTAATAGAGTATTTTCACATTATTGTATTTATGTAAAGGATCTTCCACTACTGCTTTTAAAGGTCCTTATCTTAGGAAGCAAGATATTATTATCTTTTTGATTATGGGAAAGGTCTGGGTGTTCTATAAATACTGATGAACACTCAATCCAGAGTGAAAAGCATGCATGCAGCTGCAGTATCCAGAAACTTTGCCTTAAAACGAAGCTGTGAAGTCACAACCACTCAGCCAATCAGAGGAGAGGCTTGTCAATGTCAATGAGGCAGACACGTGTTCCTTTTAAAAATCTCAAAGAAGATCTTGGGAGAAAAGATGTAAAATTACATTTTAAAGAGGGTTTTTGGAACTTAACACCACAATATATATATTAATTATATGTATATAATGTGAATAAAATCTCTTTAAAAGAAGAAGAAAAGGATGAAGGAGGACGGGAAGGATGAGAGGTCCTTGAAGGCACATGTTGGGAGCTCTTCAACTCGAGGCGAACTGCGTCACGGGGAATAGCTGTGACGTTCACGGCCGTTACTTCGGCACGTGAAGGGTGACACGTCGCTTTAAACGACCGCTGCTGAACACCGAAACAAATATAACCGGCTTTAAGGCGGCGAACCGTGCTCTCTGCACTTTTTATCATTAACAGCGCGTTAATACCGGGAGGCTGGAGCCTAGAGCTACACAGCCGCTCCTCAGGACGACACTTCCGCGTCCTTGCCCAGCCCTCCGAATGACTTTGAGTAGCACTCTGAGTTAATGCTCGGTTAACGATGCCCCCTGCTCCGTCTGTCGCCTTGAGAAAACGCCATACTTTATAATAACAAGAATATTTATCATATTATAATAATACAGAGGCGTATTACTATACTTAGAACAGAGTACAACATGTACAAAGTTCTTGAAAAATGCATTAACTTGGACTTGTAAACTCTATGAAGTGAATATTTTTTCATTTACTGCTCTAAGGCGGTGAACGCATCACTAGATAAATAAAATAAAAAGGTCAAACTCACCGGGTCGTTGGTGTGTTCGAGCTGTGACAGAAGAAGAGACGAGATGCAGGAAGCTGCTGTTACAACAGGACAGAGAAGAGGGATGAGGAACGAGGTGTACATCAGTACATCGGAGGGACCGCCCTCGAGGCCAAAAACCGTCCAATCACAGCGCGGCTTTTGGCGAGACTGACGCGCAGCTTCGGCCAATGGGAGGATGTAAAAGAACTATTAGATTAATTCCTCGCTATTGTCTGACAGGCGAGAAAAAACGGCGTTGCTTTGACTTGATCCTAAGGATCCTTATCAGTTGTAAACTGTGCAAATTCACTCATATATGGGACAATATCAAAACTGTCATGTGGTGTAATCCTAAAAACTTGGTATCAGATGGTTTTACTCTCCTAAAACGGCTTTAAAAAATAACACATGCTACCAACCTATTATCTATGTGGATTAAATATTTAAAATGTATCATTCTTTTTCAGTTACACCATATGACATTTTGTTTCCGCAAAAGTAAATGATACAAATGGACTTTTAAATGACAATGACCAACATGAACACAAAATGTACATTTTGAGAAAATTGATGAATGTTTTTTAAACTGTGCCATTTTTTTTACTTTCTCATTTTGCCAACCATGATTTTTCACTGAACGATATATGAATATTTATTGGTTTTTATGAATATATATGATTTATAGATGGGCTTTGCTTGATTTAGAGCTTAAACTGACACACATTTTTTTATGAAATATATTGTAGAGGGTCCCTCACGGTTTGTGCTAAGGTTGCAGACATAATCTCACATAGTGTTTTAGCACACTACAAATGCCAAAATATAAAATTAATTCACAACAGCACAATAGTATGGCATTTTGGACACAGACTTTCTGTTCATTATCTCTATTGCAAAACTGTTTGCCTGTAAGACAGCGCTGAGGGCATAACCCAGTCTTTGGCATTGCAGTTCTCGGCCTACGTGAGGATCCTCACATGCACTAAGCGTGGGTCACCAGAGCATCACGCACCAAGGAAATTTTTGCGCATCTGATGTTAGCTATTGCTGATGGTTCAGGTCCAGCTGCTCAACACTCACCAGGGGTGACTATTTTAGTCCCCATCCTTCCCGAGACTTTCAATAAAGACATTAAACAAAAATATGAACACAATCCTTGCTTTTGATTTCATTAGTTGAAATAAAAACTTGCTTTACGCACACAAAAGTCTTATTTCTCTTGGATTTTGCTCACAAATCTATTTAAATCCATGTCACTGAGAACTTATCCTATGCCGATAGTAAAATAAACTCAGCCATAATGCAATCACCTGATTAAACAGCAGGATGATTACACAGGCGTGCCTTGGGCTGATCACAATAAAAGGCTGATCCAAAGTATGCAGTTGTATTACGCAACGCAATGCCACTGATGGTGCAAGCTTTGAGGGAGCATGCGATTGGCACGCTGCCTGCAAACGGAATAATCATCTGGCTCTAACCTGATTTCGAGGAATTTGGCAACTTGGCAGAGCATCCAACTGACCTCACGACCACAGACGTGTAACCACGCCAGCCCAGGACCTCCACATCCAGCACTTGGATCTGGGCATCAGTTTATGGGACAACAACATTGGAAAGATGCACTGACTTGGTAAATCAAACATGTAATTTCAAACATCACTATGATATTCTTACATATTCCTTCAATAACTAATGCTATTTATCTTTTATAAGATTTCCTGATCTGTGAACGTATAGATATATTCTGTTACGAGCAGGATCCAGTGATAATTATAGTAACACTGTTAATGGTGTTTGCCTTATAACAGTATAATATTATAAATTCTCAGCTGATGTGTCTAAAAATAAATGGTAAAAGTAGGTGCAATTTTTACACACACACACACACACACACACACACACACACACACACACACACACACACACACACACACACACACACACACGCACACACACGCACACACACACACATACATAACTGTGCTGCACCTACAGTAGCTCGGTGGGAATTAAGCTTTTTTAAGTGAAAATGTCTGTTTATCTCTACCTGCCTCAGATGTTATCACTGAAATGAGTGTTATCAGTAGCTGTCAGCCCCATAAATATGGGTTGGAAGGGGTCTGTTAAACCTGTAGGTTCAACAGGCCATTATCATCCATCAGTAAGCAACATCTTTCTGATGTGATGTAGTCTGTATTGGGGAGGAAAGTAATCTAATTTGATCCAAAATTGTGCAATCCTATTAACCTTGTAATTTTATGTAATTATAGTTACCATGCAATAGCACCAATGCATCTTTATCTTTAACTTTAAACATGTCTTTAGGCCCAAATTCTGGTTGACCTGCAACTTTCTGCTACTGAACTTAACATTTCAACATTCGGTGATACAGTGATTTTGGATGACATCTCCTTGGCCTCGAGCATGACTGTCAGAAGTCTGGGAGCTTTGATTAAGGTATGCCATCCTCTGCCTACATTATACATATTTCTAGGACTGCCTTCTTTCACCTACGCAACATAGAAGACATCAGACACTTCCTGCCTCTCAAAGATGCATAAAATCTCAATGCATTTGTTATTTTCAAGCTGGAGTAGTGTAATCTTTTTTTACTGTCCGGCTGCACCAAAATACAATACAGAATTTAAAATCCTCTTCTTCACCCTAAATGGTCAGATTCCACCCTAGTTTAAGGATCTCATAGGTCCATATCACCAATTTAGAGAAAAATTGCAGCTTATTAGAGGTTCCTGGAATTTCTGAAATGAAAATGGGAGGCAGAGCCTTCAACTATCAGGCTCCTTTCCTGTGCAATCATCTTCCTATTTCAATCTGGGGGGCATACATCCTTCCTACATTTAGGAACAGGTTGAAAACTTTCCCTTTTTGAAGAATTTATACTTACATTGTTATGCTGCTTATAGGTTTAGACTGCTGGGACCTCATGCAATACTGAGCTTCTTTTTCTTTCTTCCATCTATAATACTAATTAACCAATGATATGCATTTTAAAACTGTTTTGTTCCTGGAGTCCTGCCCTGTGTTTTCTGTGTTTTCTCATTCTCAGAACATGCTGCAGTGCAGCCACTGAAGGATTTTCTGTTGTTGGAGGGTCTGATGCTGTCCTGGTTCACCTGGAAGCTGTAATGGATCCTGTCAACTCATCCTCCACATGCAGCACAATTCAATACATTTCTGTCATTCTATTCTGTTTTATTCTATAACTCTTTTGCTCATCTAAATGTATTGTTTCCATCCTGTGCACACATCATCTATTGCAGCCTGTCTGTCCTGGAAGAAGAATCCCCCTCTGTTATTTTTCATGAGGTTTCTTCTTTCTTTCTTTCTTTTTTTTTTTTTTTTTTTGTGATTTTTTTTATGCAACGACATGAGGGTCTGAGGAGAAGTGATGTTTTGCAATCTGCAACTCTGCTGAAGAAATAAACTTTGTTCAGCTGTGTTTTGGTGTAATTAAATATGCTAATTTGTAGCTAGGGTTAATTTTGGTAGTGTTAAATTATAGAGGATCCTGTAGTCAGTTAGTCTAACTGCAGAAAAAACATTTAACGCTAAATCATATGTAGCACAACAAACAATGCGGGCCGGTATGATGCATGAGTTTCTGTTGAAGACAGTTTTCCCTGTCTAGAAATCCCTCTGTGACATTGAGGAAATTAGCCATCACAGTTCCTTTTGAAATTGACTGGATTTCCCCACATATGACAACTTAGCATGTGATTGTAATAAAAGTTTGTACCGCTATGCTTCTTGGAGAACTTTTCTATAATTCTGCATAACCTCTGGCAGTGTGTTGTCACTGCTGTTTTTGTGAGTTGTCCTCATCTTTACCTGTCTTCATGAAAAACAGTGGTGAGATGGGATCCAGATGTTATAACAGGCATTTGAGTGTCTTTGGCAAACCTGTTTTTTCATGTACCATGACACCTGTTCTTGTATCATTAGCAAGCTCAAACAGTTCATACCCTTCTCCTTTTGCATACGAAAGTCTTTTCTTAGCTGTTAAAATATAGCAAGATTTGTAAAACCTGTGGCTATATTACAATATATGCATAAAAATTAAGCTGTAAAGTTTTTTTTTTTTTTTTGCTGTACTTCCAATTTGAAAGACCAACAGCAAATACATACAGTGGTAGTATAGTAATACCATCATTCAAAAATATACTACAAGTCAAATTTATGCTTTAAAATTTCCAAGTAAATAAGTAATATCAGCTAAATGTACCTTAAGTTTTAAAATCCCCATGCAATAAAATATCCTCTCTTACTTTTATACGACCGTATAAATTTAGTGTATAAAGCAGCATTTTTTTAAATTATTTGTTTACTGTAATAATGTACATTATCAAACATATTTAATATATCAGTCACAGCGCAGTTTGAAATAAACAAAGTTCTTGAAGTTTTTTTTTTTTACACAATAGTTTAATGTAATGTAATCAATATACATAAAAAAAAGAATAATAATGATACATCTGCATTTGGATGAAGAAAGCACCACAGAGGAAGTAGATTCCTCATAATCAGATGCCTCTTGGATGCGTTAAATCCTACTTGTCTGGACAAAAGATTGCCAGGGTGAGATTAGGTTGGTGAAGAAAAGTGAACAGTTTTTTTTTTTAAAACAAGCTTTTATAGTGAGAAATATGTGTCAGCAGTTGCAATCGAAAATATGATACAGAACACCTTGAATGCATCAGATTGAATAAAGTAGAATGCTTTAACAGTATGCAAACTAAAAATTAAACCACCCAGATGTAAGTTTAGCATATTGTCAACACTTGGTGGCAGTGTGCTCCAATTGTCCTCATCTGGGCTTCCATACACAGATGAACGGTTCAACAGTCATGCGACAATGGAAGACGCTTTAGCAATAATTGTCCCCAAAAGTAGAAGCCTCTAAAGAAACCTCTCCAAACATCAAGGACTGCTCGTGTCTATCCAGTAAGTCGATTTATAATCACTGCATCTGTGAGTGGGATCAATAATGAGAAAGTTTATTTGGAACGAGAAGACGAGGTGTTTGTCCTGTTCTATTGAGGTTGCAGCGCGCGTGACGGCTCTGTCATTAAGTCCTGTGAGATCGGGGTGTGAGAAGGCCGATGATTTTTGCAGCAAGTGCTGGATATGTGGGTGAGATTTTAGAAAGCCGACTGTGTAATCTGCGTGTGAAAACATGAACCATTGCTTTGGCCTTTTGTCACCGAAAGAAATCTGTTTAGAGTTGAGAATGTGCAATTCAAAGTGATGTAATGACGATGATGTATGTTGTCAATAGGAGAATAATAGGAAAATGCATGTTAATTAACATGGGCGGATGGACACCAGAATCTGTCATTTACATGTGCCACAATTTACATACAGGCTGATTTTCATCTACAGTCACAGGAAGTTGGTGACGTATAAATTAGACTGATTATAGGAGTGCCGCCTGTAAACTGCAATTTAATGTTTACACTAAATTATGCAAACCTGATATATATAACATGGTCTCCATGAAGAGTTTAATAACTTACATTAATAAAGTAACACAAAAAGTTCCACTTTAACTCGCTGACATGTGGCAGGAACACACACCACCTGTCCTCATCTGGTGGTCCCATATGGTGAAAATGCATTTTAATAGTGTTTTTTGTGTTTCATAGACTTGGAGGCGTAAAATAAAAGTTGGCTACCCAGCTGTCTAAAAAAAAAAAAAAAAAAAAAAAACTAAACAAAAAACACTTGGCAACAGAAACAGTACAGATAATATGGAGATGTCAAGTTTTTAGTTTATCTTTGCTCCGTGCACACCAGGTATTAACTCGCATCCGTAGTGATCTTAGATATGTTTGAATTCTCATATCTACACTGTCCTCTCGAAGATATAGCAGCTCTGTGGAGGGGGGATTAAGGCACCAGTTTGGGGTTACTAGATGTAGAGTTCCATTTTTCAGGCTGTAGTCAGGCCCCAGGACCAGCACGATGAAGCATAATGTATGGATGGCCAGACCACGGTATCTGTCACATGATGCCGTCGGGCCCAGAAAGCTTTTTTCCCCTGGACCATCACAGGGAAGGAGCAGCTGTAAAATGGTGGATCTATTTTTTTCTGAGTGTCACATCGCCCGGGAAATGACATCGGTTTTTACCACCAGCCTTTAATCCGTTCAATTGGATTTGGAACATCTAGAAAACCTGATTTAATTGTTTGTTTAATTGTTACATTGCAATCAACTAACTAAAAAGTAGAATATAATTTCATCATGTCCTGGCTTAACTATTTTTGCACAACATAAAGTAAAATATATCAACTTTCTGTGTTTCAAAATAAGCTTCTTTAAGATACGAATCAGTTGAACATGTGGTTAGAGGAGATAATAAAACATTCTTAGTCATTGTCCTGTTTTAAGCCAACTTTAAACTTGAGTGATACCTTTTGCAAAGATGGTAGTTTGGGGTGTTTTAATTGTCATGTGTGTGTAAGTGCTTATTTGTAGTTCAATGTGATCTTGAATTTTAAATTAAAAAAAAAATGTTAGAGGCGAGAATAAGGAAATCTGGCATTTTGAGTTTAAAAAAGATAAAACAGATATTTGAGGCTGAGGACCTCGA
The DNA here is from genome assembly GCA_036785175.1 of Eupleurogrammus muticus. NCBI lineage: Eukaryota > Metazoa > Chordata > Actinopteri > Scombriformes > Trichiuridae > Eupleurogrammus > Eupleurogrammus muticus. The sequence continues at coordinate 18,406,256 of JAYKQN010000011.1, read as the reverse complement.
ATATCCACAGCTGTTCCAAAGTACTTCAATTCAGTTCACGCTGCATAAAATTTAGTGTGAAAGCTTGTTCATTGGTCACATTCAATGACTTTTTCAAGCTTGTGATAGACTTTTTTGTGCCTGACTTCAATTTTCACTTTCAAGTTGAAGAAATGAACAACCACTTTATTAGTTGCAGAATCCAGCCTGCCATTTTTCTCTGTATAATAAGACGACTTTACCCCATGGTGGGCCAAAATGTCATATGTTTACATCATCTCTATTTGATTTCTTATTATAACTCTGCAAGGGCACAAGATATGAAAATGACATGAATACAACAACTACATTACATGTGAGACTTTGGTCTTTTTGGTTCATTTTTTTAATATATGATGTATTGATTCCAAGAAATATGTTATAGTGTGAAATGTGACAGCAAGCTCCGGTCCCTGAGGTCTATATATCTGTGATTAAACATAATGTACTTATGGTATTAATTGCTTTAGCCTTTGGGCTGTTAAACATGCTGACGTTTTAAAATGCCTGTTGGATAGGCAGTGTCATATATGTTTTGGCCTTTTTTTTCTTTTTCCTTATTAATGGCAGCTGCATACATCCTTGTCACAATGATGACCATTTCCTCAATCGATCAATAATATAAAAATTATCACTCAAACTCACTCGTCCCATCGGTTCAACACCCCTTCGGAGTCCTTTTAAAATGAGATCTTCACCCTCTGGAAAAGGAAAAAAAAAAGATCTGTACATTTAGAAAATGATTGATAAGAGACACATATTATGTTTTGGAGGCAGTGTCGCAACACGTCCAACTCTTCACATTTCAGAGACACCGAATGATGAAGTGTGGGTAAGATTTTCCTTTCTAAAATGGATGGGTGATATTTTCGAGTGCTGACCATAGATCAGCTTGTAATGCACTCGGGCTTTTAGAAGCACCAGCAAAGAGGAGGTAAAGAGGTCTATTTTTTTACATATTTAACTCAGAAGGGTTTTATGCATATAATTATATCAATTCAGTTGATTAACTAACAATTATGTATCTATTTGTGTAATTGTGTACTCTGCCTTGGGAAAAAAAATGCATTTTATTAACTACAGTAGCCTCCTGCATGAAAACATGTATGAACAAACGTATTTTGTACTTAGGATAAACATGGGGGGTCATTCGAGAGACTTGAAAGATTAAATAGATATATATGAAAGGTCAGGGCTGAATATTTTAGTAATTGATCATTTAAAGGAAATGACATCTTTCTGGGAGTGTTTGCCTTTGCCATGTTCTCAGGAGGAAGTCAATGACGTCATATGACAGGAAGCACCTGTGAATAAAGTGTATTATCTTAAAACATATAAGTTGCCTATGAATGTCATTTCTAAAATGTATGAGTAACATTTAGTCTGTGAGGCTGAGAAGCCCGCTGCTCATTTTCATTGAAGCCCCGGCTTTGTTTTTTCCCAGTGATGATTATTTCTGCTGATGACTTCGGTCCGAGCCTGGCGAAGCGAGATGATGATAATAATGACTATTTAACTGAGAGCGTTCATTCAGCCACTCCAAGACGGTTGATAACTGCTTCCCGCGTTATATGGGGCACACCCGGAGAGACGGGCAGATTGATAACTGCCTCTCATCACGCTGCGAGTATTGCCAGTAGAAAAAAAAATGGTTTCTGAAAAATGAGGAGAACAGAGACACAGAGGCCAGGGACAGCCAGAGCTTCTTTAAAAAGGTAGAAAAAACCCATTACAAATATACAAATATGTTTTTGAATAAAACATAACCTAATAAAGACAACTAGGTTCATGGAAACAGTCTCGCTACAATGGTTTCTTAAGGTCGGTACAAATCAGGATGTTTTTTTAGCTTGGGGTCATTCCTGTGTTCCCAGAGTCAATGGAGTCATGGATTCAGAAAAAGGTTATAGCTTTAAGCAGAAGAAGGCAATTTATTTTTTCAGTGTAATTGCACACAAATTCACAATAACCTTTAAGTATTATTGCAATGAAAGTGGTCTGACAGATCAGCACACTCCTGTATCTTACTATGACTCTGTAAAAAAGCCCTTAGAAAATCCGGACTGATCCAGAAAGTCATAGCCAATCACAGCTCATTTCAGAAAGTGGATGTGTCTTTTTTCTAAGGTCTGATGCCATTCACAGCTCTGAAAAAGTTTAATTACAGAGAGGCAGTAACGGCGGAAGCTCATAATAAAAAGAAGGGGTGGGGGTCATTTATTGCAATACTATGCTTCAGTCATTGCTTTCTATGGGCAAGTAAAGCAACGGTTATAGTCTCAAAGTTGTTTTGCATCGATTCACACCATGCATGAGCCAATTGAACCAGGAGATAGCCAGCCTGAAAGCGAAAGAGAAGCAACTACACCAGCAGCAACTGACCACCTTTGGTTTGATAGAGCGAATGTGACCCATTGGATTTTTCCCATGATGAGACCATCCAAATCTGCCAGGGCTTTAGAATGACCTGTGACATGTAGTGTCTGTCACTACTTACAACAGGGGAATAGTGTTAGGTCGGAAAAAGGGGGTGCATCTTAAGAGGCAATTCCAGCATAAAGATATAAAATTGGATTTTTTTTGGAAAAGAATCAATACTAAGTGGCTTAGAACTTGATCTGAATGATCAAATGTTGACCTAAAAGATTGACAATGCGTAATCAAGTCTCAGTTGTAAATGTACGTGCTCTGTGACGTCTCAGAGGTTTAAAGCACAAACAACAATCATTAAGACCAAAGAACACACCAGGCAGAAGTTTGAAGCAGGATTTAGGATATAACATGATTTAACAAGCTTTAAATATCAAGCAATCATATTGAAATTGAAGTATCAGTTTAATATACCACTACAAACCTACTAAGACCCAGCCTTCCCTCTATACTTTAGGCCCAAACAAGGAGAGATGCAGCCAAGAGGCCCATGATCATTCTGGATGAATTGCAGAGATCCACAGCTGAGGTGGGGAATCTGTGCATAGGACAACTATTAGTCACACATGGATGATCTAAATAAAAAAGGCTCCAATTTTAGGTTTGTTAATTGAAAATGTAGAAGAAGGTGAAACCAAAATTGAACTTTCTGTGCAAAGTTTTAAATGTTATGTTCGGCATAAAAGTAAGAGTTCACATGACCCTCAACACATCATCCCGCTGTCAAACATGTTGGTGGCAGCATCATGGTCTGGAGCCGCTTTTCTTCAGCAGGGACAGATGCTTGAGCTTTTTTTGCAAGGAAGGTTTCAGTCCCTAGATGTGCAAAACTGATAGAGACATACACCGAAAGATTTGAATCTGTAATCGCGGCAAAAGCTGTTTCTGCAATGTTTTAACTCAGGGGGGAAAATAATTTGCACATCCCACTTTTCAGTTTTCTATTCCAAAAAAAAACATGTACATTTTGTACCACTTTGCAACTTTGTCCCCCATGGTGTTGATTTTCATATATAGATATGATTTTCTAGAATTCTTCGCCTATTCATCTAGATGAATACTAGACAATGATTTTTGGGGCTTGGCTAGCAATCTCCGTTGTAGTTCATCAGATTTCAGCAGCTGCTGCCAAAATCTCAGTGCCAACACCCCCCCCCCCCCCCCCCCCCCCCGCACCACACACACACATTTTTTTTGTGCACTCTAAGACACTTCGTGTTTGTTATGATGACATCTGTAGGTGACTGGATTCTACTCCGCAAAGTACAAGCTCATGGTTAAACCGGGGAGCATTCTGGCTGGCAGAGTGAGATATTTTGGCAGGAAAAACTCACTCCACCCTTCCAAGTCTGACACGCTCCATTTTTATTATGGTAACATAATAATATCCGCTGCCAAAATTGTGAACCAAGCCCTCTCGTCAAAAATCAGTGTCTGACCACATGTACTCATCAACTCCATATTTATACCTTTGAATTTAGAATGGGGTCTTGTAGTCTACATATACTAGTAGCCTAATACAACTCATACACATTCACTCAGACACCTCACACACTCAGGCATACTTATGAAATGATTGGGGCAAGTTAGTGCACATTACTTTGTCATTCATGAAAATGAAGTTCAGATAGTTTTTGCATTTTCAAAGCCATCACTGTTTACTATGTTGTTCCAGCTGCTTAAAACGATTCCTGGTTCGTTGCTGTGCTCTGTCAGAGATTACAGGGAGAGGACAGGAAGGACCATGACGACCGAACTGATTGAAAAGAGCGTGACTGAAAACAGAGAGCGAGAGACGGTCGGGGGAAAACAAAAGAGAGCAATTTCATGCCAGCTTCTGTCAAAACGTGTTCGTCTTTCGGCGACTTGAAAAGAAATTGACTGACAACAGAGAGGGGGGGGGAAAGATGATAAGAGGAACAACAGGATGGCAGATATAAACGGGTGCAATAATGTTGAACAATAAATTTGAATGACTGGTAATATCAGTCAGAGCGAGACGGGCGTTTTTTGCAAGGCCGAGTGACTCACTTTTCTTTTGTGATTTTTAATTTTTTTTTAAAGCAACCAAGCGACATCAACCAGCAGCGTTTGCCGGAGCATTCTAAAACCTCAGTGTCTGACTCAAAGGAGGTGCGGAACAAAACGTTTGATTTTTGACTATTGTGTGATCCGAGAGCCGTTTTTGCTTCCCAGTCTGCACATAACATTCTAGACCCTCGCTAACAGTTGGTCCAATGAGATAAACAGCTGCTATTGCTAAGTCTGCAGTCTGGCGCCGTTAAACTGTTGCAGACGAAGAGCGCGCAAGATAATGTCATTAAAAGAGCACCCGTCTCATTATGGAAAATATATTAAATGTGACATTAAATGTGACATTTCGGTCTGTTTCTCTCTGTTTCCGTTAACTTTTCCACCAAGTGTAAAAAACCTTCTTGCAATATCTCACCTTAGTTGCTTTGTGTGCAAACCGAAAATGTGCATAGAACAGAAACCAACATTTTATTTCTTCGATGCAATGAAGTAAAGACCCGTTTTTTTACAGCAGCATTTTCACATGAACTGGGAAGTAAATGCAGATGTTACCAATGATACCTAAAGTTTCTCTTCCATTTACACTTTCCAGTGAGCCAACATGCACAATGGCTGCACGCTGATGCCGTTTCATCAATAACACTTACATTACCTTACTGTTTCATGTCAAAATAGCTGTTGAGTCTATTTTGAAATATCACTTCTATGAGGCTGTTCTTATCAGGCTGATCATTTCAAATTCCCTGTAGTGAAGATCCAACTGCATGCAAAGTTTATACATAGTTCATTTTAATGTTAAGTAAGTTAAGTATGGAATGACACACAGGAAAGGTGCGGCCAGCCGGGACTTGATCTGGGGACTACTACACCTATGCATAGGGAATGCTTTAAATCATTATCTCCTCTCCTTAGTCTATGTGGTTATAGTGCATGGACAGCTGCTTTGTATGATATTATCATTATTAGTATTTCATTGCTACAAAAACATAATCTAGGCAGTCATCAGAGTTTATCTTTATAAGATTCTTTTCTATTATTCACTGAGATTGAGATTGCCCGCTGTATCTCTCACCTGCTTTAATATAAGAAATAAGTAGCCTTAACTCTTCTAGTGATTATTACACGTCTAAAAATACCAACTGCAAATTGGCTGCTTGTCTAAAACCAGAAAAAAAACAAAGGCGAGATAAGCACATCATTCCTTGTGTTGCTGAATTGGGCTAAATATAAAAAAAAGCTATGATTAGTTTCATTTCTTGTTAGTTATTATAAAAACATCATTATAATTACGTTGATACAAATCAGGCATGTTTCAGCCCACCTGAGTGGATGTCTCGACTTAAAGCTACCACCCTTCTAGGGATTAATGAGGAGCTGGATTTGACTCCTATGTTTTTCTGTTGTGTCTTTGCACTAATTATCTTGAGTTGAAATAGAAGATCAAATTGTTTTTCTCAAAACAATAAGAGGCTTATTTCTCTTAAAATCTGTCCATAGATTTTGTGTGGATTTGTGTTCTTTTTCCAAGATAATTCATTGACCTGACAGGTATGGCATTTCAGGATACTGGACGCATGTCCAGTACAGAGAAGACCAGTATTCAGCTGTAAAAGAATACACTTCCCCAATGTGAAGTGTGAGAGTTTACACTCTGCACTTGTGCACATCACAAACCATGATCAGATAGAGAACAAAGCTGGCGTTCTATGTTTTTTGACAGCCTTGTTAAAATTTGTGTCAATTAAGCCATTTTTTCTATTAATCTCCTGATGTTCTTGGACCCTCACATCCCTAAAAAAAAGGGATTTTTCATACCTCTTCTTTTAACAGGTAAAAAAAAAGGAAGAAACCCCAGTAAGGGAAACAGAGGAGGATTCCTCTTCCAGGATGTCTGTCCTGGCTGCACGAGATGATGTGCGCACAGAATGGAAACAGGAACATTTAGAACAGGAAAAGAGCTGACTGTGAAATTAATTAGAGTAACAGAATATATATATATTAATATATTGATTGGTGGTGTATGACAGGAACCATCTCAGCTTCCAGGTGGAACCAGGACAACAACAGAAAGCTCCTTCACTGGCTGCACTGTAACATGTTCTGTCATTTATTATTATTATTAAAATTAATAATAGTTAATATTATTAATAATAATATTTGGGCAAATAAGCCAATTAGGAGTAGAAAATGGTGGTTTTGACATATTTTGCAGGTCCCCTGGAGATGATAAAAGCGTGCAGGAGAGCTGCTTTTCTGACAATTTGTGCAGAAATTCTTTGGTTGTGCAAAGCATCCATCCATCCATCCATCCATTGTCTATCCCGCTTATTCCCTTTCGGGGTCGCAGGGGTCTGCTGGAGCCTATCCCAGCGCGTTAAGGCGAGAGGCAGGGATACACCCCAGATGGTCGCCAGCCAATCGTGGGGCACACACACCATTCACACACCATTCACTCTCACACTCACACCTATGGGCAATTTAGAGTTTACCAATTAACCTGAGCATGTTTTTTGTATTGTGGGAGGAAACCGGAGTACCCGGTGAAAACCCACGCAGACACGGGGAGAACATGCAAACTCCACACAGAAAGGCCCCAGACCCAGGCCCAGGGCGGTCTTGAACCTGCGACCTTCTTGCTGTGAGGCAACAGTGCTACCCACCGCACCACCGTGTCGCCCTTGTGCAAAGCAATTGTTACATAAAATTATCAGAGATGGCTTATTGTATTGAAACGAACTTTTAAATCACCAGAAACAGCTTTCGTGGCCAATCCTGCAGCCAGAATTTAGTATTTTTGTTGAATGTAGTACCTCCACTTTGACCCCGGGCTGGTCCAGTGTCACGGTATGACGCTCGACAACAGCCATCTGCAGCAAAAGAAGCAACAGATGAAGATAATCCACACTTTTTGTATGTGCACACACACCTTATGGTGACAGAGGAGGCAGTTGAGTAGAGAGAGAGAGAGATAAATAAGCTGGACTGATGATGGTGATAATGCAGATATGAGGTGAGCACCAACAGATTGTATTACTCAGACAAAACTATTTTTTTCAGTTTGTCAGGGGCAAACTGAAAAGTTCATATTAATAAATAAATAATATAACAGTTCATATTTTCTAAAAGACAAGCATTATAATGCTAGTTTTATGTCTTATGTTTTTTTTCTCTGATTACATCTTTTATCACTGCTGCCCCTTCAGTCACAGACATGGTGAATCTGATTACTCCTCTGAAACAAGTGAAACGAGTATCCTGACCGGATAATGCACTTTTAAGGACGATTGTCATCAGAGTAAAATCATCAATATCCGTATATTCGTGACTGGAGGAACATCTTCATTGCGGAAATCTGTGTGTGTGTGTGTGTGTGTGTGTGTGTGTGTAGGCTCACACAGGCACAGCTCCTCTCTCCTTCACAGTCCCACTGCTGCAGCACAACAAAACATAATCTGCTGTCACAGCCGGCCACTCAGCGCGGGATCCTCAGAAATCCACAGCTCGCGGTGACTCTCGCCGCTCCAATCTCCACCTGGGAGGATTTCTACCTTTTTTACCGGATTGCTCCATATGCTCCTACCTCGCCTCAACTTTTTTTTTTCAGTCAGTTCCTGCGCCTCGGTTTGTGCACGGCCAGCTGTTCATATTGAGCCGTCAGTTCATATCGTAGATTTACCTCCGTGAGCCAGGCAATTTACAATAATCCAGTTTGCTGTACTTTATTGTAGCAATAACTCAGTGTGTAACAATATAAATACATGAATGGAAGCAAAGTAATGATCTAGGCTGCAAAATAAATAACACTATAGCAGATATTTGACGCCCCCCCCTCACACACACACACATTCAATTTGCTGAAGACAAAGCACATTGTTTTGTTTATTTTAAGGCCCCCCTCTTTTTTCACTCACTTTAGCTCATAAAAAGTAACATTACACATTAATACTCTACAGGCTTTTTTTTTTATAGGCTTTGAATATTAAGATATTACATGCATACACAGAGACTCACACACCCTAATTAACATTGTGTTATGCTTTGTGTTGAAAATAAAAATAATGTGATGTGATCACATAAGAAAATCCATTTAATAAAAGAACATTTAAAAAAAAATTTATGTTGAGTAATGAAACTATAGGTTACACATCATTACTTCATAATTCTGCATGTGTTCTGTTCAATTCTGAAGGCCCAAACTGCGGCGACGAAAACAAAAATGCATCACATCACTCGAGAAAACAAGATCAATCACAGGGATCAACTGGCACGGCTCAAAAAAAAGGGCTCAAGAGATTGCTCGGCTCTACTGTATAAGGCGGGATTATGTGTCACAGGGCTGGGGTTGAAACTGGCTTTTTATAGAGGTTGATTGTTGAGATTAGGCCTAGGTGAACCTCATCTGCCCGGAGCGATTGACCAGCCACACCTGCTGCGACACACTCCAGCAAGAACACACAGAAGGAGCGAGAGGAGGAGGAGGAGGACAAATCAGAAAACACAGAAACACAACATTCTGAGGTCTTTTAGTAAATTGTTTTCAATGAATATATCAACTTTGTATCAAAAGGAGTGGGCGTGGCCAAGATACGGATCCAGATTATGTAGTTGGTTAAAAAATAGTGATGATGGTGTAGTCGCTCATCTCAAATCACAACCACTCAGGAACAAGTGAGAGAACAGTGACAAGGAAGTAGACAGCTATATCAAGACATTACAAAACAGACCTAATTGGTCAGCATTGATCAGGATGACTTTATGATCACATGATCACATGGCATTGGAAAATGCAGAAGTAATGTCTTTGCAGTTTCATGGTTTTATAGACAGCTCTTCACATGGCATTGACTATATTCCAGGGGTTAATTTACACGGATTGATTGGTAACACTTCAGTTGAACTGGGGTCCATAATCATGACACCTGTCATGATCATTAATGAATGCTTCTGACATAGCAGACCCTGCTGTCAAACTTTTGAAAAAAAGCCTTAAGCTTAAGCTTTAATATTTAGGACACAATTATAAAGGTCCCGTGAAAGCTGATGTCAAAACGAACCATATGACAGTTTAATGTCAGTGTTAGATATACATTTTATTTTTTCATCAAAGTTTGACAGTAAGGTCCTGCTAAGTCATGTTTATGACTTATTGTTATTTTGTCATAATGAAGACATGTCAAACAATCTCAACTCTGCATCAAAAGTGAAATAATCATCTGAATGACACTAAACAACAACTGTCATAATCTTTCATTAGTGTGCATGACAGGTGTCATGTCATGAAACCTGTCATGACATGACACCTGTCAAGGGAGTGAAAACAGTTGTAAAATCGTAACATGAATGAATAGAGTTATATTTAGTGTGCCTGTATTTATACGTGTGCATGACAAGGCTGCGATAAAGATAATCATGCACATATCCTGTTTGCACACATCCTGTCCTTAGATAACAACACGATTGCACGTAAAAATCTGTTTTTCTTTCTATTGTTATTCTGCATCTGCTGCTGTGATTCAATTAGGAAAATCAGAAGCATGTATTTACAGGGCACAGCGAAAAGGAAAGAGACGGCAGGGGAGGAGGACATGATAAATAAACATTGGGCAAAAACTTTAGAGATTTGTGTTTTTGTTAAAAAAAATGCTTCTTGGTTCTCAATTTTATACCATTGGAAACCAATTTATTTCCCTTTGAATGTTGCCCCAACATGCATTTGTGGGATGAGCAGCACAGCTGAGTATGACACACATGAAAAATTTGCCAAATCTCCGCAGCTAATTCTTTACTTTTTTGTACTCAGACCTAGCACTTAACTTTACAAAAGCGTCATGGCATGAGCAGTAAATAGAGTCCTGTCAACCATGTTCAGGTTTTATTGTATGAATCTGCACTTTAGTGAACCACTTTAATGTATGGTCTTGCCCTTTAATGCAGCACTTTATAATATGACTCTGCACTTCAGTATAGTACTTTATTTAATGACTGCACTTTCATTTTTTACCACATTTTAACACAAACCACGATGGACTTGCTTTTGGAGCCAGCCCTAAATGGCAATTCAAAGAACTGCTTCCCTCCATGGAGCCTGCATGGTTGCACCACCATGTCTCTACATTAGCCCAGACAGTACAAATAACATGTTAGCTCTCGAGATGGCCTTTTCATGTTTTTGACGCTGGTTGCTTTCACAGCCACCATCATTGATTCATTGCAACCTGCAACCTCACCACTAGATGCTGCAAGGAGCTACACACGTCTTCTATCCCCACAGAGCGTTGGAATAATCGATCCTTCAGGACGAGAACTAATGTAGAGTCAAGTGAGTCACCGCGGCTCATTTAATGCATTTTTTTGGGCCGTGTAAAAACCTACAGCCTGGATTGACCAATCATCGTGCTGTCTGGTAGGAAGTAGGCTCAGTTATAATCACATTCACAGCAGCCCAGAAAGTCTTGTTAATAAGACATGGTTTGTTGGATGGAGAACACCTAACGCCTGCAGACTGCTGCAGCACAAATAATCAGCCTCCCATTTACTGGCTTAATGTTGTTGCTGCAAATGTGCGTGTGTGTGTGTGTGTGTGTGTGCGCGCATGTGGGGGTGGGGGATAGGTGCATGTGTGTGTGTGTGTGTGTCCAGAGGTTGTGAATTTTTGCATGCCTATATTTCACTTTCCTTTAATTCCTGCTACAGAGAGCCTAGATAAGGAAGCCATTACCCCGACAGCAAGAGCATCAGAGCTGGTGGTATTTTTATACCCAGAGAAAATAGATTTATTTTTATGGCATTTCTGCTTCAGTGGAGGATTTGAGATTGGGTGGTTGGAGGTGTAAACCCGTCCTCCCTTTTCTTCCTTCTCTCCCTCCAATCATCTCCGTTACACATGTAAATGCTCCTCCATACACACACATTTCCTAATACATAGATATTACACTGTCAAGCAATTTAACAGTAATACAACCTTGTTCTAGCCTACGTGGCAGAGGATACATTTTTATGTAGCCTCTTTCTGTTGTTGAAATGTCTGATGTGACCTCTTTTTATTGTGAATGTCCTGAAGTGACATAGCTTTTGAAAGAAGAAATGACAAGTTGGTTTGTTAATAAGTAAGCCGTGGCTTTTTTTTCCATCAAAAAACTCAATTCAGTGTAAGAAAGACATAATCAGCCATTTGTGATTTTCTCTCGTCTACTGTTGTGATGTTGGTTTTCCGTGTTGAACAAATCAATGAGTGGATGTACTCCATAAGACGCCAAACTCCAGGGTCGAAAACATGGCGGAGGAATGAAACTTGTCAAAGTCGTTATGTGAAAGCTGGAAAACGGACAAAGTGCCCCCCCCCCACTCCCGAGACCAAGTTGCCAACCTACAAAAAAAAAAAAGACAATCCAGACGTGCCAATCTGAGGAAGAAAAATGTCCCGGAGTGCAGCGAGACTGGGAAAGATCCTGTTCAATTGGTCTGGAAAAATGCCGATGGGAATCATGTACTTGGATGTGTTGGACAAACCCCCAGAGCTGGAGGGAGTGCACCGGTGTCCATTCTTTAAGCCAAAAATAGGAGCAACTCTAATGACATTCGCACCGGTACCGGGACAAAGAACAAGCCACATGCCGGGCAAGACAAGTTCCACTACCACAGTAACATGTTGAGAGTGTAACAGAGAAACATGCTGCGTTTATTGGGGACTTTAATTCATTCATTTGATTATTCTCTTCCCCTTTACTGTAAGTTGAAGCCTTTGGTAAAGCAGGTGTAATTTTTCACCCCACATACTACAATCTGCCGAGGTATTTTACTCTACATGGGTCTATCGATGTTCACGCTGCTCCTACAGTTTTACAGAGGCCATTTAATTAGGTTAGCTTGTTCAAAGGCTTTCCCCGTGACGTTCTGCTTAAAGCTCTGATAAGATGTACATAATATTATGAAGAACACGGACCTCTAGGAGAAGGTTAGTAATGGGGTTGTGCATTCAGAAAATGGGATTTCACAGTTTGCCTCATTCCGTGGAGGCAAGCTCACGGGTAAATGGTAACATATTATTTTGTGTATATTTTTGGTACTACATTTATTAAGGTAGTTTTAATTAGAGAGATATAAAAGTCTTCAGGAATTGGATTGAATGTAGGTCAGCCACAGATTAAAGGTGTGATGGAGAAGATCATATACATACACTGCATACAATGACATCTTATCAGGGGGAAATATGTAGTACAATTAGCCCAATATTGAGTAGAATTATCTTGAATTATTTTATTCCATTGGCAGGTAATTTTACTTTATTTTAATTCTTTCGAAGAAATTTGAGGCAAAAAGTCAGAATTATGTAATCAAAAGCACACAATATGGGATGAAAAGATGATATTATAAAAAAAAGTCAATCAATTTTATTTTATTTTTAGGAAAACAGGACTAAAACTTCAAAAAATCAAACTTTAAATAGAATATTATATTTCATGATAATTTTCTAACAATTTGGGATGTTGGGCTAATTGTATAAATAATAGGGTATTTTTAGGTGTCAGGATTTCATTCTATGCCAGGTAGCCAGTGACAAAAAAGCTTAAATAACCCAATCAGGAAGAAAAGTCTTATTCATACCTGAAAAAATTAAAGCAGAGCTTGTGTTTTTACAAGAAACTAAACTCTCTGTCAGTGAACATAAAAAAACTCAATTTAGAGCAGGTTGGACAGATTGGTCCTCGTTTATTACCCAGTCAAGAGGAACTACAACCCTTTTTAAACAAAAATCCTTTTTTATCGTTTCTAAACAGGCACTTGACCCCGTGGGCAGTTTGTGTTCGATGACCCTGGCTCCATTCAAAACATTGTCCTTCTAATAGCACAAGCACCGGCTCCTAATTGGAAGGAGTTTCAATTTTTATTTAGATGAAGTCCTGGATAAATCCTCCGATAAGCCACCCCCCCCCCCTTACTAAAGCAGCTAAATTAACAATTTCTCTCATGAGTGACTTCAATTTGAAAGATGTTTTGCCTCTACACCCGGCAGACAGATTAGACTTTTTATTCATGCTCATGGCATTCACACCTGTATTGACAACTTTTTTGCAGTCTCGACATTTGAGCCTGAACGCACCGATGAGGAACTCCAAGAGGCGGGTGAGTGGGGAGCGCGAGGAGAAGTGGAGAGAAAAAGCCGATGAACACCGGTTATCCCTCAGACACCTGGAAACATCTGGTGCCGGCGTACCAGATGTGCACAGACATCCGCTGAAATTGAGTAATCTACATGGGTACAACCCCCAGCTTCGCACCTATTTGTACTAGACGTGGCCGAGAGGAAGATAGTTTCCTTCTTTCCCACCTGGCGATGCAGAACGCTGCAGGGTTTCTGGCAAGGGGGATACGTGGCACTATATTTACAATTCATGACAGCACTTTTCCAGTAGTCCTGGAGTCATGCCTTTTGGGCAATTTCTCACATTCCAATCTTGTACGTAGCTATTCTATCAAGCTCACAGAAATCCTACTCGCTATCGCCAAAAAATGTCAAGCAATGAAATGGAAGTTGGATGTCCCATTTTTGGTCAGCCCGTGGCTCTCAGAAGTGAGCAGCTGCGGAAAAGATAATTTACTCATTTAGGAGATAGAACTTTGCCATATAATGTGGCAGCCTTTTCTTACTTGGATGAAGAATCTCCCATCAGACATGACTTAATGACACATTAGCATGGAATTGTTTAGGGTAACCAAACCAATCTCCCAACTTGCCAAAGTATAAATTGCAAAACAGAAACACAATTATGATAACAATTATTCCTGGTGTGTCTGCGTGAGAGAGTCCAAGCTGCATGTTTGTATAAAGTTACCGTACATTTTTAGTTGAAACATCCATGCCGACCTTCATTTAACCTTGTATACATGGCCTAGAAATGTTCCAACAAAACACTTGGGTTTGTAATTTGTTTGATTAGCTGTTCATCACAGCCCAGACATAAATGCTTGAAATCTACTCGAGTGCTGTTTTTTTCCCATCAAGACCAACAATATACTAATGAATATAGCAGCGAGCTGCTAAAGTGCTCATAATTAAATGTGAAATATATAGAAGTTTTAATAAAAGCTATTTTTTTACAGTGCATTTACAGGGGCACGGAATAAAAGTATAGCTTTTCTGGGAAAAAATATGTAGTGTGAATTAATTATTTAAACATCTTTGAGTTGATGGGTTTTATGATGATTTTTTGTTAGTGACAGGGACATTGTCAGTTTGCCTGATATAATCTCCATGCTCGGAACAGCAAGGCTGCTGGGTAAAAAATGGCAGAGTCTGCAAGTCCTGGACGAAGAACAAAAAACGGAGTCAATATCATGCACATGCTAGATGGATTAAAAGGATTTACACCAGAATGCACGCAGAAATGTTGACCTTTCTCCTCTTATCTGCAAATTTCTCTTCAACATTGCTTGTGTTTTCGTTGTATGAGGATGATTTGTAATTGTCCTATACTGCTTGATGCAGTGGGCACCAAACCTGGCAACCTGGCTACCGGATTGTTTTTAAGATAGGCCACAAATTAGCATGAAGCATTAAAACAATGCTTGTTGTTGCTTTCTTTCCCCAAATGCTGTTCTTATTATTGTAAATAAGAATATGTTCTATTGCTATAAATAAGAATATGAACTCACCACTCACAGCATGGTCATTGTTTGTTTAAGCGGGGAGCGATTCCACTCTGTAACTGTTTCTAAATGGTGCATAACACTTATCCGGAGCGGCACAGTCAATGCATTGATGGATAAGATAAGATAGGCAGAACCTTCTTAAGGTTGGCCAGATTGAAGTCTCCGGGGACAATGGGCATGAGGATTACCGGTCTGTGAGCAGCGAGTGCATCACAAAGAGTTCAGCCTCCGTACTCTCACCTGTGGTGGGATGAAGGCCGCCGCGATAATGACCGGTGTAAATTCCCTTCCGTAGAAAGCGCAGCCCGCATTTGATCGACGATAACTCTCTGATCGGGCGTGCCGGACAGGACAGGCATCTTTTGTTGGAGGACACTGGAGTCGTCTAGATGCTCGCTGTCACAGCTCATTTGTGTCTCTAATCACCGCGCTACATTTCCGCTGGCCAGCCGATGACCCTGATTACAGCCGGCACTTACCTGATGCCAGGCTCCTCTAACATCTAATCCCGCTACGTATGCGGGCACTTAAACAGCATAAAGGCCGGCTGCCGTGAAAATGGCACAGCGAGGTTAGATCAGATGGTTGCCGAAGCAGCTTCGAGACAAAGAAAAATAGTCCTTGGTTCTCTGAGGGCTGAAGATAAAAGGACTAAAGAACGGAGATGGAAACCGGAGAGGAAATGCCTCTAAGCCTTGACACGCACACACTCAAGCGTAAGCATATTATACAGTCACAGAATGTGCAGCCATGCGGGCGAGGGACACACACGCACACACACACACACACACACACACACACACACACACACACACACACACACACATACAAACACACAAATAAAAGCACATATAAACTAATAAATACACCCAGAAAAATGCAAACAATGCACCACTGGGACAGTCACACCCACCTCACACACACACACACACACACACACACACACACACACACACACACACACACACACACACACACACAGAAGGGAGATTGATGGCAGTACGATCAAGCAATAAGGGGACCTTATGGGGCATAGAGAAGAGACTTATCACTGTGAGATGCCATGAAAGAAGACATATAAGGGCACACACAAACACGCACGCACACACATACACACACACACACGCGCGTGCGAGAGGTCAGTTCCCCGCATGCTGGACCTTGAAGGGCGGCATCCATATGTTTCTTTCACGGCGCCTCTTTATCTCTGCCCTTGCACAGTCAGAGGTCAGAGTTTTCTGCAGGATGTCACATATCACTGTGAGTGGCGTCAGTCACCCAGATAAGGTCACATGTACGCCGACATGTTAAACATGGCTCGGGGCTGCAGATATTTCACCAATGTGAGTATTCGTTCCGTCGACAGAAGGCTGCGTCTTCAGTGACGCCGGGGCGAAGCACAGCGGTGGGCAGAAGGAGGAGGAGGGAGTTTTTCTATTTTTGTTTTCCCAATTAAAACTCCTCTCAGCAGCGCCTTTGCCTCATTAAAAGGGATAGTTTTGTATTTTGGACATCGAGCTCCAATTCCTACGTTCCTAGCAAGCACCTGAATCATGGAGTAATTTCACTGTTGCCTCCAGTTTTGAGCTTCTTAGCAATTTCCCTCTGACCAGAAAAAAAAAACAATTTAACTTTTTCATAAATAGAACAAACACTAGTAGGAAGCTCTGTGTGTAATAGTACCCATCTTGCTAAGCTGTACTTTGCATTATAACTTACATTAAATGCAACAGGCGAAGTTGTGTAGAAGTTTACTAGTTACATCAACATTCTTCCAGAACAAATCTAGATGTGGTAGCCTAATTGGTTAGTGGTCTATAAATTGCAGTACAACATACTTACTGGCAACATATTTTATTTCTACTATTATTAACTTTAAAGTGACAAAATAAGACGTACAAACTCTTATGAAATAAAAGAAAACAACAAAATAGAAACTGAGGATTATATAAATTAACCACCTTTAAAAACAGAATAGTAACATATTGGGAGAAACACTCATATAGTCAAACAGATCTGAATTCCTATGGATGAGAATATGACTGGTCTATTATGCGATTTTGCAGATTATGGCCTGTATATAAAAAAGGACATAGTGAGGTGTCACCCGATGGTTTGCATTGTGAAACCCAGAGTTGCAGCTTCTGGTTGGCTCCATATCTTCGTGTTTGGAGCCAGAAGCTTTCAATTAAGGAACCTTGTCCAGTCCCCCCCCAGGTTAGCGCCATTGTTCTTACTACATCAAGCACATATTTTCATTCAGTACACAATTAGGTTTAAATTATGATGACTAAACACAATAACAAGCCAGTAGTCTGGTTCTCTTGAACTTTCTTTCTTTGAACTTCTCTGCATTCTCAGTTACACTTACACCTAATTTTATCTAAGCACCTATGTATAGCCTGTGTATACCCATCCTTCATTGCATGTGAATTCACTTTGCTCTGCAATTTTGTTTGGACACTAAGGACCCAATTTTCCCCTCAGCAAGGGATCCAATTGCAGCACAGAAACAAAGAAGCAACTGATAACTTTGGATAAAACATGGAGGCAGAAGATAATTTACCTTTCAATGCAGTTCTAGTGTTCTATTTAAAAAAAATAGCTTTTAATGCTAAACTACTGTATTTCATTACCAAGAAAGGCTTTACTTCTGTCATCATGTATGTGCGATACGATTGGCTATATGCTAGAGACAATATTGATTTAAACCGCACTGCCAATGTGAACAAATGAACGAATGGTTCCCAGATATTGTTTGATAACACAAACATAACAAATGGACAGAGGGCAACTTGAGTTGAGATACGACTGAGCCAATCAGATTTAAAGAAAAAGGGAGGATCTTTCATCTAAACAGGTTCCACATCAATACCAGTCCACCTGGATTCATTCCAGATGGCCAATCCGCATATGAGCATGTTTGGGATTCTTTGGATTGGTCTTTACAACAGCACATTCCAATTCCAGCTTCACATTGGAAACCATTGGAAAGAAGTGAGGCATTATTCCAAGGGCAACAATGAACATGATTAAATCAATGTGAAAGCAATGTGTTACACTGATGCAAATGATGGTCATACTAGATACTGGCTTCTTCATCTTCAGATCTTTAAATACTTTATATTATGTATATATGTATATATGTATCTATATGTATATATGTATATGTATCGTATTGTAACAGCTCCATGATCCATGTACTAAAGTCCCCCCCCCTTCCTTAGTGCTCATTCTTGGTTTCTGTTCCTCTGACATCTTGTTACTGTGGTTTTTCGAAAATTAAATTTGAAATTGAATATTGAAAATTTCTACAAGTTTCTCTTCAAAGACAGAAACACTATTTTAGAAAAAAACATATTTTTTATATTATTTTATATATTTTTTTCCTACAATTTTGCTTAAAAATCGCAAGTTGGACACTGGTTTGTAGTCTTTGAGAACATCAGGGTCCAAATTGTTCTTCTTCAGAAGGGGTCTCTCTCTCTTATAGGCAGCAGAAAAACGTGATGTAGAAATTTGGTCTAATAAGAAGGTTGCTGGTTTTACTTGGGATATAACTCTCTACTAAGTATGTCAACCACAACAGTGTTTGCACAGGTTAAAAACAAGCTTTATGATGTATTAAGAACAGTATTTTGACTCGATAAAATAGGAGATATAACATCATTTTTACCCCTGAATTGGTCTGCAAATTCTCCACATCATGGATCTACAGGAGTGTGTTGCTGTTAAAATCAGTGTTTGATCTCTTTATTTCTCCACAGGGCTTTGTGCTTAGGCAATATCGTCTTTGTAGATAGTGGAGCTACGAGATCAAGGGCAGATTTTAGATTTGAGGAAAAAAAATGTTAACAATAAAATCACAGGAAGCAGGTAGAGTAGCTGGAGAATGTTTAATAAAAATGTCAATAAAATTTGCAGCCACTTCGGAGGTAATATATCATTTCCTGACAGTTCTCACTGAGGTTTCCTGCTGGATAAAACTGGTAACATTAAAAAATCATCCAAATCAGCAACAGAGGCTGAGAACTAAATCCAGAGTGTGTCCACTGTTGTCAGTCAGCTGTGTAACATGCTACATAAGTAATTCTTCAAATTTAAAACTTAAAAGGAGTCAAAATGATTATGTGTAGGTTAAAATCACCAGATACAGTGATAAAATTATAAGTGGTAGGAATTATTGATAAGAAATCAAGTTCACTAAACAAAAATCAGCATCATGCATAGGTCTATATATAGTGATGCACAGAATTATTGGGCTGAACAACTGCATGATGCTCAACGGTGGTGTACTGATCTATAAGGATTTATTCAGTCTGTAGAGAGTTAATGGGATATAGATGCAGTACTAACATCTTTTCTAACACTTCTTAAAGGAAGTGTGAAGTAAAATTAGGTGGGGAGGCCTCAGTGAAAATAATTAGCCCATCTGTACCAAGCCATGTTTCGTTAAAAATAGTCAGTCCACCTTGTCTGAAACCAGGCCACTAATAATAATAGATTTGTGGTTAGGTTTGAGGTTATTAAGATTCACCGAGTGAACATGCTGTTGACGGATTTGCTTGCATTCAGTGATGATAACAGGAACGGGTGATTTGTCAATGGAAATTCAAAGTACCAGGAGTGGTCAATAATGGGTGGTGTCTGGAGGTTAAGGTCATTTTATTACCCCAAAATGAGCTACAACACCCCATGCAAAGCGGATAGGGATGATGTCCCCATGACCGATGTCGGCACGGTAATGGGAGGTGAAACAGCTGTTGATTTTGACATTACAAACCATATAGGAACCAAATACTAGGATGTCAGTCGGTAATCTCCATTCGTGAACCACTTGGACCACTCCCAGGTGCTGAATGGCAGGGTGCGTGTCTCTCCTGGTTGTGGACTTGGCACTCAGGGGTGTTCCCGGAGGGTGTCCAAGGCTGAGACTGAGGGTTGGTGGGAGATGGTCATCGGGCTTGCTGTTGTATTGGTGTAGTAATAAATGTCTTTGTGAAGAGAATTTTGCCATCATGGGAGATGGGGGGGGGGTTCTTCTTCTTTTTCTTCTTACACCTGTCTTGGCGGCTGATCCAGGGGTCCAGGGACGATGGTTTGGGGTGGAGCTGTTCATCTTTGGCCTGTCTGGGGTGTATCCCTGCCTGTTGTCTGTGATGTGCTGGGATTGGCTCCAGCGGACCTCTGCGACCCTACTGAGGAATAAGTGCATATAAAAAATGGACACAAGCGGGATAGGAGGTTACAGGCATGCTGGGACTTCAGGAGCAGCAAGTAGGACAAGTCATGATCAGACCATTTGGTGGAGGATTGATATGCACCCTTTCGATGGTTTGGCTGTGTTGGAGACAGTGATCACATCAAGATGGAAAGATGAATGGTGCCATGGTAGGGGTGATAGCATTCTGCATGTTGGTGGTGGATGGGCTGCTACTGCAGCCTGGGTCTAGTGATACTGAATAACTGATTTAAGGAGAGATGAGGAGTGTCTGGAGAGCTGGGTAGATATGCAAGGGGTAACAAGGTGATTGAAGGCGGGTGTGCCAGAACACCACTGCTGCTCCTTGGATCTGCCTGTAGAGTAAGCACACGCACGCACGCACGCACACACACACACACACACACACGGGAAAGAGAGCACAAGGGGAGGCATCACTGCTGGAGCCAAGACAGATGCTTCCTGACAGACAGACAAGTGTTTGGTTGCATGTCGGAGTGACCCTTTTGGATTTGAGGAACTGTCTACTGTAAAGAGTTCTTGGTTCAGTGTGATTACACATATCATTACATTTTATGAACACAAAAGGTAGATTTTTACAAAAAATTGGGAATTGTAACAAATGATGTCAGAAAATAGAGTGTGTCTTCCACTAATCGCAGGGTTGGCAGCTCGATTCGACCATGTGGCCAAGAGTTATTGGACAAGACACCCATTGGACAAGGCTCCCGACTGTCAGACCAGCACCCTACATGGCAAATGGATGTGCGTGTGTGTGTGTGTGTGTGTGTATGTGTGTGTGTGTGTGTGTGAATAAGTGTATGAGAGGTAGAAACTGCGATTAGATAAAAGCACTATATAAGTGCAGTCCATTTTCCATTTACCATATTTCAATCTTACCTCTATTTTACCAAAACTCTTTCTCAGTGATCCTGTCTTTCATATAAACCTCCCTCTCTTCTGTTTGTTCATTCAACCTGTTAATTCTCTCTCTCTCTCTCTCTCTTTTTGCTTTTCCTCCTTGGCCTGCCCCCCTACTATGTTCTCTTCTTATTTTTCATCTTTTTCTTTGTCCTATTGAGGTGGCTGGTTGCTGCGTGTCAAATGCTGTCTCACTGCAGGCTATGCACACACATGCATGCACGCACAAACACACATGCATGCACACGAACACACACACACACGCACATTCACAAACATCAAACAAACATGGCCAAATATCATCAGCCAAAGCCATTTTGAAACTCCCCGCAGCTTAGCCAGGGTAAAGAGTAGAAAGACATTTACTCTGGAGAGAAAGAGCGAGAGAGGAGGTAATCTTTAAGACTCCAGACACCGCAGGCTGTTGTTGGTCCAAAACCATGTTTTCTGACAGATAATAGGTGGCTGGCTGATTGGGCCGACAGAACCAGGCGGGGAGTTCATCACCAACACATGGGAGCTCACTCTCGGTGTTTCCGTTAACAAAATGGGATAAAAAGAAAGCCAACTTTTCCGAAACTGACACTCCGATATCCACACGCATCCCCATCGTGATTGTCCGGCTGTGTCGAGGTGAGAACGGAGCCTGGGCTTCCTCTGACTCTTATTTTCAGCCGTAAAACCGAGCTCACCACCATGAATGTGTTGCAGGAGGGAAAATGTAAAACATTTGCATGGTTATTTATTATTCAAATGAATTATATACATGCAGCTGCCATAACAGACCGTATGGTGACTGTAGACCACCGTGGCCATTTTTAACCAGGCTCTGTTTAATCCTTCCTAAAATTCATTCTCCATGTGTGCATGTGTGTCTATAGATAGAGCAGCGTTTGATGTGAATGCCTCATGGCCTGACAGATGTCTATTTTCATATTGAAGGAAAACGGCGGGTGAACTGCTGAGACAGGATGAAACTGGGTTAGAATGAGAAGTCGGTGTTTCCAGTGTTTGTAAAAAGGGGGTGAGAAACACATGAAGGGGGAGCAACAAGCTCCTCTGGAACTTTTGCCTGGTCGTCGGTTTAAGTGTGCGATTGAACCTTGGTTGGGGAGTTGTTGTTACCTTCCAACATTATTGTAGTAGGGATGAAAAGAAGAACAGGTGTTTAAATGTTGAGCAGCTGGTTGAAAAAAAAAGCTGTTGCCAAAAAATATGTGAAATTCTACATTGCCCACAAATTATAATAATGAATCCATGATTTATTACTGGACTAACTTCACTTACTGTAACTCAAATAAAACATTTAGCTTCTTAACATGTATGCTTTGCTGACTCTTGAGAGATGAAGTGTCTTGTTAGCCACTCCACATTTGCGTAAAGTCCAAAGCTAAAGGTCAAGGCTACTTCATGCAAAGCAGGACTATTCAACATGTCTACGCCTCAGGAAACTGGAGTGAAAACTTTTAAACCAAACATCGTGGAGCCAAAAGTGAGACTGATTCAGTAACGTCATGGCTTTTTTTTTTTTACTCAAAATGTTCAGATGTTTTCAGAAACACATTTCAGTGAGCTATTTTTATAATATAATAGAAAGTCACTTCTTTGTTTTTACACTGTGTAAAACAGACTTAATGTAGGAGCTGTGGTTGAACTTAAAAAAGATGAAAAAATACACAGGATAACTAACCAAATGGCTATAGAATAATCATAGTCAAAATTCTGAAGAAAATTAAACCATTTAGGCCTCTAGTGAGGCACAAGGGTTAATTTGATCGATCACATTATAAAAAACTGACTAAAAATAATGATGTACTAATTGTGTATTTCTATTAACTTCATGCATATATGATTAATATTTCTGTTTCATTGCAGTAAAAGTAGAAATATTCAAGCACTCATATTGAGTACAATGCTGTTTTTTTCTGGAAACAGAGTTATTTAATTTTCCACCTTTATGGAAAAAACAAAAATATATATAATCGCTAATCAAGCCACCATATTGGTCTGTTTTAAAATCCACAAGCAGCCCAACGAATGAACGTGCTTGTTCAATGACGTGCATCCAGGAAGTGTTTGTGCGGTTCTAGGAAGTGTTCCTCATGTCCAAAAACGTCCATGCAGATCCCTACAAACAGGAAGAGGAAATGAGATTCCCCATATTTGAGCCCTGAGGCATCTCAAATACAACACAATTAACCTTAACAGGAACCTGCATTACCTTTTCACACCCTGGCTGCGTATTCTTCACAGTAATAACCTCAGCAGCATAATGAAATCATGATGACGAAAATGGAAATCTAAAGGATGCAATTACATGACTGAAAAGAATTGGAATAAGTGCATTATCTTTAAATTCTTGTCTACCACATCAACACTTCATGCAAACATATCTCATTACCCATTTATAAATATATATTTTTTTACTTCAACTAAGAATATGTTCTTAGAATATGTTTCATCACATTTTTAATGACCCAGTCATTGTTCCTGTGCTGTGATTTGCAGCCAAATCACAACAGTCTCCATGCGTTAAGTCTGAATATTGACACAATAACAAAAGAGTTGTTACGACGTCTGCTCGCAGCCTTTTCAGTGGCCTCTGCTTCACAGCTGTGTCGCCTCCACGTGTCGCGGCGTGAACGCTCGTGCACACGTGGACATATGCAAAGAGAGACCTGTCAGTTCATATAAACACATAAATTTGCGCAATGTCTTGCCTCCAGTGGTGATGTGTGAGAGCTGCGCAACATTTCCTGTGAAATTTGAAAATTGCTCACAGGCAAAGCACCCTGGGTGACGCCAATTCTCAGGCGTAACAAATACGTGTGTGGGCTCGATGGCCTCCTAAACGACAAACTCGGTCGGATGTTAATTAGCACATTAGCTCAGTAACCATGGACACGTAAAAAAAAAAGGAAAGTTGCAGCCTTTTCATAAAATAGCAGTACTCTAAAGTTGTTTTTTTTCCAGGCAATTGCCTCCAGTTGAGGAAACTAGATTTTTCTGAGTCAAGAAAACAAGTCATTATGGGCCCTATTTAGAAAGTGCAAGCACATAGTCTAATCGCAGGCACAATTGTGGTTTTGGGAGGGGGGTGTCCGAGTCATTTTGCTCATTAGACGGTGAACATAATGTTCACAAACTAGAACGCATGGTGCAAAGAGATTGTCTTGGGTTCCTTAATTATGTGTTTTTGGGCATCGCATGAACTCAGCCAATCAAAGTGTCATTTGCCCTCCCTTTGAAAAGCCAGGTGCAATTGCATCTCTGGGTACATTGCTGTTAAGATTGCGGATCCACCGGTGAGCCAATGTCAAAAGTGGTTCTGTGTGAGTGTGTGTGAGTGTGTCACAGAGAAGCCTTTGTTTTATTCGATTCACTAGTTTTAAAACTATATTAAGAGGTTAAACGCCTACAAAATATTGCGTTATTCCATTGGTTAAAAGGATGTTGTGAACTGTAGACATGATTGTATTTGTTTCCTTTTTTTTTTCTTTAGTACATTTTAAATAAACCAGATTTCTTGTGTCAGACTGGCCTCCAACATACCCAGGGGGGTATGGATGAGCACAATGACATTTGCTTTTTAAACCACATGGGCACTGCGCATGAAATTGACAACTACGGCAGTATTGACTAGCAATTAGAATCCTGTGAGGGCCCTGAGAGTCTTTGCACATTGATTTTAAAACTTGCTAACTCAGGCCCTATGTGGTATTCGTTCATAAAGCCCAATCCTAATAACAAGCTTCATTAGACTTGTCCCGTTTGTTTCTTCTGCTCATCCTCAACCACGATAGTGGTTCTAACTTTGACAGGTTTTATCACCTTCAGCATTGTAGATGTTCACTTCTTCCCTTTTTTTTCTGAGCTCCCTTGATATGACTGCAACAAAATGCAAGAGTTCTTCTCCCAGCATACTCTATGAGCTCTTCCATCGCGTGGACACATCTTGAATAAGCTTGTGGGAACGCAAAGCCGGTGTCTGCTGTTTCTCACATGGGATTTTGTTGTTGTGATACAAAACCCCAACCACCCCCGTCCTTCTATCCCAGCAACTTTGCAGCGGCGTTAATGTGAAAAGCTTTCCGAGCGATCCGAGGTGAGGGCTAATCTCTGCTTCCATTCCTGTTACAATCATGTTCCTGGCATTATCAGTTACCAGGGCTGTTTCTTTATCAGCAATGTTCCAGTCAACAGATGTTTTTTTTCAATGAAGCACTATACACTATATTTTACCCCGGTGTGTGATTCATTGAATACTCTCTTCTGTAAGACACAACTCTTCAGACAGGTGCTGACATAGGAATTGATTGCTATTGCCACGCTCTGCATTTCACAATACTTGTTTAACTTTGCTGTATAACTCTGACACACATTTGTTGCTGAAATACTACCACCATTCACCACCTAGTTGCAGCTAAGCTGATATCAGTCTTTGTCTTATGCTGTCCTGTTAGCTCTACGGATCCCTCATGTATTTAACTGTGCCAACTCACCAGGACAATGTCAACAATTGTTTTGCTATCGCTGAACTTAAGTGTCATTCTACAGACCGTAAAGATGGCCAGACTGACTCCTATTGTCTTGTCTTCTTATAAAAGCTGAATGTCCAACCATTCGATTTTTGGATTGATGGTCCACTGTAAAACTCTTGTTCTTGTTTTTTATTTGGAGAGTTTAAACCTTAGAAGCTTCAATCATTGGATTCACAACCAATCCAGTCTGTTTGATCAAATCCTGTAGTGGTGTGAAGCTAAGCTCAGCCAGCATGGGATCTCAGCTCTCGCAGCATAGTAGAGGTGTCATCAGCCCTTCTCCTTCATGTTACACCTCACATTGTGGTGACAGCACTGTCATTCATGCAGAAACTCATGCATGATGTCAGAGGGGCCATGTGGTGATATCAATGGGCTCCCTTGACGACTCATAGATCATGTGCACCAATGTTGATGAGGTCTTTGTGGAGATCCAGATCTGACCTACTGGAGGAGTCCTGCTCTGAGCAGAGCTGGCCAGCACATGTCTCTTCACATAAACTTGCTGGAACTCCTTACCGTGTAGAAAATAAACCAGCACTTTTCTCCACACTCAGGAGTCCATGAGCATAGATGCTGAACATTGCCAGATGTTTGTTGTGCTGAGCCCCCATACACTGACTCTCCATTGGAGCGGCATATTTCCCCAGAAAATTGAACATAGGGGTGGACATTATGTGAATTGCAGGTCCCTCGACAAGTGCATTAGAGCCTTTGTCTCAAACTAACCTCACAGATTTGGAGCAGGTTCAGCAAAGTGGAGGTGAGTCTGCTCGCCATACAGGAAAATGTGCAGTGCTCTCCTCTGGGAGCTGTGGCCCAGGATCCCTGCACCACATACTCTCATTCCTCCAGCTGTTAGAGAATAGGAATTGTTTAGAGAGTGATTTAGCCTTCAGCTTGGTTACGATTTATGTTGCAACTATTTCATCCTGATGATACGCTTCCTGAGAGGAAAACAGGTTTTATGTTTGCTGATTAAAGCCCCTCTGAAGTTCTGAATCAATTTTTTTACATTCCACCTGAGGAATTGACTCAACCCTACAAATCTGTACTGTATATGGCCTTTCGTGTTTCTTGTGAATTGATTGTTGGTGTAGTTGATTTGTTATAATCATTTAGTTGCAATCTCCAACATCACCACTAGATGGTGCCAGAAACTACAGACTGTATCTTTAAGGTGATTTAAATATTTACAGCCCAACCCAGGCTTTGACAGGATGCAAAGGCTTTCTGTTTTGGACATGGCCTTTAATGTTTCTCCTGAGTTTTGCAGCCACTGTAATCAATTAGTTGATCAATTGATTGCAATCTGCAACATCACCACTAGATGATGCCACAAAACTACACACCGTAGCTTTAAGGTGAGCAAAATATTTGCAGCCTAACCAAATCCATGAGAGAGGATGCAACAACTTCCTGTTCTACGAGAATGGAACTTAAATGAAGGAGTGACCCTGAACAAGAAGTGTACTGTCTGTGTACTGTAAGCACAGCACTGTGTGGGTTTCAGGAGACTACATTACATTTATGCAGTGCTGTCAGAGCTTTCTTCCCTGACTGAGAAGAGAAAGTAGAGAAAGGGGGGAAGATGAAAAAAATAGGAGATTGAAAAGATGAATGAGAGAGAAAACATGGCAAATGTGCCACTCTCCTGTACACACAAACGCATTCATAAAACAGACACGTGTACACTGCAGTCATGGTTGGCTAACAAAGGCACTAGCCTGGCTCCTTGGCTCTTGGGAGATGAATTGGAGCTGATAAATTTAGCAAAAACACAACCCCCCCCTCAAGGCCATACACACACACACACACACACACACACACACACACACACACACAAACACACACACACACACACACACACACACACACACACACACACACACACATAGTCTCAAAGTAGGGCTGCAAAACTTGGGTGTCACATGCATTCAGGCTTTTCTACTGTAAATGTGTGAGTTCTTTCAAACCACACACACACCTGACCTGGCAAAAAAATCATTTTTCTGTATTAACCATGTTTTTATGAGAGTGTTCTGCAGGAAGGGTCAGTTATTGGCATAGAGTGGAAGGTGTGTGGTTTCTTCCTATTGATTAGGCCAAAGCCTTTATTTGTTGCAGTGAAGATTTTAGTGAAACATGCAGTGCGTTAGGCCTCATCCACAAAAACTTTTGGAAAGTTTTTGAAACCCCAGCCCTAGATTAAATAAAAAATTCCATCCACACGAAAAATATCTCTTCATATGACCACATGAAACTAAACAATGGCATGCAAATACTAAAGCAATAAGTGGTGATAGCAGTATTAAAGAGGAAGGTCATTTTAGCCAATCACAAGGCCAGAGCGCTCCACACATTTCCATGGACACGACTTACCGTTTAGCGTGTGGCGTCAAACAATGTTGATAAGACATTGTAGTGTTTTGTGTGGAAATTGTGTCTACCCAAAAAAAGAGTTTATCAGACAGTTGCAAGATATGAGCTTGGAAGAGATGTCTCTGAAAAGCATTTTACAAATAGGGTGAGGGAGGAGAGAATGGCAGTATTTGTTTTGGAACATTGGATAGATCACTAAAACCGGACCTTTTGAAAAAGTTCACTCTAAACTTTATCATTTGTAGAAGAAAGGTTGAAACCATGCAAAGAAGTACACAGCTAAAAATATACCTGTGCCAGGGCCGTATAGTGTACTGTGTTGATTGCAGTACAGTGATTAGCTTTGGTCTATTTCCCATCTAAATAGAACAAAAAATAGAAGTGCAACACTTCTGTTTTTGCTCAAATGAGTTTAAATATATTTTTTCTATGCATACCAAAACCTTCTCCTTTTTCCAGGATAATCCATCCTGACAGATGTGGCATATCAAGATGCTGATTAAACAGCATGATTACACAGAGGGGATTTAGTGTAAAATAGGGCACGGGCATCACCCGAGAGCGGGAATCAATAGGAGGTTCGGAGGGGACCTGTATAAGTGGTGATCAAAGAGATTTCCAGCGGCTAAAAGATGTTTATTAAAAGCAAAACAAATCGCTCCATGATCTGATATTGATGATCCATCGGCTGTGATGTGAGGAGGAAACGAGAGTGAAGATTTGACCGTTAATGGAATTCACTAGCTTACAGAGTTTTGTTGGATTTGAACACAAATTAGAGGTGACTAGTAATCGGTGTCAGCCCCCCATATTTCTTTTTGTGCATTTAGTCCTGAAGCACCTGTAAGTACCACACAAAGCTGATGGTCCACTGAATATAATATATATTGTAATGCACTAGATGCATCTAATGTTAGCTTACAATGGCAATCAGTCAGAAAGTTTCATTCAAGTAGCTGCCAAAGATATGAAGCAAACAATTAACTAGAGTAGAGACATTTAAAGAAAAACAATGTAATATTCCTGTATTGAAAGAAATGACCTATGACTATGCCAGGAATATAAATGTAAAAAGTTCCTTAATCAACTGACGTATACCCATGAAAAGAAAGAAGTTTGAAACGAGTTTTGAATGTGTGCAGAATGTGTGAAAAGGAGTATAAAAATGTGCTGATGCAGAAATCAAAGATGTCAAAAAAAAAAAAAAAACATGATGACATAGATTTCCTACAAAAACAAGCCTGATCAAAACAAAAGAAAAACCAAAAAAGGCCACGTTTCAGTCTCCTTGCAGACAGAAGAGAAGGAAAAAGAAGAAAATTCAACCACACTCGGCAAAACACTGAGAATATGCAGTATTGCAATTTTATGGAATATTTTATCGGACAGGCTATAAAAACAGTTTATTTTTCCTATGTTTTTGTGTGCAGCCTTTATAGACAGATGCTTGGTTGGTTGAGCAGGTTGGACTGACAGAGTTTTGCTGTTATTGCCATTTTCAGTTTGTCTTGTTTAACTTTAACTTTTCACATGTATGTTTTTCTAGGAAATGCATATTCTCCCCACAGCATACCAGTGCTCTCTATACCCAAGCACAATAAAGGCTCCGACCACTGCCTGAGAGGATTCTTTGTCTCTGAAGAATAAAAAAAAAAGTGTGATTCACCTTCACAGTGAGTGAGAACATCTACAGGAGAGAAACACGCTGCTTCAACAGAGAAGAAATGGCTTCCAGATTACAGGAGGATCTCCTGGTCCTTCACAGCATCTTCAGAGATCCTGTTCTTCTGTCATGCAGCCACAGCTTCTATAAAGGAACTGGTGAAGAGAGATCCCAACACAGGTGTCCAGTTTGTAACCAAAGAGTGAGTCCTTCTTACAGGACAAAGATCGGAGATCTTCTGAAGGCGCTCTGCAGTCTGAACTCTGAGAAACTCAAAAACTCATTCTGCCTGGATTATTAGCAGCCGGTATGTGTCATCTGCAGTGATTCAGAAAACACACTGACCACAGATTCAGACCCATCAATAAAGGAGAAGTTAAAGGCTCGTGAACAAGTTAGAGAGAAGCAGAGCACATTGAGGTCCAGGTTAGACACACAGAGAGGCATGTTAAGGAGCAGTGGAGCAGTTTAATAAGCTTCACCGCATTTCTAGAATTAAAAGAGGAGTCCAGGATGCCTGCTGTGAAGGAGGAAAATGCAGCAGGATAATCAGATAGTGATGAAGAAGAGGGAAAGATGGAAGCTTTGATCACAGAGGTTTGCTCACAGCCAGAGTCACAGAGGAGAAGCTGAGATCTATAGGTGCCTCATTCCTGCAAAACAAGGCTGCAGTAGCCTGGCTAACACTGGACCTCATAGCAATGTAGATTTTAGAATTTGTATTAGGCACATTGAATGTATACTATTGTCAACTATAGCCAATCATAGAATGCTCTTTAAGGCTGCATCAAAAAGTAAATTTCTATCTGCCGCCATGTTGGATCCAAAGTTGGGTTCTTGGTGTCCAGACTAAATTTGACAGTGAAGTGAATTCATGTGCAATGAAGGATGGGTCTAAGGCTGCAGTTGGAGGATCAACAGATGCTATCATGAGCGCTGATATAGACCAGGCCGAACACCTGGGAAACCTGACCTTCTGCATTTGGAACAACATGAGGGGGCCAGTCTCCTACACTCTGGAGACGTTCTGGATCCAAACATTGCACGTCCACAATTGTTGTTGTACATGTAAACGCATAGGACAGTGAGAAACGAAATTCCGATTCCTTTGTATGTCAAGTACATGTGAAGAAATTGACAATAAAATTGACTTTGACTTTGTCTTTGATTCATCCTGTCTAAAGATCTGGCCAGTGTGAAGCAAGGGTAGAAACAGCAGCTTCCTGAAAATCCAGAGAGACTTTGATATGTGCAAGAAGGAAAATTGTTTTCACCTGTAGAAATAGCTGGAGGAATAGAAGACACATACATTACCACTACCTGTCACTGTAACAAGTTGGCTAAAATTTTGAAAATGTCTAAAGCATTCAGCCATATACTATGTTTAATCTTATTTTTCCTTTCTTTAAATGCATTCATTAAAAGATAACAGTTTAAAAAGATCAAAAAAACATAATCAGATCAGCCAGGAATCATTCTCCCTAAATGCAAAACCTTTTCGGTGCTTAGGACCCTCAGACTAAGAAACAAAAAATAAAAAATGAATAAAATAAAAAATAAAAATAAATAAAATCTGGCCTGTATTTATTGTAGGGCCAAGTCTTTCTGAGTGGTGCTATCAACAGTAGTGAAAGGATTGTTGGGGATATTCATTCTGATATGTTAAATAACTTTTTAGCTTCTGTTGTACATGATCCTATTTGTCTTTGTCATTTGATATGAAGTTGACATCACATTGTTGAGAGAGAACATATCGCAGTACTTTTTGTAAATTTTTGTAAATGGAACACAATAGTCTTGAAAATGCATTTCTGTAATTATCTTCAAGTAACACTTGCAAGAAACAGCCTAATATGTTCATTCATCTGTATAGGCTCACTGTAATTCTAAAAGTAATTGAATTTATAGAAATATTTCAAAAACATCAACCTGGAGGATTTCTTTTTCACAAAAAGCATCACAGCCCAAAGCACAAACACCAAATGAAAGAAAAGCAGAACTTTATTTTAAGAGCCACATGTTCATTGTGATATTAATTAGGTTTCAGTTCCACTAACAAGACAAGCACAGCTAGGAGTGCCTCCTTTTATCTGACTTCATAATTCCTCCCACACATGGATGGCAGCGAGGGGGAAGAAAAAAACAAAACTCTGCCGTACACGTATTGTTTTGCAGATGTGTGGTTCTGCTCCTGAAGCTGCAATATGTCCTTCTGTAATTGGCATTCCTGAAACAAAGTCCCAGCTAATGAGTCTGTGTAATCAATGGAGCTCCTGTTGGTGGGCGGTGAACAGAGAACAAGGCAACAGACGGCTGTCAGTCTGCAGCACAGGAAGCGATGGAGAGAGGTCGGCCCGCTCTTTCTCACTCAACTGTGGGATATTCTTCACTTGCTAACAACCGCTGAACTTTTTTTTTTTGGATATATTTAATAGTTTTACCAGACCTTTTTGTGATTTATTTACATGCTGTACCATTAATAACATTAATGATGGTTCTAGTCTATTGAGGCGATTCATTACCACTCATGTGCCATAGGGAAACTTTTCTTTTTCGCCTACCACTTAGTTTTTTTAATTTGCAAATGTGAAAATGAGACTTAAAACGGGTGGATGGTTAACATGACATTTATGACTCTTGTACTGATTAAATGGCTGTGCTGGGAATTTCTGGAATGTTACAGTGAAAATGTCAGACTAAACGGATGGGAACATTGGTCTCAAAACACTCTCTCCCAGATTAGAATTACCACGGATGAAAGCAATTGACACAAACATGGAACAGAATAATGCTACATACACATACACTGTAAGTTCAGGAAAGTTATGGGTTAAATAAAACAGAAAGTAAGACATCTTTATATCCATATATTAGGTAGTTCCTACTATTCTGATTTAGCATGATGACCAAATCGATTGTTTCCCGGATTTTCATTTTATTGTGTCGCCACAGTTTTGTCCTTGCAGAGGACAATGAGGAAAAGGATCAAGGGAAGGAAAAAAAAGAGGAATGGGGAGGAGAAACAGCAGGATGGAAGGAAGAGTATGGAGGAGAGGAAATCATTATTAATAGGAGGTAGCAGCAGCAGGCTCCTCCATCAAAAATATTAAGTCTTATCAACTGTACGCAACACACACACATGCACACACACACAAACACACATGCACGCACATATACACACTGTTACAACACAGCCTCATAGGCCTTACCTTACCATTACTGTCATCAGAGCTGTGTCAGTACACAGCATGACAGTATACACACTCTCATACTTTCAGCACCCGCACACACACACACACACACACACACACACACTCACACATAAGCATTATCATTATGACACACACACAATGTGCTCAATTATTAACATTGTTCGCATTGTGCACGCACACACAAAGGGTACTGTATGTAGATGGTAATGGGTGAAGTCTCTCTCATTTCCTGTCTTCATTAACTTTTACCGCTCTTTTCCCTCTTCCGACCTTTTTCATTCTCTCGTTTGTCATCTGTCCACCTTTCATACTAGCTTGTTGGTGTTAGTCCACCTGAAGAATGATCACAGGGCAAAAACCTGGGTGCTGGTCTTCATTTGGTTTACTCTGCTGTAACTACGGTAACTTCCAACTGAAGAATACAGTGTTAACTCACAGCTGATATACTAAAACCAACGCTTGGTCTTGTACCGTATTATACGGTACAAGATTTTTGATCTGAAATGCAGAAAAGTATATGGGGAGTATACAAAACAATGTGCACATCTGTTTGTATAGCTGCAAATGAATGGGCGAATAAACAGATTAAATACCTTATGTGCTGCATTGGCACTAAAGATAATTGTACTATGCATCAGTATTGCACAGAGAGATTAGGGAAGCAATGTGAGCAATGTTAGCTCATAAATAGTAGGAAGAAACCAATTATTTTGGGTCTACAGTAATTCACACATTTAAACTAGAAAAGCATTCTGAGAGCACAGACCCGTGCTAAGGATATTGTGACTCCCACCCAGGGTTTGCAGAAAGGTATAACAACAACCAAAAGCTGGATTAACTATATGGGCAACTAGTTAGGAACCTGGGCAGGGCACAGGCAAAATATCTGGGTAGATTTTGCTTTATTTCCACTGGTGCAGCTGTAGCTTCTCACACAAAACACAACAGACAGTAGACTGCCACCTCCCCTCATTGGTCAGCCCATGTCAGGTGGGTCAAGGTGATTCCAATCAAAAACAGCGTAAGCCTGAAAGGTAGCTAATTTAAAATATACACAAAAATAGGTAGTTTCTTTACCTCTTTTACCAACTGCTTTGCTAAGGCAGCAACTAGAAACAGCTAGAAGCAAGCAACTAGAAATGAGGAGAGCTCAGCTATGGATGACATTTTTTTTTAACTGAGCCGTCAGAACAGCTAACCAAAGCGAGGAGTCCCCAGCAGTAAGCTTATCAATGACAGCAAGGCCTCCTGCTGCACCTGTGATGGCGACTGCCAAAAGGAAGGGAATCGCCCGGGGACTGCATGCATCCTCTGTGCCTCCACACTGATGCTCCCTGGAGATCCAGCAATGCGGGGAAACATTACAGAGCAGCTACGAGAAGAGGCTATCCACCGAGGGCCCGCAGCCTTCCACAGCCTGCCAAATACCCTGCATATCTTGAAGGAGTCAGGACTTGGGTATAGGACACCAATGATTCACTTCATTGCAAATTTTACCAAGGGAATGGCTACTGTACTCACTGTTCAGTGGCTCAGTTTATGGCTATGCCTCCTGTTATCCAAATGTTGAAGCATGAATTTGTAGGTGGATTCTCGACAAAAGTCCTCCTGACAAATCCCCAAAAGACATTTCCTGCATGTCTCACATCCCCCCCTCCTACTCCACTGTTCATTGACAAAAATGAGCTGGTGTTAATTTATTTGTTAGCTGTCTCTGTGGACTTCCTCTGTGCTCATTCTATTAGAAAATACTTTTTAAATTGCTGTTCATTGTCAGTGGCTCTTTTTGATGTAGTCTAGTCTTATTCAAGAAATTTGTGTTGGTTGTGGTTGGGAGTGTTACAAAATACATATTGGAAGCTTTGTGGTTGCCCCTCACATGTATTTATTTATTTATTTCAAATGAAAAATTGGGACACTTCTTACTTACACTTAGCTATTATTGAAATTTTAGCTTGCTAATTTGTCAGATTAGTGTTCTGTGTGTGTGGGGGTTAGGGTGTGGAGGAGACCCTTAAAGGTCAGTGCCCAGGGCACATTTAAGTGTTAATCTGACCCAATTATTATCTTTGAGTATGATCCATTGAAGAAAAAACATTTTCATCATTATTTCTTCTATGTGATAAGTGGCATAGTGATGGGAATAGTAGTGCCCACAACTTTGGGAGGATCCCAAAATGGTGAGAAAACACTTGTTTTAATATTTAATTTAAAATAGTAGTATTATAAATAAATAACTACAGTTTACTGAATAATTTGATTAGGGTTCTTATTCACAGAATATAATGAAGACTTAGAACACTGATAGGAATACTGTTATTTGCACAGTAATGACACTATGTAAGGAGGAAACAGTATGCATGACTGCATATGCATAGAGGTCAGATTGAAGCTACGCACTGATACAGTGCTGGGGTGAGTTGTGGAAAATGCATTGACCTGTAAGGTCCTTGAGAAGTTTGTGACACAATGTCAGGGTCGCTGATACAGCCTGGGGGAAGTACTGAAGTTCAGTACTTAAGTAAAAATACTGAAGACCCTGTAAAATATTTACTCAAGTAAAGGTAGAAGCATCAAGGATCTTATTTAAGGTAAAAGTACAAAGTACTTACTTTACGTAAATTTGGCGATCTAGCATGCCAGATGACCATGGTGCTAGGTCATCATCGTGATGCTAATGCTTGGGTGAGCCGGGACTGGTTTAGTATCTGCCTCCAGTTGCTCCTGGACTCTGTGATGTGCCCCAGTAATTCAGTCTTGATGTGTTCCGAATGGCATGGTACCTACCTAAATGGTTGGAAGTTGCAAACAATGCTGCTATACTATCAGGAGGGAATATTTCATGCAAGAAAAAGATGTCCCTAATCATTAGGTACATCCTTTCTTTACATTAGATCCTAATGTAACAAGTAACAATGTCAATTTCCAAAATTTAAGAGAAGTAGAAATACAGATAATTGCCACAATGTATGCCAAAAATATAGTGGATAAAAAAAAAGTAAAAATACTTAAGTATACAGTAACAAAGCAAAAATACTTGGTTACATTTCACCACTGGATACATACAGCACATCATAATCCTGCAGATGGAAGAAAGTAGATGTAGGGGTGATGCATCCGAACCAGGTTGTCCATCATGACTGTGAAATGGTAAGTGGTGCTTTACTTGGTTGACAGCGAGGTTACGGGGTGACGATTGGAATGGCAAACTTATTTGGCCAAAAGCAACACTTATTAAATAATGATTAGGGTATCTGTGGTATTATCTTCGGGGGATATTTTTTGACAAGTGGGCACCTGCATCATAAATGATTTCATTATGGATTACGTATGTGCAGATGTGGCCATTGTGGCTCTTACTGCAAAGCTATGAAGTGTTAAGACACATTTTCTGGCAAAAGGCATCACAAATGCACTAAAAGGAGGACTGGCAATAAAAAAAACACTTAAAAGTCAAAAAGTCACTTTGGGACTTTTTTCTCTATGGATTAAACATTGGTCGCATTGATTTCTGCCCACACTTGGCTGAGTTTGGACATTATTACTATAATATCACTGGCTAGCCGTCTGGGTTCAGGTAGGTCTGACTATAATTAAATATCTGCATTCCATGAAATGATTGTGTTTGCTATTTATAGATGTACGGTATTGTCCTTGTGTGTATAACAATATCAGCCTCAGCTCCATTGCGCCTTACAGCAGTTAGGAGATGTCTATGGTAACCCTTTTACACGGGTGATTTAGTGACATTTGTCAATGCGCTGTTCAGATGCAGCACTGGAGGGGCCAAACGCACATTGAAAGCAAAAAAAGTTAAATATAAAAGCATCATCCAGAGCAGTATACAAAGTTACCTCCATGTTGTATAAGTAACACAAGTAGGATCCAAGGCACTATTGTATTCACTATTACGAATCAATGTGGTTGCAGTTCACAGCAACACATCCATATATATAGTGGTTATGTGTCAATGAGGCAAAAGTTAACAGTGAAAGTAACCTGTTACATTACCACGCCATATGTGGTTACTAATCATAGATCAAAAAGACCACTTGTCTTATTTTCCCATGTGGAACATGCAGTTTGCACACTGATTGCAGGAATGTCCACCAGAGCTGTTGCCATTGAATTACATATACATAATATACATGACATAAATTCACAACCATAAAGTACAACATCATTTCCATGAATTTTGCAGTATATCTGACTGACCCCACAACTTCCACATCTAATAGTTTCACCTGCAAGACTGTCTGAGACCAGCCACCTGGACAACCAATGCAACAGTTGATTTGCACAACATGAAAAATGTCCACCCAAACGGTCAGAAGCCATGTCAGGGAAGCTCATCTGCAGGTGTGTTGTCCTCAACAGGGTCTTGACCAGACTACATATGCTTCATCTTGATGGTGACGGACAAATTGATGGTGAACATGGTAGACAATAGATATGGAGTCATGCAGCCAGGCATATGCTTCAGAAAAATGAATATTTTTTATGGCAATTTAGATGCACAGAGATACTGTGATGAGATCGTGGAGCGCAATAGGATAATGTACACATCATGTTGTAAAAATTGTTACACAATTACTGGAAATTGAAACAATACCAGTTCTGATATGGCCTATATACTAGACATGTCGTCCACTGAACATGTTCGGGGTGTTCTGTTTCACCATGTCCAACAAAGTACAAATTGTCAAGGAGCATGATGAAAGCAAGGATAACGCAAGCAGTCCAAGGATGATGCAAGCAGTGGTTAGGTTGCAGAGTCAAGGTTTGCGGCTAGGGAACTCATTGCTCTTGACAGGTATTTCATTTGACCCTAGCTTTAGCTAGAATTATTAATACACATTTTGCAGATTGCAGGATTGCAGATTATTAGCCACAATATTTATGTGGTGTTGAAGAATGGAGAAGGAGGAAGAGTAAAATAAGAATTGAGAGCCAGAGGCCAGTGTGGGCAAGCAGTCACGAAGCATGGACGAAACCATTTCATCCGAGAAGGAGGAGTGGCCAACTCCCCAAAGAGGTTTTGCCAGCAGCTGGAGAGGATTTGCCAGGAGGTGGAAAGGATCTGCCAGGAGCAGAGGACGTGAAACTCCAAGAGGCACAGGCAGAGGAGGCAAAGGAAGCCAGAGAGGCAGAAGAAGCGGCAGTCAAGCACAGGAGAGAGATGGCTTTGCGCCTACCTTCCAAGCCTCATCCTTACAGCCAATTACACCCCCCTCCAGCTTTTTCAGCTGTATTTTTCAAATTCTGTCCTGCTAACCATGGTACAGAATACAAATGAATTGTCTGCTACCCACTCCACACCATCCTTGTGTTTCTAACATGTCCCTAATACATGAATGCATTGAAAGAGTGCTCCATACAGATTGCCCTTCCCGAGAAGATGATGACAGGGAAAAAATTCTGTTGGTCCCTTCACATCAGCAAGATGGCTAATGATGCCGTGGAGAAGAATGACACTGCAGGATACGATTGCCTCTGTAAAAGTCAGTCTCTTCTACCTGGAAATATGACAGGCATGAACTTGTTTCTATCAAAAATACATACTTTAATACTAAATTACTCCTCTCATACAGATACTAACATTCAAGGGGCCTCATTTTGTGATTTTCCCAGTTCAATATTCGAATTTTTATGTTTTTTTAATTCCTGCTATAATGGTAAAACAAAAAAAAATTGTAAGACTTGTAGCAGTTATGCAGTTTTCTCACACACTCAGTCTAAAAAAACCCACTTCCTTCCTCTCCCTATTGAAACACCAAATTAGTTGCAATCGGCCTAGCGCTGTCAGAAATAACCCACCCCACAGAGAGCTGGGGTCAATTGGAAGAAAACAGAAGTCAAGTACAAGCACTCCAGAAGGAGGAGTAGCCATGTGGATGGATCCAGGGGTGGTTACTATTAACTTTCACTCCTGTTGTGACATCACAACAGGAGCCATTTCTAAACAGTTTGTGTTCAGCCAAGTTTCAAGTAAGGAGGCCAGACTCCAACAGAATGAGTGGTGGGTCCTAGTTCACAGTGTGCATATTGGCAGGAAAACCAGAGATCTAAATATTTACACACAGGCACTGAAAGTGTGTGTGTGTTTTTTTTAATAATAGGGCCAGGTTAATATTGCTATAATGTAATAAAATTAGATGGTGAAGCTGAACTTGATAGAATACATTCCTAAGGATGTCGAATTTTTCATGTTATGTATACACAAGACTTAACAAAGCCTTTTGCCAAAACTCATTTCTATGTGTCACTCAACATATGTCACTCTTTCATATATTCCATCTTGTCAGTGTCTCACATCCAAGTGTTGCATGATAGCTCTCTGTCTGAAAGTGCACTTCAGTTTATATAATTTCAGCAATCTACCAGGACATACTTTTTAAAAGTCTTTCATATTGTCTGTGTCTCACTGGGACTTGATTGCTCTGTCTGCAGTTCACCAATCTAGTATAAACTTCTGAAATCCCTGTCATCTTGTCTGTATCCCCATGGCCAGGTGTGAGTGGTCATCATAGGAAAAAAAAAAAAAAAAAGATAAAATATATAGATATAAAATGGGTCTCCAGCAGCAAAATCTCCTCCAAGCTTTACCATGGCATCTACCATTACTGATGTAACAACAGGCAACACACGGCAGCACAGGAACACCAGTGGGCATTCTCTACAACATGTCTACTGTGAACACATGTGAAGGCAAGAAAACACATTTCAACTCTATCCTTCAAAGCGTCAGAGACAAATATCATGATGAATACCATGTCAGCGTTGTGTCGGAAGTGGAACTGCCTGCACAAATCGATGTGAGGTAGAAGGTGAACTCGCTGGCCAATTGGAAATTCATGGGATGACTGACCTCTCTCTCCTACCTATTCTTCTGAAAAGGCTATAAAAATATTGGCGACATAAGCGTGCAAAGACTGGACCAAAATCAGTACATACTGATAATA
The DNA here is from genome assembly GCA_036785175.1 of Eupleurogrammus muticus. NCBI lineage: Eukaryota > Metazoa > Chordata > Actinopteri > Scombriformes > Trichiuridae > Eupleurogrammus > Eupleurogrammus muticus. Next base: position 18,366,222 of record JAYKQN010000011.1, on the reverse strand, counting down.
TTAGTTTTATAATGCTATCTTTTGTTTTTGTTACATTGGCAGGATAAAAAGAAAAGGTCCTGGCCATGAGCATTTCAAAAACAGTTCTAAAGCTGATAAACTGAAAGTGAAGGCAGGCCATTGCTTTCAAAAAATTGTCGATCAAGGAGTACGGTGATTTAATTCCTTTAAAACAATCAAAAAATCAACAAACACTGTAATTGATGGCGTCACGTTACCGATCTGATGGTGCCATCTCAGATCCTGAATGAAGTGGCCTTGGCTAATTTGCATATGCATGTCATTGCATGTTGATAAATTGTTTTTTGATGATTTTTGATCAAAGATAACATCATGTCACGACCCCAGGCTTGGTGACTTGAACTTCTGAGTTCTGAGGTGGCACAGTCTGAGGTCTCGGATAACATTGTCGGAGAAGAGCCTCTTTTTTTTTCTTATTTTCAACAGGCCCAACATTTGACCTTCTTTGGTATGTACAGGATGGATAGGTGAGGGTTACTGGGTGATCTCTGAAGCATTGTGGCTACACAATGAATAACAAAACAAGCCTTCTGTACACCTTTTACACCTGAGATGGTGAGAAAATAAAACCAATTTCTGAAATGGTATATATATATTAATGAGTGAGTGAGCTCTCTTACCTTGAGAACTTTGCATAGTAAATGTTCAGTTTATTTTTAATGGTTTAGGGTTTTTTTTGGTTCAGTAGGGGTAATTTATGACAAACCTTTGTTCACATTGCTGCCAATAGACCGGTCTTCATTCATTTATTCAGATTTTTATTAAATGCCTCTAAGTTGCTCACAAAAATCTAATGTGTCATTCTATGGCCCACGCTTCACCCTTTTCACAAAGTTTCATTAAAATCGGTCCAGCGGTTATTTCTTACCGCAGAATACTGACAGCCAGACACACAGAAGTGCAAACATTAACATTAACATTACCTCCTTACTGGAGGTAATAAACTGTGCCGGCTCTATTTATGACAAACCAATGAGGTTTAACCGTTGTGTGTGGGTGAACTGACGTTACTGATGTTTAGCAAACCAAAGCAGATTTGATTAATGTTAACATTAAAGTCTGTAATGGAAAATGCCAAAACTGAAATTATATTTATTTGCAGCAATCTGTTTTTGGAAACATGCTTGCTTTGTTTGTTGAAAAAAAAGGAGGGGAAGGGAGGTAACATTAAGGGTTTGGGTAGAGAATTCAAGCATATATGTTTTATTTAACACCAACATGATTTTATCACACAAAGACAATAAACACTTAATTAATATTAACTATTATGTTTCAATATATGTCATTTGTCATTTACAGATCAAAGGGGTTAAGGTGGGGCAATTGCTAGAACTTTTTAACTGTTGGTTAATTGATTAATTATAGAAATGATTCATTGATTAGTTGTTTAATTCATACAATGGTTTATCACTGTTTCCAGAAGCTAAAGATTTAACCTAAAACGTCTTTTTTTGCCCTGACCGACCATCTACAACCTAAAGATCATCAGTTATCTATTCAAAAGACTAAAGTAATAAAAAAAATAATTAAATTTGAGGAAGGAACCAGAGAATTTGGTATTTATTTATTTTTTAATGGGTCAAGTTGATTAATTGATTATCAAAGTAGTTTACAATTAAGGTGAACAGATGGTGAGTAATTGATTGGCTCTCATTGTCAGGCCTTCCACTTCAGCCTCCTTCTCCCTCCCTCTCTCCCTCCCTCCCTCTCTCTCCTGTCTTGATTGCAGGACAGGAGACATGAAGGCAGGAGTCAGGCCCCTCGCTGCCACGCATCGAGATCGCCTCACGATGAGCTGCCACTGAAGAACCCACTCAGACTCCGCCGCTTCGCCGGGGTCGTGTCTGTTTATCGTTTCGTGCAGTTGAGTCACGCTTCCGGCCTTTTTGAATTCTCCGGACCAGTTTGGTCCGTATCCTACCTCTGACTGACACCTGTTTCCCTGTTCCTGCAGTAAAACACCTTCTCTCCTGCCAAGAATAAATTGTGCAGCCGTTGAAATGTTGCAGTGATGATTAAACATGTATCAATAGGCCTTTTTTCACAGCGGCAATACTTGCATGAAATAGTACTCCTGATACTAATTAAGGTTGGGTTCTATTAAATGTAGCAGAGACTTGCACAATCTCAGCAATACAGCTGCCCCTCACGTTTCTTAAACTGCATCCATGTTTCTATCACTTGCGTCCTATATCCACTCTCTGAGGAGAGGCTAAGGGAAAGGATTCAAGGAAGAGAGAAAAGCAGAAATACGTTTAAGGGACACGAGGCGTCGTTTCCCGTGAGGCGCACGTGACGCAGCATCAACTCGTGACGGCGGCGGGCAGTGGCTGTCAGTCGGCTTTAACAGCTGCAGCTGCACGGTTTTGTATATGCACACGTGTGCAGTGTTCTGACACTAATAAAGCTGCACAGTTGTCAGTGCCGGCGCAGCAGTGGTTTATCTCTGCAGCGTGTCATGTGTTCATTTCCACTGTGTGTCTTGCTCAGACACACAGGAACAATTCCTAGGGTGGAACACGTTTAATTAATTAATATTAATTATTTGTGTCAGTGTTTATCGATATTCTGGTTGTGAATCGTAGGTTTGAACACCAGAAATGTTTGAGACCTGGTGCTCAGGAATTTTGGTCACACGGGTGACTGAATGTTAATTAAAATAAATTATGCACAATATAAATATGTTTCTTGCTGATAGACAGACTCCCCCCCGACTTTGAGTTAACTGTTTAATATTAAAAGTTAATGGGTAAAATGAGCTCAGGAGAAGAAAACCTTTCTAATACCTGAAGAAAGTTGATTATAAACCCACTTCCTATACCACGATCAACTCAACGAAATGCTCTTTTGCATACTAACGGCCAATGAATTTAGATGTCCAGGGTCACTACAATATGAACAATGTATTTATAGATGATGAATCAGAAAATAAAAAATGATATTAAAGTTGCATTTAATGTGCAATCCGGTTCAGTCCAATATGAAACTGCAATGGTGTTGCAGGGTTTATCAGTTTAGACTGCTGTAAACTGTGAGGCTCCTTGGAAAGTTACAAATGCACAAATAAGTGATATGCAAAGTCCTCAAGATGGTGCAGCGCAAATGATTTGGAGTGAATAAACAACAATTAAGTGACTTTCAGATGTAGATTTTGACAATGCAACTACTTACTGTGAGGGAAAAAAATGTGTTGATAGGTCTAGTTAAACTGTAATTATGATAAATTGTTTTTCCATGTATAGTTTAACAGCCTGGGCTATATGTTTCTAAATAAATGAGTTTAGGCCCAGATTCAATTTTTTTAGGTGATAATGATGGAATTTCCTGAGGGTCTGTGAATCTTGGAGTAAAACAGCCACAGCCCATAAGCCTGTGTTAGGATGAGGAGTAAAGTAGCAGCTAAACAGGCTAAAGTCTTAGCGTGTGTTTTCAAGACCTGTTACGATACTTTTGTTACATTGGCTGCTTGATCAGTGCAGAAAGAAATGGGACAATGGAGCTTTGAATTGTAATAAAAGCACAGAGAAGCAACATGAGAACACTGTAAAGACGCGCTGCTGCAGGAAATCTTTATTAAAATCTATTGGACTTTAACTAAGATTTGTTTGTGGCATAAGTACCGTTGTGATCATGGAGAGTTTAGTTAGTTCAGAGAATTAATTGTAAATGCATTCAAAAGCATCAAACAACGTTTCACGCTGTACAGTAATCCCTCGTTTATCGCGGGGGTTACGTTCCGAAAATGACCCGCGATAAGTGAAATCCGCGAAATAGAAAACTTTATTTTTTTTTACAATTAGCAACTATTACATGTATACAAATACAGTGACTCACGTGTAGGCCGTTTCACTGCTCTTCAGACTGGGCCGCTGCATCCTGACTGCGCTCTGCAGTGTTCTCTTCTTCTGAAGCCCGCGGTGCAGGTGTGTTTGTTCGGGAGAAGAACATAGTGATAGGCAGCTGTTGTCGCTCTTTTTTCTTCTTTGCAAACGAGACGACAAAATGATAGCACAATTCGTAGCATGTTTTGATACAAGAAGCGGGAGTGAGTTTTTAGCGAATCAGAATGCAGAACACAATGCACCAAAAAAAAAAAATTCATTATGAAAATCCGCGAAATAGCGAATCCGCGATAAGTGAACCGCGAAGTGGCGAGGGATCACTGTACATGCAAGTCCTCCGACTGGATAACAAGCTGAAGTTTGCACTGTGTCTACCATCTCTGGGCATCAGAAAGTGTAGGCATAAAACACACTTTATCTACACTGATAATGATGAGAAGTTTGACATAATCGTCGGCAGGTTTGATGGACACTATTCACCAATGGAGACTGAAACGTTCAATTGGTGTGTGTTTCACTGCCATCAGCAGCCAGATGAGAGCATTGATGGTTCATTTGAAAAAAAAAAGTCGAAAAGCGACAACGTGCAACTTTGGGCCATTGCATGATTCAATGATCCGGGATCAGCTGGCGTATGAGAAAGTAAGAGAGAAAGAGTAGAAAGAGAGAGAGAAAGAGAGAGACTGCTATGGGAGCTTGAACGCTATTTAGCAGGAGCTGAGGAGATACGCCAGGCCAATGGATTAGCCCTGCAGCGTGCAAAGACTTTTGGGGATGAGGATAAAGAGGACGCAGCTGTTGCCACTGCGCCTGGACCGTCGGGACAGAGAGAAGACTGAGAACCTGGCAGTGGGCGACACGGCACAAAGGCTCAGAGACTTTTTAATTGTAAAAAATGTGGCATTCGACATCCCCTAAAACAATGCTGGGAATCGGCAATGTCTGCAACAAAGTTTAAAAAAAAAAAAAGGCTGAATCATTATGCAAAACAATGCAGTTCAAAAGGGGAGGAAATAAAGCAGGGGTGATTATGTGCCTGCTGCAGGAGAAACATCTCTGCGTTTCATTCTCTGCAGATGCAGGATGAATTTCACACATGCACCTGAAAGTGTGATCGCAGCTGAGGACAAGTGGGCAATGGCCGTCACGTGTGAACGCAGCCGTCAATTCCCTCAAAGCCAGAGACAGGAGCACAAGCTGATTTGATGAATGAGCGCGGCATCAGGGCCGTGAAGGTAAAGCCCCGCATTCTCCTGTAATTCAAACCCTTTTAAAGCATATAATGGGCAGTCCATCCAAGAATAAAGGCACCTGCAGACTTAGGGTTAAAGTTAAAGGGGAAAAAAAGCACAATGTCATATTCGTAGTTGGGGATCGGAATCATTAAGATCTTAACAATGTAGATCCCATTAACGGTTCTGCTTATTGATTTAAAAAAAAAAAAAAACACATCACACACATTTCTAGCGTAATTTACTTTTACTTCTTGATCTAATCTCTGAATTTTACATTTTATAGGGTTATTACCCAACAACAGGACTAATAAGTGGATAACATTTGAACAAGCATAAATACACTGCTCTATTTAAAAGGATATAAGCTGCCTGGAACAAAAAAAAAATCCTCTTGAAATATAAATAAGCATGCATGTCTGTCAAATAAACGTTGCTAAGAGCGGCAATAACGGTTTGCCTATTCTCCTTTTCAGGGGTGGTTTAAATGTTTCTTTTTTTAACAAAAAAAATCTAAGCTGTAACTGTCATATGCAATCAGTCCCACCATCAGTCATTCCAGCCAGAAACCACCTCTACACAGGGTGAATAAAACTGACAAATTCTTATTCAGACAAATAACGGATTCTTGGGGACGTTGAGTCTTATTTTGGGTTAATGGTGTCTCCAACTATGGAGAACAGCCTGGTGGAAGAAACTTGAATGCACAAACAGGATAATGTTTTATCATAGGGGCATAGTGTCCACCTTTTTTTCCACCACCAGAGGACAGTATTATTGGACAGGGGCATGTGAGCCAGGCCTGTGTGGAGCCGGACTCCCTGATCCACTCTCTCTGTGGTGGACAACGTCTCCCGCGGCATCGTCTGCGGCTCACGTTCCTCCAAGGCCAAGGCAATAAGGCTAATATTTTAATCATCGTTATTATCATCACAAAGAGACGAATTTACATAGTCCCCTTCCTTCTCCTCTTCACTGTCATCACCATCGCCCTCAGTGTCTGTTGCGCAGGCAACTCGGGGACAAGAAATTCATCATTCGTTCAATTACCTCAGAGCCAAAGGGAAGGGGCTCACAAATAGAAATGTGCTTCATATAAATGAATTGTTAAATTCAAATAATACCACTTCTCCTGCTCCCATTGTATTTGCTGCCCCTGCTTCTTTCTTCAGTCTGTACCGAGCCTTCGAGGTGATAGCTGCGAGGCTCTGGAATGCCCCTTCCCCCTTGCCCCCCCATCAGAGCAATCTGTTAAATAACAACCCGCGACTCTTATGTTCATGAAGTCATGAAGGCCACCAGAAGTGTCCACAGTTCATGGCGTCCAAATATGTCTTTACGTGATTTTTATCTCCTATTCTATTTTGCTGCTGTATTGTAATATTCCATGTGATGATGCTTTATTTTAAGCTATAGTTTTACATATGTATTTATAATGTAACAATTTGTACTGAAAAACACTATCTATAGTGAGCACTATATAAATGAAGCTTACATACCTAATGACTGAAAGTTAAATCAAAGACAAGTGATGCATCATTCGGGGTTAGTCATTAGCCTTAACTGTCATGTCATTTGTGATATTAATGCACTGCAGACATGGACAGCACGTTTTGGTGTATTGGGAGAACAGCAACAGGTTGGGCTTCTGTCACTGGTTCGTCATCTGAAAAGGGGAATGTTTGTTCCTGCCGCCGGGCAAGTCAATAGTGGATCCTTTTCACAAGTATGATGCAGAGCCAGTGCATCCATGCTCCTGTGAGGGTTCCTGCACCTCTAAGACGGAAGCTGAAGGAAGTAATTGACCGATCGGAGACACTGGAACTGTGTATGTAACTGGAAAAAAGTGTATGAGCCCGAGGAGTGGATGAATTCAATAGTGACTATAATAAAACCAGAGAGGGGAACATAAGTGAAATGGCTGGTATGAAGTTCTTCAACAAGTTGAATGCATCTCAAACCCAGATTATTCAATGCACTTTTTGGTCATTACTGCCTTTTGGAGCCGATGTGTTCCACTGAAGTACGATAGAAGCCGCTGGTGGAGTAGGGACGCGTATACGTGCTCTAGAGCATACAGAAGTAGACCAGAGCCAAATGTCAGTTTGGGGTGACAGAGGTCAGCTTTTCTGGGTGACAAGCTGTCTGAATGCAATACTGGAGATGGCTCATCCTGAAAATAAATAAAGAAAACAATACGAAAAAAAAGCTGTGCTGAGAGTGCTGAGGGTGATGCACTTTATTGGAAAGCTTCAAAGCTTGTATGCTTCATGATGGATGTGAGTTCTGCTGGACTAATAAGCATGATGGAGAGTGAGCAAACAAATTACAACAGAATAAGTGCTTCTTTGACCCATCTAAAGAGATTAAAAAAAAAGAGTATCCACTGACTCATCAAAAAAATGGGCTAATGGAGAAGAGTGGAAACCAGGTCACCTACTCACCTACCTACCAAATGTGACCGCTCCAGCTGAACATCACACAAATTGAAAAATAAGTGTTTAGAGCATGCACAGCTATATCAATGGCATCCCAAAGTTTGTGGCAGAAACAGACCGCTCAGATATTTAAGAAAAACCTCAGTGAGATGATGCAATCGGTGATGATGACGAGGCTACAGTGTTATGATCTCAGCTTGATTTACAGGCCAGTTAAGCACATTGTGCTCGTCGATGTTCGACCCAGAGATCCCCGGAGACTGATGCGAGTCCTGTTGTCAATGGGCTATTACATAGGAACGGCAAGTCCGATTTTTGTAACAGATTATTGCACTTAAAGGCTGAGTGGAAACACACTGCACAGCGGTTTGTAATATTAACGCACTGGATTGTACAAATTGTCTCATATTTCCCTTTTAATTCTGGCGATACAGTTATTCCATTAAATATCTGTGGCTAGTGTTATGCTTGACTTATACTCTTACTGTTGTCACTCGGTTCTGATTTGTACTTCCCCTTTAAGGGACTGTGCCATGCACGGAATCCGCTTTCAGATGTATCACTTGACTCTTCAGCCATGTATCAGTTTTGTTTGTTTTGTCCTTTGCTGAGCAGAAACCGCATTACTGTCAATGTGCCAAAGCGGTGTAAGAAAAATAAAGCCTTTCACACACAACACATTATAGCATCGGAATGAAAATAACGAGGCGGCTAACTAGCTGTGCAGAGTTTTTCAGTCTCAGGTCAGCCTGATCCTCTGACAGCCTGTTATGCAGGCTGCGGTGCAGTCACAACAGCTGTACAATCCTGAGTGACTCCAATTAGGTTCCTTAATTACTTTTCCCTTTCATCAGGTCTGCGCGAGGTTTGCAGTTGAAGCAACTCGCCGTGATCAGTGACAGTATAGCAGCAAGGCGGCCTCATTACATACTAATCGGCTCATAACTGTGTAGGTTAAAAAAATTCAACATGATTTCAACACCTGATGAGTCGCAAATCACTATAAACAATTGGATTTAGAATTGCTGCACAACTATTATTTACACTTAGTGACACATGCAATGCTCATACACTGCAATGCAAAAAGTTTATTCCTAAACGTAGGCATGTATATTCATCATACTTCATACCAAGGTAAGATCACAAATAAATATGCTGATGCTTTAATTCTACATTTGATGGTGTGTGTTGCTGCCCTCAAGCGACTGAGGGAGAGTGTCATGATCTGTCACTGTCTTAATTGGTTTTGCCAACATATTATTTCTTTTTACTTCTATGTCCAGTCCCTGTTTTATTTTGAAATCATTTCTTCACTTGAGTCTTCACTTAAGTCTTACTCAAGCAAACCCCTCCCAAAACAAATCCATGACATGGAAGAATGAGAATTTGTTGCCATCATCAATTGTTTAGGGTAAATTGCATTCTATATAATTATCATTCTTGCTATTATTTGGGAAATACTTATGTCTGCTGTTTCTTAGGATGCAGATTCAGTCACATGGCAGTTCATATACATTAACATAACATAGATCATTCATTTACTCTAAATGCCTAAATGATATATATTGCTCCTATTGAAACCTGTAGTGTAAGTGTAAAATTAAAAGTATTTTATTTCCCACAGAGCTGACCACATTCATTTAGAATTTAAAAAGCATACCCAGCCATGTAGCAAAAAAACACCCTTCTACCAGATTAGTAGTATTAGGTGTCAGGTCATTATTTTCTAGGCTCCATGAGCAACATCATTAGATAGGATCAAAGGGTTTATATTAAATAAAAGGTAAAGTATCATCATTAAGTTAAGGTTCTGAGGCCAAAAATGCCTCTCACAGCCCAGTGACTTTGTTAACTTTGCGAATGTTCCTATAGAAAAGATCTAATGAAAGTGCAACTCTCCTTTGTTGAGTTTTCAATGCAAAATGTGTATTCCTGAAGTTGACATTATACACTAGGTGAACCACAATGATCACATACAAATCACACATACAGTTATGATCTTAACTTCAGGGCCATGATTAGATAAAAAGAATATGTGTTGAATGGTTGCAATCACGGGTGTTATTATGGAGAAAAACTGTTAATAATGTTCAAACTTATAACTGGGCTGAATGAGAAAAAAGAAAATCGAATGAGTTGGAAAACATAAAATAGATTAAAGAAATAAGTATATCCTTGACGATACCCTTGGTAAAGGTGTGTGTAAACTAAAATTGCGATTGGAAAAGATTCTGATATGACTGAATAGTGTAGCATTTTAAAATGCTGAAGGGCAAACTTTCAATATTATGATAATCACTTTTAAAAAATATATTAGACGCACAGCTAGAGAGGAAAAGAGAAACTGAATATGGAACTAAGGACCTTGCAGCTTATTGGTGGTGAAACAAAAAATATATTTTTAAAGTTAATAATAATGTATATTATTTAGTGACAAGATTGCAAAGGTTCCTGTTTGGTAAAACTTATTTTCAAGCCTGATCAGAAGAATCCGCCAGTCAATAATACTCCACTATGCAAGCAGTTTTTTATGTATGTTTTTCTGTATACTGCAGTGTAAATGGGAAGAATACCAATGTATGACTGTGTGCGGGTGTTTGCAAGAGTTCACAGATGTTTCCTGCTACCGGGTCAGATCTGTTTCCAGATCAGGAGAAGTGTGAAGAAGTGGCTGCACACACCCAGAACAGGCGGGGGTCCTCGCAGCGTGCGGGTGCTCGTGATGGATCACACCTAGCCACGTTGGCACCACAGGAGCAGCGTGGCGCCGTGAAAGGCCGGTACCCCGTCATCCTTCACGGTGTCGTACAGTGGAAAGGGACTTATCTGGAACGTGTTTTTCCCGGGATGCTTTCGAGATGCTTCTGGCAGCCACTTTCACCCTCCAGGAACACACCGGCGGCGGTGAATGTCGACCGCCGCGCCCTACCCCTGTCTAACCCCTTGCAGAAGTGTCTCATAAAAATCATTCGCTGACAGCAGAACAGCACATCTACAACGAGAAAAAAAAGAAATCCGCAGAGCGCGATTAGCGGTAAAGGCTTTTGGTCGATTGACGGGAAGGTGGAGTTGCCTCGTTAAATTAAACGATTGCGATGTCAAACCGGTGGATCTATGACTTGCTGACTTGCTGCGCTCTACATAATCTTTGTGGGAGTCATGGAGAGGCCTATGACAAGGAGTGGGAGGCAGCAACAGGACCAGCGGTGGCGGAGGGAGCCTGACGCCATGCTGTACATACATCTTTCCTGTCGTGTACTGAACACACATGGTACATTCCCCATTGGAAGACAAATCAGCATTTTTCCTGTTGTGTGCGTCGAACACAACAGGAGAGTAGATGTAATGCTTTTTTATGACCTTTTGAAGAGCTTGGGGATTTAATACAAGTTCTGACTCCATACTACGCTACTTTTTTGTGAACATAAATAGATCTTATGCCATAGAGTCTGTCCCCATTGTTTTTGTCGAGCTACTTTTTCTCCGAGGTTATCAGGATTTACTATTTGGTATATTAAATACTGAAGCTTTTGAAACAGATAAATAGATCCAGTTTAAAGACCGATGAGAGTTGAACTCAAGATGTTTTTGTTCTTTTTTTGTCTCTCCTAAATACAGTCTAAATTAAAGAATATCTCAAAAAATGTTCTGTATTTGTAAAAAAAAGGCACAGTTTGTATTTACTCTGAGGTTCATTTAGTAAAACAATCTGTTTTTTAACTCTCTGAAGAAAATCTATTACCCTTTCTTAATCGTCACTTTTTTCTTTTGTGAGAACATTAATAAATACTACTTGTACTATTTTTCCACAAATAATTTGGTTTTGCCAAAGTTATTAAGATTTACTTACTTACTTTTTTTTTTTTTCAAAAATCCTTGAATCAGGACCACCATGATGAAACTGTTTATTCATAAATGTGAAAATAATGCAAATAATTAACCAAATCCCTCGCAATTTCCACTGTGGCAACCAACAACCAGCTTCATGGCGTGTCGTCCGGTAATTCCTATGTTGGTTTTTATCTGGAAATAACAGGAATCATTTGGCAAGTGTGTTGTAGCAATATGGTATTGAATAATTTGTCAATACATACACTAGTACTAGTACTTGCCAGATTTTCTAATATTCCATACAATTATGCTGTAGCCCTAAGCAACTGATGCTGGCATGACTAAGTACAAACATCTAATACATATTTTACAACAGATAATGAATTCATATCCTTAACATGAGTACATGTTTTTTTATCAGAGCTCAAGCGAGCAGCTTTTTATTTTCTCCTGCACCTCAGCACTACAGGTGTGCTAGTTTTTTATGTAACATGTAATAGCCTTTCTTCTCTGGATAATTGGAATGGGGTCAGTGGCCTGCATTAAGCAGCCACCACTCTCTGTATGACAGTACTGGACTGTTAATGCATCAGTGTGACACAGCCATTATGGGATGTCTGGAGGATGGACAGGAGGGGGGGAAATTATGCATAAATATACTATATAAATATAGACACCAGAATACATTCAGTTATCTGTCCAGGAATGGTGCATGTGAGGAGCTGAAAAACATGTATTTCAACCCCATATTTGCAATGTGACATACCAGCAATAGATTATTCACATTAGATAATCTCTGTAATCCAAATAATCTAATTTCAGTGCCTTATACTTAAAAAAAATATGAGTGCAGCGCTGTCTATCTACACTAATTTATAGTATTTCACACACTTTCGGTGCATAAAAAAACAGCGAGTTGTGTAAAAGACACATTTCTCAAACACATGAAATGTGTGCAAGACACTCGGATTTAAATCTGTAAAAAAAAAAAAAAAGAGTACAAGATCTGCCTTTATAGCAGCAATCGCATTTATTAGTTAATTAGTTCAGTTAATAGACCATAATATAATCAAGGAGCATTTTAATTAATTTATTTATTTTTGTAGTTTTCAGGATGCGTTGCCATATGGCAACAGACTACCACTGTGGAAAATGATGAAAACAATGTCAAATTTGTTAAAATTATAATAATATTGTAGTAACATTGTAATAACATTTACACATTGTTAAATTAAGTGTCAAAGTGCATTACTACATTACTACATGAAATTTGTATCTGTCAAATTGATGGATGTGAAAACTATCAAACATATTCTATAAACTAATGTATTATTCTATGTGGATGTCGACTCTGTGAAGAGGATTGCAGATAAGGAATTCAATAACACTTTTAAACAAAGTTGACATATTTACAAACACTTATAGTCCCTCTTCTAATGAATACATGACGTTACTGGTGATGCATGTATGTGTGTAGTGGGCATAAATTAGATTTGCTGCCATATGGTAACATCATCCCATAGAGGGAACACAGGATATTAATCAACAGCTACATTAACAAGTTAATAATTGTAGTAAGTATGTACTGGTTCAGTTTCTCCTGTGTGACGATCGACTCCTCCTCTGTGCTACCTTTGTGTAACCTTTTCATAAAGTAAAAAGTTAATAATGTCAGCGGTGGACTTTTTCTTCTTTTGAAATCCTATTTTAGTTGTTAGTTATAAGGGGCATTTTTTTTTCTTATTTTCTGTGAAAACACCTCTTGACAACAGTGTAAAATTCCACATTATCATTTTGATTACACGCAGTCTTCACTATTACATACTAGAAGACAAGTGATAACCTGTTGCTTTTTCTTGATGCGGTCTGCCAAGCATTTATTTCCTGTAAAGTAATTAACGGCATGTGACTAAAGACTAAATGTTGTGTGGGACAATGACAAAACTGTCATGTAGTGTAATCCGATAAACTTGGTTCCAGATAGTTTATGGCTCTTTAAAACATTTTTCATGATTGACAAATGATACAAAATGGACTTTTAATTGACAAGAAAGCAACATGAACACATAATGCACATTTTGAGACACCTGATAAATGCTTTTAAATCTGTAATTTAAAAAAATTTGATACTGACCCAGGGCGACACGGTGGTGCGGTGGGTAGCACTGTTGCCTCACAGCAAGAAGGTCGCAGGTTCAAGACCGCCTTGGGGCCTGGGTCTGGGACCTTTCTGTGTGGAGTTTGCATGTTCTCCCCGTGTCTGCGTGGGTTTTCACCGGGTACTCCGGTTTCCTCCCACAATACAAAAAACATGCTCAGGTTAATTGGTAAACTCTAAATTGCCCATAGGTGTGAGTGTGAGAGTGAATGGTGTGTGAATGGTGTGTGTGCCCCACGATTGGCTGGCGACCATCTGGGGTGTATCCCTGCCTCTCGCCTTAACGCGCTGGGATAGGCTCCAGCAGACCCCTGCGACCCCGAAAGGGAATAAGCGGGATAGACAATGGATGGATGGATGGATGGATGGATACTGACCCATCTTTGTATGAGACAGTCATATATCTATCCCAAAAAGTACAAGTTACAGTTATATTGAGCTACATGACACAAGGGTACCATAAAAAAAACAATAACTCCAGAGTCAATAACATGTGCTTTATGGTCAGATTTAGTTTGCTTTTGGTGGCATATTATTAATGGTAATATTATTTTTGTGATATTTAAGCAAACTAAATCTATCTCTCTTGTATAAGACATCAATATGCATCTCCTTTTTTCCGATCTGAAGCCGGAGCTTGTCTCACAGTTACACAGTCTCACTCCACATATTAGGCGCCTTTAGTTCAATTTGCAGCGTATATTCGCGCAGGTTTCGCGCATCCTTCTCCAGCCGCTCCGCGGGGACAGCCGCGGCGTTTCCGCTCCTCAGCACGGGGGGCGTGGCCTGCGCTGCTGCCGCCAGAGATGCTCTATGCGTGGGAAGAAGGCTCACTCATGAGGGAATGTGCTGTACATCCCTGCACAGATATAGGTAGATACATCATTATCATAATCAAAATCAAAATACATTTTATTTATATTCATCGCTTAAGTGTCTCCCCTGAAGCATGCTAAGATCAAAGTATAATAAGAACTAACTACCAGTGTTCACTTTCTACATGATTAGTTCAGTTTGCAAATTTCTACATGAACCAGTCACAGCCCATAGAGAACCAGAGACAGCAACTATTTTATCAGCAACTATTTTATCAGTTTTAACATTGAAACTACGTGCCAGATTCATCTTTGTTTCCAATTGTTTAGTCTTTATCTAACCAATGTTTAGCAGTGAGGCAGCCGCCCTCTAAAATTCCCAACACTTTGTTTCCATCCATTCCTGTTAGTAGCAGCTGCAACTTTCACTCAACAGTATATTCTCAAAACAGGCTGCTTAAATGGTCCTTATTATGAAAATAATAACAGAAGTCCCTAAGGTGCAGTTAAGGGTCAGTACTGGCTTTTCCATCAAATTGTGTTAATGGTCATAGCTGTGGTGCTGCCTTCCTCCATGCTCCTGGCTGTTGCTCTGTGTTTTTGATGTATTTGTTAGTATGCCAGGTATGACAGCTGCTGCCAGATCAGCTGGTTTTCAGCAACATATTAATGGCTGTTCATTATGAGTTGAAATGGGTCTAATGAAAATTAAACTTTGTTTAAGACTGTTCACAGCCACAACAATGAACATGTCTACACTAATGTTCCTCTAGAGAAAAATACAGTTTGTACAGTTCTTGTTCAGGTTTATGAACGATTGTTAATTGAATGCATTCAGGCACAACACTGCATACCACATTATCACATTAAACGTAAAAAATACAGTGTGAAGTTAAATTCAGATTCACTTTATTAAGTGTCCCTTGAAGGCCAATTTGGTTTGCAGCAGCCCAACATACAGTCAATAGACAATGTCAATAGTCAATTAGACATAAAAAGAACAATGTCAAAACTCAAAACATGGTGTGACTGTAAAAACTTGGTACAAGATAGTTTAACTCTCATAAACTAGTTTTATATATTTATATATATATATAGGAAGTAATATAGAAAAATACAAGTAAATATTATTAGATGCATGTGCATATATATACACATGCATCCTACATAATTACAGATATACACATATAGATAAATAGAGACACAAATTCAATCATGATTTCATCATTGAAAGAATAAATGAGTAAAACAAATAGTACTGGATGATACAATTTTCTTTTACAGTTGCTTTTTAGTTTGGGTTCATTGATGGCTCATTTAAATTCAAATTGGATGAATAGGTTTAAGAAAAAAAAATGTTTTAAAATGTATCAATTTCTCTCTTCTCATCTTCAAAGCCCTGAATGTTCACCATGCAGTGTACCGAGCAAATATCACCGAACCAATTTTTCTGGATGTGAAATCAGCTTTGTGCACGTGTGCCCTGTTGTCACATAAATCTCATAGTGTATGTTTACGGTGAAGGACGAGCGAATACATTAAACATGGCCTCTGTAAATATGTCAAAGAGGAACACAATGATTGGGACACACATCTCCAGACCTTCGTACATGGGTTCAGTGCTGCAAAGCTGGTGTGATTTTAAGAATCTTGTCAAATAATACCTTACGTGTTGTACTGAGTGAAATCTTCATGTATTTTAAAAGCATAATATGGAATTTTTAGTTGCTGGAGGACACTAATGCATTAATGATGTGAAAATGTAGGATGGGATCATAGGAAATTTTACTATTGTTAGCTTACCTTCCATCTTTTATGTTTTTTCTTGCCATAAAGGTAAACACACAGAATAAAGCAACTTATTATTAACAATCTGTGTTTCCCTAAGGGCAGTCCAGCGCTCTTACCATTGTTCATGTGTGTGTTCCTTTTCATTTGTTCGGAACTTCCTTGATAGTTATTGATATTTACACGGTGACGACTACTGTAACTGAGCTGACTTTTCTTGCTGATACAATACACAATGCATTTACTCTCTTTACTTGCCTCGCCGGACATGTATCTGTTATCAGTTCCTCTTTGTGTGGAAGTCACTTTAAGTTCATTATACCAGCAGAGACTGCCCTGTTAGCTATCAGCATTGCAACAATACGTATCTACCGGGCTAAATTAGATTAGATTTTATTTTCCCCCAGGAGGGAAATTCATTTTCACAACACTGTATAGGAACACAATAAACAAACAACAGCAAATAACATGGATAACAACAAATAGCACCACACAATAGCACATGGCAGGTAAAGAGTTAGACATACTCAGCGGGAATTGTTATTTAGAGCAGCAGTGGAATGCATGGATTAGGCTTTCACACCATAGTATTCTATACCGACCTCCTCCTTTATTTTGCTTCCCTTTCTTCTCTTACTCATCTGTTCAATTGACTCATGCCCACATCTCAAACTCATCGTACACTGTTGTTTATCTCAATAATAGCTGTGTATAAAGAAAAAACAATAAGAATAACATCTCTGAATGTCAGAGGGTTGAACCAGTCAGTTTTTAATTTTCTTTTTTTTATTATTCATTTCTCATATGGAAAATTGAAATGATGAGATTCTTCAGACCGGTGAGAATCTCATAAGTGAGCTATATGCAGTATATCCCCAGAGTGACATTTCGTTAGGAGTTGTGGTGATTGGTTTGGCAAAAAAATAAAGAAAGTGAACGGCAGCTTGTCAGTATGTGGACATTTTTTCCCAACGAATGATTGACTAGTGAGCATAAACACAAACAACCCAAGGCGTACGGTAAGCTCAAAGGTAAAGGTTTATTTTTAGTTATATATAAAGGTTATATCAAGTAAGAACATTGAACGACCTTGAATAGATACTTACATATACTGTAGGAATGGCTACATTGTTTGGTTGGTTTAAAACTATTGTGTGTGTATTTTATAGATATGGGTTGATATGTAGGGTGTGGCAGACTACACACACCAGCGCATATTGGTACCCACTATCACATGAGTCTACTTTCTACTTACTTGAACAAACTATGCTTTTCAGTGCGTGCACTTCCGCACTGCAGGTTTCCAGCCAAGCAGCCTCAAGCACATCCACAGCTGGATGCCACAAAGCCTTAAACGAAATGGGGACAAGACAGAAGTGTTGCCAAGATAGTCCAAATTCACAATTTACACATGGATGGTCTATATTCCCACTCAACAACCTCACACTGCAGAATTCTCTGCGTCATCTTTGATTACAACCTCAGTTTAGACCAAATTAGGTCACTATTTTCACACGATAACCTGAAATCTGCCACCTATGCATTTGTAGCTAGCTGTTATATGGTATTATTGTAACACACCACTCTCTGGTATCAGAAAAACATCTCATTTAAAACTCTGCTGCCAGGATTTTGACTCATGGTCACATCACACTGATCCTGGTTGCCCTCTCATTCACCTTATTGAAAATACTTTCCCTGTCAAGGCTTGTGGACTTTGTGGCTTTCACAGTGCCAGCATGAAATGCCTCTTTAGATAAGCCATGAACCACCCAGAGGTGGCTTGTTGCTTTTCTACCTAGGTTGGTGGAATTTGACACTGGCACACCACAGCAAGTAGCAGCCACTTTCCAAAGTAGGCGTCTGCTGACTTGGTTGTATATGGACCCGAGGAATCTCCAAGGCTTGGAAAAGTCTTTCTCCTAACTTGACTGATGTTGGCATCGCTATCTGACCTTCAATTTTCTGCTGATGTCATCTTTTGACAGAATCGTGATCGGAGTGAGAGCTCAGTAATTGATGTTGAAGTCTTTGGCAGCACCCTTTCCGGAGTTGTCTTCCAGTTGAGCTGCCTCACTGCCCTTAGTATTACACTGGGTGGTGTACCGCAATTGTCGGCCTTTTGTTTGTGATTCCAAACCATTTTAACAGGCTTCCCTTTGTCTGTCCTTCTTCAGTGTCTTCCTTCTGTTTGCATGCCCCAACAAAAATATCTTTTATTCTAGTCAAAAGTTGCACGTTGCGTTACAATCACCAACTTCACGAGCTAACAGAGTCATCTTCTGCAGGGCTGCAGGTGGATAATGCTGTGCTACGTAAATTCCTCTGAAAGCAATCACAATAGTGTGCATAGTGTATAAGTGCATAAGTGTAATACCTTCTACTTTCAGTTCAACAACCATCTTTTTATGTACTTTTTAAAAGTATGGTTTTATTTGGACGAACACAATAATTTGATTTTATAAAGTGCCATGCAAATGACATGTGTGCTACTGCTAGCTGGAGGGGTTGAGATATCAAATAAGCCTTATTTGTCCTTTATTATTTGTTAAAAAGCAAACTAATTGGACACCTATCATAGTTTTCTAAGATAGTTTTGTTTAGCATTTTCACTTTTATATATGTAAAACAGGTGGTGCAATGTGCAGCGCTGTTGCCTCACAGCAAGAACGTCTCAGGTTCAAGTCTGCGGTCTTTCTGTGTGGAGTTTGCATGTTCTCCCCGTGTCTGTGTGGGGTCTCTCCAGTTTCTCCAGTTTTCTCCCACAGTCCATAAACATGCTTGGGTTGATGGGAGACTATAATTGCGTAGTTGCTGGGATTGGCTCCCGCAGGCCCCTGTGACCCTAATTAGGAATAAGCGGGTATAGAAAATGACTGACTATATATATATATAAAAAAAAAAAAACAAAAAAAAAACTGAAAATTGTTATTTTATATGTCAACAGGAAAAAAATGACTTGACTGTTGTTGAGATATAACCAATGTTATACCCAATGACTTGGGTGACATCCTTTACCTCACATGTGTCAAACTCAGGTCCTGGAGGGCTGAGTGGCTGCAGGTTTTTGTTCCAACCAGGCATTAACACACATGATTCTACTAATCGACCAATAGAGTTCTTGCTGAGGACCTTCATTAGTGGAATCAGGTGTGTTACTGCCTGGTTGGAACAAAAACCTGCACCCACAGTGGCCCTCCAGGACCTGAGTTTGACACCCTTGCTCTAATAGTACCTAGTAGTAAAGTAACACCAAGGTTCTGCATCCTCTATGGAAACATTCGGCAGCTCATTAATGTTCCTTAGTTTTATCTAAATGCTGTAAAAAGCTTGAACCGATGAGGGATTCGTTCCCAGGATCATCCCTTCTTAATGTTTTAAGGGTTACTGAGACACTATCAGTCAGCGTTAATAATGTATTAAGGAATATAATCCTTTTCCTGTGGAGCTGACCAGGTGCTGCACCACCTGCTTTCTACTGTATGTCACGGTGCAGCGTTTCAGTATACGACTGGGAGTGAGGGGGGGGTGAAGGAAAGAAAAACGCCGCCCCTCGCCCATCGGAGTGGGACCTCTTCCCTCCATCCTCTCCTCCTCTCCTCGTCCTGTGACGCCGGTAGCAGCAGTCGCCGGTTCGCTCCCCTCATTCCGCCCGGCTCGCTGCGTGCTGCTGCGCACCGTGTTTCAACGGGAGAGAGACAGCGACACACACACACACACACACACACACACACACACAGAGGGGTAAGAGAGAGAGAGAGAGAGGCGGATCTGCGCCTGACCAGCACAGGATTGTGGATTTAAGGAGAGGAGAAGGAGGAGACGCCGCCGCCGCCGCTGCTGCGACAGGGAGCCGCTCCACGCTGCGTCCGGTTACCGAGGTAAAGAAAAAAACAAAAAAACAACAAAAAAAGCAGCTGACTGCTCCCTTTACGCACGGTCACCACTAACCAGCCTGCGCGGGTGAGATAGTCAATTAAAGAAAAAGCTGATGTGTGACCTCCAGTGGGTGGTCATCATAGGGAACAGGGCTGCACCTTCTCTGTGCTCCTGAACTTCATCCCTGTGCTGTTCTCTCAGTGCTGGATCACCTCTAAACTGCAGCTGAGGAGGGGATATTTGCAGGATGCTGAGCTGGAGCCTCTGTGTGTGTGTGTGTGTGTGTGTGTGTGGAAACACACAGTGTGGTTTGTGGGTTCAAATCCCCCCCAGTGTGGATTTAAATGTCGCCTCCTGTCTCTGCGCTCTCTTTCTCTCTCTTTGACACACACACACACACACACACACACACACACACACACACACACACACACACACACACACACACAGTTCATAAGGCTTTACCGGCTTTTTTTTTATTTCACAGAACAAATCTTCCAGGTGAAATATCCACACTTGCTCCTCTGCTTCTCTATCTCATTGTCTTATGTGTGTGTGTGTGTGTGTGTGTGTGTGTTCCTGCGGGCGGGCAGGAGCATCGCGTTCCCAGCAGATGTTCTTCTGGGTTGGAGATGTGAAATGCATCTGTGATGAGAGGCTGAAAAAAAAATAGCCCCTTTAGGACAGATGTAATTGTCGTGAGCGGTATTTAACTCTGCCCGTCTCTCTCCTCTATGTCTCTCTCTCTCTCTCTCTCTCACACACACACACACACACACATTTCACACACTCTCGTCTCCTCGTCTCTGCTGTTGACTCCACATTCTTTGGCTGTGACAAGCAGGTGTAGCAGCCAGAGCGCTGGAGCCAAGTGTGTGTGTGTGAGAGTGTGAGCATTGGTGCATGTGATTGGGTGGGTGTTTTGCTATGTGCACTCTTTACTCTTCTTGCTCAATATTTGACACTGAGCGCCCCTTTGCGAGTGTGTGTGCACGTATAGGTGTGTGTGGTGTAAAGCATACAGTACATGTTCGCGCGGAGCTCGACTGTCTCACCTGTAACGGACACCATCACATCTCATATCAATTTTTTATTGCTTTTTAAAGAAGTCAGCCTCAGCAGGCGTCACCTGTTTGTCCAGCCGCTTCCACTTGCTCTGTGTGTGTGTGTGTGTGTGTGTGTGTGTGTGTCCATCATGATGAAGCCCGTTTCCCCTCCGAGGAAACACCGGCCCTCAGGCTCTGTTTGAAAATGCTGAAGTGTTAAAGATTCATCGCCGATGTTAATCCGACTCGGGATCAGCACACGTCCGTTTCGTCTGATGGGATTTTTCTTTCTTTGCCAGAACTCTGCATTAAATGTCACCGAGACATCACGTATGCCGTCGTAGTTGACAGCACCGCAAAACACGTGAAGAGAATGGACAGACCTGTTAAAATCATACAATGAAAACGAACAAGCTCTGTATAAGTATGTCATCAAAGAGGAAGAGGAGGATTTGGTATAATGACGTTTGCAGCTATCTTTGCCTACTCCATCGCATTCATCACCGCAAGAAAAAAACACAAATGATGGCCGTTACCGATAATCTTAAAGCTGCGTGTGTCTGGGGAAGATTCTCAGTCATTCAGGTCATTGTTATATAAGGAGGGACGAATCGAGGGCAGTCGGACTTGGTTGTACATCCAGCGCTGACTGACTGCTGTGGGAAGGGGGGGGGTATGTAAGCGCTGCGGGGGTCGCCGCCAAGGTCATAACACCTGGTTCATTAGTGAACCAGGTGGAGGACTAAATGGTTGTAAAGTGTCCTGGTCCAGGACAGAGGAGACAGCCCTCCTCTGCTGAGTGACGGCTGCTCTACTTTAAGGGAGAATGAACAAAAGTTCAAACAAGGCCTCAAACCGTGCGTCCTCCTGATCCAAAATATGTACATGATTGTCCATTAAAAAGTCTCATCCCCTATCTTTAAGGTGTAGTTAAACCTGAAACCTGTGTTGAGCAAAAAAAAAACTACTTAAACTATTTAACACAGCAGGGACACAGCAAAACTTTCCAATTAATGTTTTCATATACAGTAGTAGGCCTGGAATTAACCACTATTTTGATAGTTGATGAGTCCAATAATTATTGAAATGATTAATCGACAAGTTGAGTCATAAAACGAGGTAAATGTTGATCACTGTTTCCCAAAGCTGAAGATGTAACCTTCCATGTATTCTTTTTTTTAAAAGAAGACTGAAGAAAACAAGAAACCCCAAAAATAAAAATATTTCAGTAGCTGAAACCTAACGCTGTGATGATTAATCATTCAGTTGCCATTACATGAATCTGACTTATCTAAACTATTTAGATATTTTGAGTCATTTTTAAGAAGAAAATGTCCAAATTCTCCGAATCCAACTTCATGAATCTGATTATTTTCTGGTTCTTTTAGTCTTTTATAATAGTAAACTGATGGGTTGTGGCATCTTTGGGTTGTGGAGAACATTTAATATTGCATCTTCAGCTGTGAGACACAATGATCATTTTACACCATTTTATGAATCAAGCAACTAATCAATTACTTTCAGTTATTGATGGATCAATCAATTATCAAAACAGTCATTAGTTGCAACCCCATGAGAAGAGAATTTGGATTTCAAAATAATTGCAGATTGATCAATTAATCAATTAATCATCATTTACAGGCTTCAGATACTTAAATCTGATTATTTTCTGCTCTTCTTGTTTTCTTTAGTCTTCTATAACAGTAAACGGATGATCTTTGGGTTGGGGTCTGTTGGTCTGGACGAATCATCAGCTTTGGGAAACAGTAATTGACCTTTTACGCCATTTTATTAACCCGACAATCAATTAATCAATTAATAAAGAGAAGCAGGTTAGAGAACAGGTGTATGACCTGAAGCTGGCAGGAAGGTGGAAACAGTAGCACAAGTTGGGCCTTTCCCTCCAAATAAGTGGTTGGTGCTGGGGCATCAGCTACTAGAAAGTAGCAGGTTAGCGGGTCGGAAGTCAGAGCTCCTTGTTTGACGTGGCCGATCGTTGCTTGCAAACTGCTCCACATACTTCAATGCCTGGCTGAAAAAAAAAGGGAGAAAAGCCACGACAGACGTGCGCGATACCCCGATGAAAAGTGACGATGGCTGCGGCCGAAGGCGCGCTTTAAGCTGTTAGGACGAGCGCGAACCTCTCGCACCCATCGTGCGCGGAGCAAATCAGCCATCGCCCTCTCGGTGAACGCCGAGCTGTTGGAGCATCTCACGCTTTAATAAGGGAGGTGAGGCGGATTAAGGTCAGCGAGCCTGAGCATGGATATGTGGACGTGCAGCAGGTCCCGCCTCAGACGCAGGGTTCAAGAAGCTGCAGGTCGGAAGGGAAGAGGAGAGAAATGCAACTTCCCCTCTTATGTAAGGCTGCACAGCTTTGGGACCAGAAAGTAGGATCATGCTTTTTTTCTCTGTTTATAGTAATGTTTTAGGAATGCAAACACTTTATGAAGAAAGTGTGTGCGTGTGTGTGTGCATGTTTCAGACAGCTGGTCTGGAAAATAATAGTAATAGTAGTAATGAAAACAATAATTGAATGTCCCGTGTTGCTGAAATGACACAATCAGTTTACTTCTCTTGTAAAATGGGAGCTACAGCTGTTGAAAGATTTTCTCAGTGAACGATTAGTCGATTAATCATTAGTTCACACCTTTTACATTAATCATCTAAGATATTTTTTATAACTGGTTAATTCGTAATTTCTAAAAAGGAAAAATTCCCAAATTCTTTGGTTTTAGCTTCTCAAATCTGAGTATTTTTCTGGTTTCTTTAGTCTTCTATTACATTAAACTGATTATCTTTGGTCTGGTCTGGACAAAAAAAAAACATATTAGTGTTCATCTTAGGCTTTGGGAAACCATGAAAAAACCAAACCAACATTTTATCCCATTTTATGAACAACTAACCATTGCAATATTCAATAGATTAATTGATTATAAAAACACTGGTAAGTTGAAGCCCTGCAGGAAACGTGACCATGTATAAGATCAATGTGATGATGTGCTTGCAGTCAACCAAAGGTCACCATGGTTTGTGCGATCTGTGATTTAGATAACCTCCATGTTGGCAAGAATCTGAAACGCTCTCTTGGTCTTTCAGCGCTTCCTTCTGAGACACTACGTCCCAACACACACACACACACACTTGAGGCATCTTGGGTTACTCGAGTGTCTACTTGTGTGAAGTCCTTCCACTAACACAGTGCCCGGCAGAGCAAAGCCTGCATTAGAATATAAAGACACGGCTCAATCACCCTCAGCTCTTTACTGATCTTATTTAATGTCTACACAATTATCCAAAAGTCAACCAGATAAAGTATAACAGGTACTATCAAAGGACTGTGAACCCACGTTCAGGCGCTGAAAGGAAGTCTAATGATGATTAGTTGACCACTATCACATTAATCACCAACCGTGCTGGCAGTCAACGAATTGATATGAGCGATGTTTGAAGAAGAAGAAAATGATTTGAGTCATTTTATAAGAAGAAACTATCCAAATTCTCTGGCTCCAGCTTCTCAAATGAGACCTTTTTCTTGTTTCTTTAGTGTTCTGTGATAGTAAACCGATGATCTTTGGGTTGTGGACTTTCAGTCGGGATAAAAAAATAAGACACTTAGGTTGAATCTTCTACTTTGGGGAGCAATGATCGACACTTTGCACCACTTTTTTTTTTTCTCACTTATTCAGAGAGAAATGGCTGTCAAGCTGCTCGCTGCTTCATAGCCCCTTTTCCCTGCCAGCCGCCTCCTTACTTTCAGAATTTCCCATATTTCAGCCACAGTCACACACCTGCTAACCCGCTTCTCTAACCCGCCTTCCACCACCACTCCAACAGTTTATGCATCTGATTAATGAGCCGGGCTTAATACATTACCTTCCAACTGCCAGCTGAATGAGAAAGCACTTAAATACAGATTAGGAGGGTTAGCTCATTAGCCCCCGTCCTCTATATTAGTGTTAGACATGCTGGGACGGATCGCCATAGGCGTCACGCTCACATCCACATTCAGGTATTTAGCTGATATGAGATTAGATTGGTGGACCACTATTGTTACAAGTGACCGTTCAGAATAATCAAATACCTCTGTTGTTGTTGAATTACATGGAAATTGATGGTGATTGTGGGGAGTGCCGGGCCCGTGCTTTAACCGTTGATTCAATCGCAATGCAATTGAATATTTGGAGGTGGAGCAAATCAAAGTTCACTTCAGGGCCTTAGACAGTGGAGGGAGGTGGGAGGGTGGCCTGAGAGATGCACAATCTGAGTCGTTCCATTTGAAAGGTGTCAGATGTCCGACGCGTAAACTGGGCGTGACAGCTTGCGGCTTATTTCTCGCAGGAGGAGCAGGCAGAACAAGGGGGGACGGCCGCGGGATATTTTACCGGCTGACATGAAAATCAATGCAGCAGTTGTAGATACGCCGCCGTCTTCTCTCTTCCACGCGCCGCGCGATCTTGCTCTGGCTGTCTCTTTATCTTCCATTTATCCCTTTTACCCGCTTAGGGTGTATCTGTAAACATGAAGGAATAGGATATGAGTACGTGTGTGTGTGTGTGTGTGTGAGAAAAAAGGCGACGGAGGCACAGGCACATGCAACGAGTTGGTGTATGCTAGAATTTGAGCGGCATTACTCACTCACATAAAAAATGTTTTCATGAATAATATCAATGTAGTTCTCTTAATGGTTCTATTTGTAACAATTCAATGAAGTAGGTTTATTTTGAAATTCCAATGAGTAACTGAACCTAAAAAGAAATCATTTTAGCCACTAAATGATTGACGAGCTGGATGTGGGATGCATTTTCCGCAAAAATTATGTTCTGACAGAACTTTAAACTAATGCTAAAAAAAAAACTAGATTGGCTGAGATCAGACTGTCAAGGAGAAAAATCTGAGTAAAAAAATCTAAAACGACCCCTGGGCTTTTTTTTTACTGCATATATCAGCAAAACTTTGTTTTTTTTTTTAACTTTGCATACTTTACTTAATACTATGTTATTTTAGTTTTCTTTGTATGTTAGCATTTTACAAATGCAGTCATTATTTGGGAGGGCTAATATTTTTTTGAGGGGTAATCTATCATCTATCAATTTGGCAGGTTTTAACATCGTCACAGAAACTGCATTTAGTTTCGATTTTTTTTTTCTGCTTAATGCGGTGCTACATGCTTTAGACACTCTTTAGGTAACTCATTCTGATTCAGCTGCACGTCTCGAGCTGAGGTGAAATTGGTGTCATTCATGCTGCATGCCTGATGTAAATAAGCCGATCTTACAGACATAGCTGTGCCCCCCCCCTGTCATACAATCTCTGTGCTTTTTGCTCCCACGTCGTGCAGAGCGAGAGTGCGTGAGCATAATGATACTTACCAATAGCTTAGCAGTTTATGCAAGTTCGAATGGATTTCCCACTCAATGCTTATTAAGGCTATCACGGCTAAATAAAACTCTCTGTTTCATAGCAGGTTGAGTTTTTGAAATACTCAGACATCCCCTGCTGGCCGGATAAATGCATACTGGGCATGCTCACATGCGTCGGAGACTTTCGGGTAGCCCTCTAATGTATTAGAGAAGACAAGACTCTATAGTCTCATAACATTTTAACAGTGTACGAGTCATTTCATGGGGCTTTGTTTGACAATCAATTAATTAATCCACAGTTTTACTGCCAGAAACAGCAGCGGCTGTAACCTTTTCTCTGTTCTCAGTGTGTGTATATCCTGCTCACCACCAGCAGAGGGAGCCAGAACTCCTGCAGCGTAGCTTTAATAGACTTTATGTCCGATTCCCTCCCAGCGTTAGCAACGTGCTCCCCTGTCACACACAAGCAGACGGTACACTTTGTCCTACGTTTAATGATTGTTGACTGGATCTCCGGTAATATTCCTGATATACTCTGTGAGTGGGTTCGCGCATGCACACACACACAGACACACACAACCACACACACACACACAGAGTGTGGCAGACTGTGTTTTCCAGCTGGAATGAGTTAACAGACTCACCATTAAACACAGACAGAGGGATGTGTGTGTGTGTGTGTGTGTGTGTGTGTGTGTGTGTGTGTCTGTACATTGATTCCTACGAGGCACACACACACAAATCCCTCTGTCTGTGTGTTTAATGGTGAGTCTGTTAACTCATTCCAGCTGAAAAACACAGTCTGCCACATTACAGCTTGTCCATACATTATAGAAAACTGTGTGTGTGTGTGTGTGTGGATAATTACCCTGCTGCTAATAATCAACCTAATTAATGTAGTTCAGTTTGTTTTTTTAAGTTATACAACAAAAAACGCATGTACGTGTTTATGTACTGGTCACTGGAAATCAATTTGTCACGTTTTGTTTGTCACATGGAATTATTCAGGTGCGATCACATTAAAAATTCACCAGCTCCTTAAACGTGTGCAATAGAAAGAGTTGGTTAATAATTAAGGCGGGTTAGTAATAGTACATGTGTGTGATCGTACGGGGGGGAGGGGGGCAGTCTTAGACAGTGACCTCATTTAGGATGCGAGGGGCCTGAGGGTGGAAGCTCTCCATGAACCTCTCAGTGCTGAGGTGCATGGTAAACGGTGAGTGGGCTGCATCCGTATAGCGCCTGTCCGGGCCACTCAAAGCATTTTTACGCTTTATTCATAAACTATTTGTGTTTCTCTCTACTTGTCAAGTCAATTTCAAACGGACTATTGAAATCTTACTATAAAAAAGCAGAATTAGGTGGTGAGCGAATGAACCAGATCCATGGTAAGTAGAAGGCTATGTCACGCATAAGGGTACGCATTACACTTTCTTTTCCTGTAAATCATTAAAACATATTTACATGAATTCATTTTAGTACATAAATCACAGAGATTTGATAAAGTGATTAGATATTTAACTAAATATGTTCTGGATTCCTATTTCACATTCTTCTAACTGGATTTTCATTCTCCAAACAAGAGTGAAAGAAATGTTGAAACCCATCGCTCCACTTTCCCCTCTTTCCCGGGTCGGCCTCGTTCGTTTATCAAGTTGATTACTCAGCTGCTCTTGCAGCAGTTGATAACAAGCAAGTCTCACAGCTGTGCTTCAGCGGATGAATTCCGAACAGGTGATTAAACTTGAGCCGAAAAGTACGCGTGTGTTTAATGGTTTTAATGCACACCTGCTGGCTAATCGGTAAATAGTGTTCACCCAGGCCACGGGACGAGCCGCTCCCTGTCTGGTCCGTGTGAATCCTCCTTTCTAAATGTCTGACAGCTGGCCGTTAAAACCCTTCAACTCCCAGCGGCCCGAGTTTAATCACCGTTCTGAAATAATGTGCCCCTCAACTAGTAACCATGGCAACTTGTGGGATAAACTTCATCCTTATAGTAACCACAGAGTTATCACTTTTAGTAACTAGTTGCTGGGGGGGGGGAAACAAAAACAATACGCTGACGCGACGGAAAATGGTTGATTTTCACATTCCGTTTAACGCTTTTTAACAGGGAATGAAAGAGTTTTGATGTGGGATGCTGCAGAGGAAGGAGAAACGGAGGAAAACAAGATGTGTTTTAAATTGCAGGGTTGCAGAAACATTTGTTTTTACATTATTAAATGGGTGCTCCGTGGAGGAAAAACACACACATTTAGGGTTGGCTGCAAAACTCACTACAAAAATATGCTCACATATCCTGCGTCTAAACTTCAAAATAAAAGCACTACCAATTTTTCTAATACAGTTGTATTAGCTGTTTTTTTTTTTTTAAAGACTTCAATAAGATGCGTGACCGAGTTAATCTGTTGTTGCTTCATCATATCCTATTTACTGGAGTATTGACCGATGTTTCCATTATACAGGAGCCTTATGAGGTTGTAATGATTGGTCCGGAAATTTGTCAGACCCTCAAGCGTTGCCAGGGAAACAGAGTCGCTGCTTCCTTATGACTTAATTTATTGTGGCTGCGACTGATGGGTATTTTGACAGGAGATTAATACAGATTATTGAAGTGATTAATCTGTCGGTGGTTTGGTTCACAAAACGTCGTGATATGTCAAGAAGCAGAACATGCAAATGAAAAATGTCTCTTTTTGCCCAGATCAACAGTC
Source organism: Eupleurogrammus muticus (assembly GCA_036785175.1). Taxonomy (NCBI): domain Eukaryota; kingdom Metazoa; phylum Chordata; class Actinopteri; order Scombriformes; family Trichiuridae; genus Eupleurogrammus; species Eupleurogrammus muticus. Next base: position 18,337,095 of record JAYKQN010000011.1, on the reverse strand, counting down.
CACACCCAAAGATCATCAGATTACTATTATAGACGACTAAAGAAAACAAGATGAGAAAATAATTAGGTTTGAAAAGCTGGGACCGGGGGAATCTAAAAATGACTCAAATCCGTCTAATTGATTAATTGACAATCACTGCAGCTCTTCGTAGGAAACCCTTATGAGACTGTAATGATTGTTCCAGAAATAAGTCAGACCCTCAGGCGTTGCCAGGGAAACTGACTTACTGCCCGTTTACGATTTAATTTATTGCCATCAAAATATATAGAAACATGATTGTATGTATGGAGCTTCAACGACAGCCTTGCGAACGCTTTTATTTTAATTTGTTGACCAAAGGCATTATTGAGCTCATCAGTGGAACCACCAACAAAACCAGTCAACTACAACAGAACAAAACAGCAGATCTTTAGTAATTTTCCATAATTAGGCCAATTGTAATAGTTTAATTTATCTTTCCTCTAATATTTGTATTGCAAGACTTGAGATCATGTGACTCTAAACCTTCCCTTGCTCCAGGCGTCATGTGCTCGATATGGCGACAGATGCTGCTCCTGCAACATCAACAACAGCATGCCGCGGCTGCACGATCACACACAAACAGATCGCAGCATTAATATCGGGTGGATCATACTTTATTCATCCTGCTGTATTAGCGGTTGGCAGCGAAAGTGGGGTTAACGGAGGAAAAACTGGTCTCTGGGGCTCAGGGGGCCCTGATTGGATGAGAGTGAGTCACACACATGTTCTCTAATGAGCTGACAGACCACATCAGTGCTGAGTGTGTGTGTGTGTGTGTGTATGTGTGTCTCAACCTTTTTAATTCCACCACATACTCATATTTCTGTCCCTTCATTATAATGACATGGCGCTCTGCTGGACTCCCTCTGTCCCCCCTGTGCTGTCGGCTGACAGGCCTGAACACCTACAGCCGGGCAAAGGAGCTGAACTTCCACAGAATACAGAGTGGTCCGAGGTGTCGGCGTGTACGGTGTGACGGCAGGCACCGCCCCGGGATCTGTTCATGGTGCTGGGGGGGCTCAACCAATACGTGGCACTGCTAAGAATAGTTTCTCTCATTATTTTATAGGGAATTTACAAGAAAGTTGACAATACTCAACAAATTAAATTTGAGCATCAGACAGTAGCAACACAATGCATCCTACACTAAACTTTTACCTTTTGCACACTGGACCTGGAAGTTTAGGTCACTTTCTGTGTCCTCTAAGTTTTTGCTGGGGAACAGCTGCTCATTAAACGTCCTGTTGCTGCAGTGAGCGGGACATAAATTTGGCACATCGTCATGGCAATGAGGAACGACACGTAAAAAACTTTCAATAACTTTTCTCCAGTGTCTGAAGAAAATTGTGAGTGAATATGTAGTTGGTGTGGTAAAATTCCTAGAGCTAGTTTGTTCAATTATGATGAGCATACATTGCAAAAAAAATAAATAAATAAGTGATTTGGTTCAAGATGGCTGACTTCTTGTTGGTGTTAGGATATTTGTCCGGGCCTTTTGGTCTGTCATGACATGTTGTATATTTGTAACGAATTTTGTGTGTATGTCAATTTGGAAATTTTTCCTTAAGCTGTGTTACAGAGACATTTTGCTGAGATATCATAAGATGTTATGTTATGTTAGGGTTATGCTTTCGTGCAAAATTGAGTGACTTTTTGTCCAAAAAGAAGCTAATATGGAGCTTCACCTACTGTCAGTGTTTTTTTTATTTTTTTATTTTTTCAAACATAAAGGCTAAGTTCACATTATTTGCTAATACAGGTATGGCCCAAATCAGGGTTTTTTCTTTTTATGTATCTCTCAAGTGACTCAGATTGGATTTTTTTGAGAACAAATCAAATCTGGTCCATTTTCAAAATCTGTATCCGATTTCTGGCCCTGTGACGATTGTTGTCAGATCAAACATCATGTTTTTTTTTTTTTTTAACCATCTCTCTTCCCTGCACATATCTATCTAGCTGTCATCATCATCATCACTGCTGAAAAGCGAGTTGAAATATCTGCCAATTTGGGACTCGACCTGCTCTGACATCCTTTATCGTGAAGATCCTGTTCAAACTTTAACAAAAGCTTCGGATTTTCAAACCCATACTCTGTGCAAAGATATCTTTTGTGCTTTTTGGGGGGGAATTGAAGTCTAAAGTGTGTGCTCTCACAGCAGTTTTCAGTGGGTCGCTCACACTGTGCATGATGTCAATCACTCCCCTTGTGAAAAGGTGGCTGGCCCACATCACTAAGAACCGGTATTCAGTGACCGGACTTGTGTCAGGCTTCATGTTGGCATTGATGCTCTTGAGAATAAGACTCCATTGGTTATTGAACGGCTGTCCATCATGTCTATCCTCGTCTCCAGCTACAAATCTTGTGCTGTCTCATCTGGAACACTGACACAAAACTCTCTGGCATCATCGGTGTGAAACTCCCTACACGTCGCCTTTGCCCCGGCACACAACGAGGCTCACAGAGGAGTCGCGGAGTCCTCGCCGTCTGTCGCTGTGAGACGCGTCAGCGGAAGTCTACAGGGACTCAGACCGGCTGAGGAGAGGTTTCCCAAAATGTTCCCTAATCTTTCTGGTGAGAAAATTATCCTCCGAACAACAGAGAGCCGTACCTCTGCTGTTGCCATGGTGAACCTTAGCAGGTCTGAGCCTCAGGTGTGTGTGTGCGTGTGTGTCTGTTTGCATCTGTGTGCGGGAGAAAAAAAAAAAGAGAGTGATTTTAAATTGGGCAGATTTTCAGACAGAAAACTCTGCTCATAATGCTTGCTCACTATCTGCTGGCCTAAACCTGTGTTTGTGTGTGTGTGTGTGTGTGTGTGTGAGAAACATTGAGGGCAGCAGAGCTACTAGTCGACAGTCTGCATGATAATGAGCTGTTAGGTAGCAGGCTACCTTATATAGACACACACACACACACATTCACACACTCAAACATCCTTCACTTTCCTTCGATCCCTCCTCCATTGTGTTTCTTCTTCCTCTCCCTCATCACCTCCCTCCTCGTGTCACGCATGTCTACTTTTCCCTTCCTCTCCTCCCTCTTTTTTTCATCTTTGCTCTTATCGTTTCTGTCTCGGAGCTTTAGCCCTCTTTTTTTTTTTTTTTTTTTCATCTCCAGTCGAGCGTGGCGTGCACGCATAAACACACATGCATTACACTCCGAAAACACATAAGCGCCCACAGTGCACGGCAAACTCAGAAACATCCATCTACACTGACAGGAGAACACACACACACATGCACACATGCATACATTCATGTATATACACACACACACCACACACCATTCCTCTTGCATGCACGCACAGACATGCAGCAAGTGATGTTTCACTGGCCCACTGTGTGTGTGTGTGTGTGTGTGTGTGTTCTCTCCTGTCAAATTGGCCTACTCTACATTTGCAGTATCTGTGCTGCCCCAACAGCCATGCAAGGTCCGTCTCTCTCTCTGCGTGTACTTACACTATGAATGCTTGTATTTGTCTGTGTGTGTGTGTGTGTGTGTGTGTGTGTGTAAGAGAGAGTGTTTATGAAAGCAGAGGGTGGGGGGAAGGGGAATAAGATAGAAAGGGAGTGAAAGAGGGGTAAAGATGAAGAAAAACAGAAAGAAAGGAGGAAGGAGAGAGGTAGCTAGTGGGCAAGATGGAGCTGTGTGTGTGTGTGTGTGTGTGTGTGTGTGTGTGTGTGCATGGTGCATGCAGTTAGGATGTGTAGCCAAGTGTAAAAAAATAATCTTGACAAAGACTGGAAATGCTGCAGCTCAGCAGTGGTCCGAGCCAGCACACACCTCTGATGTTGATAAATGCATGTTTGTGCGCTAATGTGTGTTTATGCACATTTCTGTGTGTTTCTGTGTGTACGTAACGCATGAATCAGTGAGTTTGTAAGTGCACTCCCAAGAGAATACCCGGCTGTCTATCTAAGATCTAAACTACGTACACAGTTTTTCATAATTTATAGAAAGTGGGAAAAAAAATAATCTTGAGGGGGTGTGTCTGTGTTTGATTGACAGCGAATGGAGGCGTCTGATTGACATGTAATGACATGTTATTAACAGCAAAATTGAGGGGCATCGTCACGAAACATAAATGGAATATGATTTTCTCCTTTTTGAGTTCTGAAATTTTCTCAGGGAGAAGAAAACAGGACAAAGTGATTTACAGGGCAGATATTCATGCATTGACTTATTGTGACCTTTTTTTAATTTTACTCATACTGAGTATTTTAAACAAATCAGTTTAAAATAAAAACAAGCAAATACAAACATTTCACAATTCACAAGTAGTAGATTTGTCCAAATCAGATTCCCAGCAGTTATATATAGAAAATCTGCATTAACTGCACCTAATGTGATTGGTTTAAGGTGTGGCCCCAAGCCAGTCTGAATACAATCTGAATAAGCAATGAAGTTCTCTTATGTTGCATCTTTAGCTGCAGTAATGTTTTCAGCTGCATGTAGTCAGGTCCTGAATAAAGGAACCAACCTGCAGAACCTATAACCAAAATTTACCAGAGGTCGCAAACTTAGCTTTAGTGCACGTCCGCTGTCCTGCTCTGCCTGATTCTTTTCATTAATTGCACCTAGCAGCCGTCCATCATCATTAATCTGACATATCTAAATATAAAGCTATACCCAAAGTATGTAGGAGTGTGTGTGTGTGTGCGGTTACACTGTAGCAGTCCGGTGTCATTTTCAAGTGGTTTAATGGGGGCAGAAACAGTCAACAAGCTTTTGTAAAAGCGCAGCGCTCTGGCATATCAAACATACCAGTCTTGCTGCCTTCGGGTGCTACAGCAAAAAGTAACAATCACCCACATTCATTTATAGATGGATGCGGACTGATGTACCGACATTCCTTCTTTAACAGCATTCCAATGTTGTTTTTTTTGTTAAAATTTGTTTGCACCTCTCTTTCCACCAGTGACCTTGAGTAGGAATATGTTAAAAGGCATATTGGTAAAACAGAAAAAAAAAATTAAAACTCTTCTTTCACTGTGCCTGTATGTCTCCGGGGCCATTTGCGCCTTCCCTTTAAACATATTAAATTCAGATGCGATTTCCATTACAGAAACGTACATTGCGGCGTGGGAGATTACACTGCAATGTTGCATTCATCGATTTACAATTTGTCCACCCAGTATTTTGCACACTAGTTTGTAAAATCCCATCTTGCACATTCAGTGAGGAAAATGTAATTCAAACATTTTAAGCATTAGTTTTTTTGTAAATCAGACATATCTGTGCATGCATAGAGGTGATATATAGATGAGTTGCCTTGGTAATAAGCGGTCCGCAAAAAACAAAATAAAGACAAAAAGCATAACAATCATCATTACAGTCATTCATAAAAAATACGATAAAAATAAGAGATGAACTGTACGCCTGACAATGAGTGATTCCTGCAAAAGCAACTAATTGCTATAAAAATCCTTATGATGAACAAAAAATATAGAGCATTCAAGACATAGGTTTTAGGACAAGTATTCTCCTTTGTCCTATGTAATCAGTCACAATCATATCACAGAAGTGCAATTTCTTTCTGTAGCATTTCTGTTGCTAATTTATTTCCAACTCTATTGGTAATCTGAGTTAAATGCAGTTTGATCCAGTGTGAACTATAGTTCTATATATTACTGTTAGTGGTATCTTTAAAGCATTGGTCTCAGGTAGAGCTAGTGTGAAGTGTCTCATAAAGACATGTCTAGTGTCTACTTTAATTATGTCTGTTTGTGCGGGTTATCTGTGTGTACAGTAAATATATAGGTTTCCTTGAGCTGCAGATATTTGCTTATGCACTGGACCAGGCTGTGTGCCAGTCTCTCTTCCACCCTCATGACCCGTCATGCATCTCTGCCACGCCGTCCCTGACAGAGCAAGGTGGGCGCCGCTCTGCTCGGAGTAAGCTGCTTTTTATTCAGCTCTGGCTTTGCAGCGCTCGGCCAGATTGCTGGACAGTAATCACAGTGGGGAGTAAAACTAGTTCTGAGACTGTTTCTTATTTTCGGTAGATCTCCCTCTTAACATGTAAGCATATTTTCTACTGGCGTGAATTAATTAAGATACCAGAATCGACTCTTCTGGATGTAGATTGTCAAGCACCATAGTACTACCTGCAGGTGTATATACATTATGGTGTAGTCAGCGTACTTTGCCATAAATGCATTTTCTAAAATGGTATATTACTTTTGAAAATGGAGTACAGGAGAGGTCCTAGACAGGTTCCTTGTGCAACACCACATTCTAGTGATTTCAGATTTGACAAGTGACCATTGAACAGAACACATTGCTGTCTGTTGGATAAATAACCCTTCCTATGTACTTACATATGTGGATAGTTTAGTAACAGTACTTATTTAAATACTATTGGCTTCATAATTTATGTTGAAACAAGCAGAATGCTAATTGATCTAATGTTCAGTTATGTAAAAAAATCCTTACTTCAACTGGTGACATTTCATGTTTATATTCTATTTATTTATATCTATGAACAAATCATTAGAATAATTATCAATGATGAATTGATTTTTAGTTTGTTTATTCAGTTTATTGACACTGTTTACCTGTGAATGGTAAAACCTGCCAATTGTTCCATAATTCCAGCAGTGACAGAGGCGATTTTCAGCGGCTCTCTCTGTCACACAGCCTCTGAGCTCCAGCTATACCCAAGGAGCTTAAAGGGCCAGTTTATCACCGACTGATAGAAAACGGCTTCATAAAAGACTGTAATGCAGCGTCGCTTTGAGTCAATTTGACCACATCATCCCACTGATCTAATTCACATCTTCAGGAAATGGATTTTCATTGAATGTTTGTACAGTTTTAGAAAATCTCTTCTTTACTAACCGCTGCTATGATGTTATGATCACTGAATCCAACTCGTACAGATGCAACCTTTCAATATTTATCCACCACGTGTTAAAAAAAAAGTGATTTGGAATAAGTATGTGTTAGAGAAGCAATACGTGTCAAATTCACGAAACAATATATACTTTTCTGGATGTATCAATGACTGTCTGTAGCATAGTGCAAATCTCCTCAAGTTACTGTATGCTGAAGTTTAGTAGCCTATAGCAACCACCTACTAGTGAAGTGAAGCTGTAGCCACAGCACTATAACATGGGTACACCTGGTCTTTCTATGTCTTAACTGCTATATGGTCTTGCATGTAAATCTGTACACCCCCTCTCTACCATATGCAAATATATTATATATCTTCGTTTTGTTACCATTAACAAATGCATCTAAATGCAATGGAATGCTTAGATGTTTCTTTGGTAGTTTATTAGACTATTAACTAGATATCATTAGTTGCACATCTCCAAGACAATAAAAGATGGTCATTTGATGTCCAGGTGTCTATTAAACCAGCCTAAAGCCCATTTACAGGATGGTTTACCAGCTTCTCATAGTTTATTATGACATTGTTACCCTTTGCTCTGGCTTCTTTCATCGCAGGTAGGAGTCCAGCGCTCTTCTTCTCTTCTTGTTTTTTTTTTTTTTTTTTTTTTTTTTTTTTTTTATCCCTATGATTCATTGCTTGTCCTTGAACCTCACAGGCTTCGCTATGACGCCTCTGGGTTTTTCAGCGTCTTGTCTGAACTTTGCACTTTTGTAGGCTTGTTGTTGGATTCTATTTGAGTCAGCCTCTATTCCGTACTCTACAATTTTCCAATTGCTCCTCTCCATGGTCCAAAGACTTTTTTTTTTACCTTGTGTTTTAATGTTTTATGTATCAAACCATGAATGAATTTTGTATATCATTACACTTATAATGCAAATGGATAGCCACATGAATAAATATATCTGATCCAATGTCAGCAACTTTCCCAACAGGCATTATTTGATTAACTGATCACATATTGGGGTATCTAAATGAACACTTTCTGATCTGAATAATATAAAAAAAGAATAAAGTGACATGTCCTACAACAAAATGAAAGCTGTTTACAGTTTGATTCCACCATTACTGCTACTTTGAAGGTGTAATTCATTAACAGTCTGTTGATCATTTTAGTTAATGATTCCAATAAAATTTTAAACAATTCTTGCCAAATCTTACACATTGTACCTTTACCGCACCTTTTAATTTCTTTTAAGCAAATTTGCACTTAAAACTAGTTGCCATGGACATGTTGCTTGATTGATGTACATTGCAGCAAACGGGTTCAAAGTATTTTGTGAGCCAAATGGAACCTGATTAATATTTTAGTTGGAGCATTTTTTTAATTACTTTTTTTAAATGTAATGTGTCTGCCATTGAGAGGGGTGCCGGCGCTGTGGATCCGCAGTGTGCCGATGTTGTGTAAATGAACGGTGAGTCACAGCGGTCCGGGGTGAACGCATCCAGTCACTTGTGCTGATTGCTTATCAGATGGAGTGGAGGCACCTGTGTTAACTGCTGGTCTGCTGCTGTTGGCGCTGGTTGCAGTTTGTTTTGTCTGAGCCAGAGGTAATGTGCACGGCGACATGGCGGATAAATAATTCAGGTTGACTCTTCCCCCAGCTGCAGTAGTTTAGTGCTTGTCTCCTCCCATTGATCATGTGCTCATTCTTTGGGCTTTAGTTCTGAATCTATTTGATATTGGAATAAGGACAGATATACTCCAGAATATTTTCAAATGCAAAACATGGCAAACTCAAGGATAGGAAAGCTCATTAGAAGAATAAGAAAATAATCTGATTTGAGAAGCCGGAAAAAAAATGTAATATTGACTAAATGTTGCTGCATTAATGTCAATATGTTCTAGCAAACTTTATAGAACTTCCAATTTTGCCTCATTTAATTTGAATAAAAATGATTAATACGACATTTATATAGTGTAGAAAACAGCAAAAGCACAGTGATGTTAATGTGTGATGTGTATTTAGCTACAAATCTTGTTACTAAACATCATTTCACTAAATGGCTAAATTTAGCTTGTTTACTCAGCAGAAGTAATGTGACATTTTCCAGCAGTAAAAAAGTCAATGCTCACTCCTGATTTGTTTCTTTTATAGCATTTCTTCTACCTTGAAGTAAATTACAGAAGACCCACGCGTCGTCACGTCCTGCCTACAGCCACCTTTTGGATAAACTGACCACACAGCGGGGAAAATGGAAAAGCGTGACTAGCGCTGCCAAGCGATCAAATGAAGTAATCTAATTAATTACATGCTTTATGATTAATGAATATAATGAATCTAAATTAAACGCATAAATCAATATTTTCCGTAGGAGGCATTTAATATAAAACCAATGCAAGAGACTGAGAAAAAAGTACTATAGACTATTTAATATAAAGTATTATATTTTGTTCATATTCAGCAGCAGGACAAATACCAAAATCTACATCAACGGGAAAAGTGCAAAAAAAAAGTTGTTATAATGTTATAAATGAGAAAGGTCTGGTCTGAAAACCTGACACGTGTTTGTATCTCAACAAACAAACAAAAAAGCTGCACTTGAACGCACCATTTCTTCACAGATAAAGCGGAGGCCTCTGCTCTCTTCTGCTCTTCTTTCGCTGTCATCCCTGAAACAACTGGAACAGGTGCTCCGTCAATACGAAAGCATCAATCCGTGACGTTACCTTCGGCGACGGAGACACTTGTGCGCGGGAACTTCACGGTTGTCCGTGTGATGCTTTTCCAGACCCATCTCACGGTGCAGGGACAGTTATCACTGGTGTTGTATTGTCTATATGGGACTATTTGTGTTGGACAATTTACTTAAAAGAAAAGGAATCACTCACAGTTACGAGTTATTTCACCCAAAAAGTAACTAAAGTAACTAATTCCTCTGGGAAGTGAGTTGTATCACTTTGGAAAGTGTTACTTTCAAGTACATTTTAAGATCCTAAAACTTTTGAAGTGGACATTTAATTACAATAAATGACCAGAAACAGTGAACACAGTTCTAAACTATTTTACTGTTGCTGTGGGACACAGTGAGACTAGCTGCCAATCAAATGTCATGTATAACCAACACCCGCCCAGCCCTGCGTATGATTGGCTCCCCAATAAAATATCACTGTACTTCAGCCAATCGTCATTATTTGTGTGATTGTCTCATGCCCCTGACTAAGGAGGGAAGAACAGTACTTAAAGTCTTTGCTTCTTGGCTTAGAGTTGTGTTGTGAATTTTCTATGAGTGAATAAATTTGGAAATTCATGTTTATTTCAAGATTGAGGTTAAAATGTGTAAGAGTATTTAGGTAATTTGCAGTTTGCAGCATTTAGGGTTAGGTTAGTTAAATTACCCTATTTTGTGGTTGGTAAAAATGATAAACAAGTGTTATTCTGAAGAATATATTGAAAATACCTTATTTCTGATTGCAATATGCTTTTATATGGAAGTCTGCAGAAAGTGATCAGGCCAGTGTTTGCCACTATAGCGAAAAGAAAAAAAAAAATTTGTAAGTTTGCATCACTTTTGAGGAAAATAAGTGTTGAGTTGAAGCTTGCACTGTGCAACAAGTTGCTCTGTTGAAAGAAACGCTTCGGTAATATTGACGTGTTGCATTTTTTTTGACACTGACGATCATGGTGTTATAATGATAGAAAGAGTAATCAATTACATTATCTGTTACTAAAAAAATAAGTAACACTGTTATTTGAAATGCCATTATTACCATTGCTGGTGAATAAGCCAACATTAACTTGGATACCCGTGTTCAAAGGGAGGTCCCGGCCCACAGTGTGAAGTGCAGGTACTGATCTATAGAGTCTCAGTAACACCCGTGTGTAAAAGCCACTGCAGGGTGGTTCAAACTGGCTTTAGGCTGAACAGTGAGAATGAACAACGGAAACTGTGAGGCAGCACAGGACGGGCGACAGACAGACAGACAGACAGACAGACAGACAGACAGACAGACAGACAGACAGAGAGACAGACAGACAGACAGGCAGAGAGACAGAGAGATGAGGGGAATGATAGAGAGGGACATGATTAGATGTTTGGAGATGGAGTGAGGAGGGAAGAGAGGGGCAGTGATGTGCTGTTATGTGAGAGCAGATCACATGAAATGGGGCTCTGTGTGTGTACGTGTGTGTGTGTGCGCGTGAGTGGGTGTGTAGGAGGACTGAAAAGCCTGTCTCCTCCTTTCATCATCACTCGCGCTTCTTCTTCTTCCTCTCGCTCTTTCTGCCTCATTTCTTTCTCCCACTCTTCCTCACCCCCCCCCCCCCCCCCCCCCCATTATTAGTCTCCTTCCCTTCTTCTCCTCTCCAAGATCCCCTGTCGCCTTTCGTTCTCCTCTCGTTTCCTCCCTCGTCCCCTTGACTGACGCGTTCTCCCTTCCCGTCTCCCTTCCCGTCACCTCTGCAGGGGTTTTTCGCGTTGTCGGCTTGACCGGAGACGCCTGCGGGGGTAGGGGGGGGGGGTCCCTGTGTAATGGTGTCATTTTTTTTAGCAGAGACAGACGTTACTGTTTTTATAACTAGTGCAGGGACCTGTCCGGAGCGGGACGTTTTCTCGTCCAGGGCTCACTCATGCGATGAACTTCGCACACGGCACCGCGCTCCCCCGGGCCTGCAGCAACACACCCGGAAAAGGAGTGTGAAGTGCGGCACACAGACCCACTTACAGTAGGAGATTCCTCAGGTTGCCTCCTGACCCCTGACCCCTGACCTCTGAAAACTGATCTGCACTTTCTTCCCATTCAACAGTTGTCTCGATAAATTCAGTTGAATTTATCTCAAAATGACTTATAAATCTGTGTTTTTTCTTATACGTATATTTAGAATTTATCACTTATAAAGGTGTCATATCTTCCAGTGGTCAGCATGATTACAAGAAAAAAAAGCCTCTTTGTTCATCCGTTGTTTTCCAAACTCCTTTTTTTTTTTTTTTTTTTTAATTTAGTTTATCTTAGCATGACTTGAAACGGTTACAGTTTCCTAATTAACACATTATTCCCTGCTTGATTAATTCCGCCAATAAATAGTCCAGATTAAACAAACAAGATATAAGGTTTTAATTAGCAGTCTGTGGGTGGATTTTCCTATGCCTCCAAGCCCAGCGCATATATATTGTAAAACGAGTGTATAATTAAACTAGTGAAATTCTGAATATCTATTGAAAGCGTTTGACTTTACTCCCCATTCCTCGGCCTGTGTTTACTGTGTTTGTGCGTGTGTGCAGATAAGAACCGAAGCAAGCATCTATTTCCTTTCCCAACATTTGATTCTGCTGCTGTTCCTTTGTTCCTCCTCCTCCTTCGCCACCTATACTTTCTTCCTTTTTTATGTTTGAACTTTTACTGTCTCCTATTCTCCTCTCGCCTCTCCTGCCCCCTCTCGTCCTCCTCTTTTTCTTTTCTTTATTTAATCTGCTGCCTCTGTCTCCACACACACACACACACACACACACACACACACACACACACACCTCTCTCTGCGCCGTTCACTTTTTAATCTTGCTGGTAAAAGAAAAAAAAAACCTAAAGAGACGGAGCTGTGGGACGATGTTGTGAGGACGGGAAAAAAAACAACATATTCAAATGGGTGGAAAAATTTCTGAGATGTGTGATATGTAAAATTATCATCCTATATCTATACTAACTGGAAAATGAAAAAGTCACATGTCAGTGTGAGGGAAGGAGATGGAGAGAAATGGAGGAGGAGGGAAAGAAATCGGGGAGGGGGGGGGGCAAAACAGCAGATTAACTGGGAGGAGGAGAAGAGATGAAGAGATCAAACAGAGGAAAGGAGATAAGAAGGAGAGGAGGAGGAGGAGGAGGAAGGGGAAGGGGATGGAGAGAGGAGCTGAGACGATCGCAGAGAGGATTAGAGTCATTGTGTTCAGTAAAGCAAATCGAGCATTAAACCTGCAGAGAGAGAGAGAGAGAGAGAGAGAGAGAGAGAGAGAGAGAGAGAGAAGAACAGAGGAAAGAAGTGTTACTATTAATCCCACATTTTTGGGAGTTATGTTGTTCCCTTTCTAAGACTTGGATGAAATTCACCCCTGGACTTATCTGAGGGCCGATGGGACAACTTTATGGACCGTGATGGTCATAAGAAACTTTTAATAAAACACCAGGTCAGTAAGACTGCACAATATATATATATATATATATATATATATATATATTTTTAAATTTGACAATGTTTGGCCAAATTAAAGTAAATTAAAGCAAATTAAGTAATTCCAGCACATAAAACGGAAAATTTACAGCAATAAAACATTGCATGGCACACATGCATACAGGTGCAGCCCGCAATATTTTTAGCATAGCTTTAAACTCATACAATGAGTTAGTAATTCAGAATAGTAATCCATTCAAAGCATCAGCTGCTAAAAAAAACCTAAATGCTTTCTTCCCCAGTTCGGCAGGTCCTTTTTTGTTTTCCCATGAATCTTTGCTGAATGACAAACCACGATGATTGCATGAACACGTGTGAGTGACAGAGGCAGAAGCGTTCATATACAACACATCTTCATAGTCAACTACTGGCAAAAAAAAAAAGTTGTTTCCATCAATTTCTAATATACATAGGTGCCACTTAGAGCATTGGGTGTGTTCACTTGGGAAAAAGTTATTTGGGGGAGATGGAGCGAGACAGAGATGCATTTGCTTGTGTTATTCTAACATAAAATGCTGTATATCGATAGAAAGCATATTGTTTGATTCTGTGTCCCATTTGAATATATATTGATATATGTTGAATAGCTGATATATCACATGTGTCAAACTCAGGTTCTGGAGGGCCGAGTTGGTGGAGGTGATAGGTTCTACTAATCAACCAATAGAGCTCTTGCTGAGGACCTTCATTAGTAGAATCAGGTGTGTTACTGCCTGGTTGGATCAAGACCTGCACCCACACGGCCCTCCAGGACCTGAGTTAACACCCCTGTGAGATATCATGCAGCAGTACTTCCAATTTCAGGCTCCTGCAACTTTTCTTCTAACTACTTACCGATCCTCTCCTCCTGCTTCTTAGGAATCGATTATTTAGTATATAAACACATGCTGAAGTATGTCATTTCTCCAGGTCACAGTGGGTAGAGCGACTAGACGCTGATGCTAATAGATGATAATGACCCTTTGATGCTTCTAGCAGGTGTAGCAGGCCCCTACTAACCCATGTCTATGAGGCTGATAACTGCTGATGATGGATGGTGGTAAATAAAGTCACCGTGGATCCTGGAAGATGAATGTACATATATAATGTAGCACCAATCCATTTCACATACATCTGTTGAGACATTTCTCTCCCAAAGTCAAACTCATAGTGTTGATAGAGGAGACTCGGAGGATCGACAGAGTTGTTAGGTTTCCTCCTCCGGGAACCATGGATATCAAGACGAATTTCATAGAAATCAATCTGAAAGTTGTAGAGATATTTCAGTACGTACCAGTGAAGATTGATTCTAGCCTGGTCCTACCAGACTCCTGTACATTTCATTTGTGCAGAGAGTCGGAGTGTACTTTGTGGAAGTTTGAAACTCTAGATCCGGATAGTACGTTGAAGTGCAGTGCACAAACTTTAACCTCTGATTGTTTAGCTGCTTTATATTCCACAACAGACAGAATGACTTCACTTGCATCTTTTTCTGCTGCCATTAATGAACCACAACCATAGAATGCCTACACTGCAAAGACCTTAACAAGTAAAAATATCTTGTTTTTGGTTCACTAAGTCCAATATATAAGTAGACTTATCATGAGTTATAATATTCTGTTGGCAAAACCTGTTGTTTATTTAAGTGTTTTCTTGATTTTGGTCAATTTAGTCTTGGTTTCTCAAAAAAAAAAGATATATTTGTTTTAATATTTATCTTCATGTTTTCTTCCTTTCTTTATCTCATATTGTGAAACACTTGAAATAAGCAAAATGATCTGCCAATGGGATAAAATATTTCACAATGGTTTGATTTGATATTTTCTGGAGTGAACTCAAAGTAGCACACAACGTCGACGTCAGCAAACCCACGGATATGCGGAAAACTCAGATGGAGATCTGAAAGCAAAAATGAAAATCGGAAGCGCGTAGGAGGGCGTAGCATGTGGTCTAGGGGCAAGACTGACTGAATATGGAATAACTGAACATCGTATTGTTCAAATGACTCTTTTCCTGTCATCTTTTCCTGTTTTGTGAATTTTATTTCTTTGCAGGTGTTATTTCCCATATATGTAAATTATTACCAAGCAATAGACCCTGCTGTAGGTGATCAGGTATAGAAACTCCTCGTATGAGATTCATTATGTCTTTATTCATAGTGTGATTACTGACTCTGTTTTCTTGTATCACAGACATGTGCACGAGATGTTTTTTTTTTTTTTTACCTTGACATGTTTCGTAACATCAGCCGATAATAACACGTCTCACAAACTCCATCTCTGTGACCTTCGGATAAAGATGGAAGCTTTCCTGTTGAAATGCAGAAAAAAAAAGAAAATCTCCGACACGTCTGCGATAGAAGTTACTCTCCAACGTGTTTGTGAAGGGGTCATCCGTGCTGATCCCGGCTGGAACACGTCCATTCTTATGCCATAAAATGACCCACCTATGCCACGCCGCTGTTTTGCCTCCTGCTGGTGAACATGAAGGTTGCGTCCGAGTTGGCTCGAGTTTCAGTTGGTGTTAGACGTCCTCCTGATTCTGGGATTTCAGCCATCGCTGTTAATGCCGAGTTTCGTTTTGCTGGCTTTCGTAAAGGTGCCCGCTTCAAGCGAAAGTGTTCAACCGGTTTAGCCACGTCCATCCACCCGTTCATTCCTTCGTGCGGTCGCACGAGCCCTGGAAGACAAACGGTGCACATAAACGGCTGTAAACGTTTCGGATTTGCAAGTTGGCGGGCGTCTTGACTCGCAACCCCAGACATAAAGCTGTGCACTGACATTTACACAGCTCATATCCCTGCACCAGATTGTTTGGGTGACAGTGTGTTTCCTCTTTTTTTTATTATTTTTATTTTTTTTTATGTTTGCACTAATAAGAAACTCCAATCTGTTGGCCGACGCTCCTGGCGGATGTCTGCGAATGCCAGCCTGTCCCTACTGTAGGTGATCTCAAAGTCAACCCGCAGATCCCCCGTCCAACTCGCTGTATGTGGCTGCGTGCGTGTGATTGCATTCGCATGTGTGGGTGTTGGCAGACAGAACAGACCGTGGTGTCTAATTATTTCCAGAGAAAAAGAGAGATAGAGAGAGAGAGAGAGCGAGGGGAATATGGCAAGAGAGCAGTGAAGACCATGAGAGAGGGCGGGTGGAGGGGGGGGGGAGTCAAAGAGATGCATGAGGAGAGAGGTAATTATGGGAAGAGATAAAGACAGACGAGGAAGGAGGACGGAGACAGAGATGGAGATGGATAGAGAGGGATAACGTGGACGGGGTATGCGGTGGGACGGCGTGCGCCGGCCCCACGCTTAAACGCTCTCTTTGAAGCTTAATGCGAACGCCCACACCAGCTCCCAGCAGCCAATCGCCTTTTCTATACCAACCTTTTTCACGCATCATATGTCACTCTCCCCGGATGTTATCGATGGATTGAAAGGGGCGTTATCAGTGGTTAGCAGCCTCATGTGGGTTAGAAGGGACCCGCTGCACCTGCCAGTAGGTTCAGAAGCGTTTTTTTTTTTTTTGTCCATAAGTAGGTGACGCCGGCTATCTGCCGTGGCCATTGTGACCTCCGGGGAAGTGATGGAGTTCAGATGAAGTGCATATATAAAGTAAGGAGACAGCTAAGAAGGCTGGTTGGCTAATGAGATTTGCAAAATGTCAAAGAGTTGGAGAGTTGCAAAGCCATTTTTTTCCCTCCCCCAGCGGTTACACTTTAGAAACCAAATATATTTGCCTAATCGTAGATTATGTGTTTTTTTTTTAAAGAGAAAGAATCAGTAGAGCTCATTTAAAAGAAGTTAATGTAGAAATTATACTTTTTTTGTAGAAGAAAAAAACACATCAGAAAGAATTTTATTCCAAGTAGAGTATTTTTATTACCATTATCTGCCATTTGGGGAAGAGCTTTTTTTTTATTTTTATTTTAGATTGTTTCTTTCTACAATTACTCTGCCTGGTGAATGCATGATGAACGAAGTTAGGAAAAGTGAGTGGTTTTCAGCTAATGCAACCCTAACTCATCTCATCGAAAGGTTAACGTTAAGTGGCAATTTCTTTATTAATAATTCAACATTGATGAATCACAGATATGGTAACAGACCTCCAAACCATGACTACTACATCACATAAACGTCACACTACTTCCTGTGGTGGCACGGGATGCACATTGTTAGGTGCAGGATCCTTTAAAATGGACAGGATTCATCAGGCTGCTACTCTCTGCTACTATCAAGTTCCTAATCAATAATAAAGTTCCTCATTTTCCAATAATAAACTTTCATTTTAACGTCACCATAAGGACTTTTTGCTTTCTTCACCTAATACTCATTTAACTGCCCAGACCTTGAACATAATCTGATCATAATTTATCCTATTCTGCACCTTATGTACCTTTGCCAATAGCTCTAACACAGATTAACACACAGCTTGCTAAAAAAAAAAAGTTTGGGTGTACTAATATTGAGTTTCTTTCCAGTGTGTTCTCATTCTGCTTCACGCGCCCCTCCGACTCCCTATCAGCGACAGTTCCATCTGGTCATTGGCTCATCTTTTATTCAGCCTCATCAACCTATTGGTCTCTGCAGAGTCATCAGCCGCCACCATCAGTGTCTGGATTCCACAGGGATGCGACTGCTTTGATCTAAAAAAAAATCACTTTATAAATATGCATTTGAACATTCATCCTATGTACAATTAACATTGAAGTTACATATTAAAGCTACAAGCAGAGACAGATGGGCCCTCGTGCCTCAACATTCCAGGGTGTGACACCTGGACAGAGAACGGCCAATGGAATCAGAATTTTCACGCCTTAACATGCTTGGGCCCTAAAAATTCCATAATGGAACTTGTAAATGTGTCATGTAACATGAATCACTTTGGTATTACAGTAAAAATTTAAGTTAAAAAAAAGTTGTGACATATGTTATATATGCTCTGATGTTACGGTTAACATTAAGGTACATTAAGGTAAAAACACCTGGACATGATGGTGAAAGTACCATTATGTTGAAGTTAAAGTTTCTTGACGTTAGGGTAAAAATGTCATGATATTATGGTAAAAACATCCTGACATTATGGTAGTGAGATCAGCCTAATGTTTGATGTAAAAGCCCCTATGTTCTAACATTACGGTGAATAATGCCCTGATATTACAGTAAAAATGTCCTAACATTGCTTTAAAATTGTCCTGACATTACTGTAAAAATGCCAAATTACAAAAATGACATTGTGGTAAAAGAATGTCCTGACATTCTGGTAAATAAGGTAAATAGTTGTGACATTACGGTAAAAATGCCCTGACCTTACCGCCGCTAACAGGGCGTGGCGCCTTGCTCCGCGAGCTTGACATCTGGCCGCTGGTTACCCATGGGCCACTGAAACCGGGGCTTAGCCAAGGTATTAACTGGCCCCTGGTTCACATTTACATAGAGAGGAAGAGTCACTTGCAATCGAGGAGGTTGAGAAAGTCCCCCAGTCTTCAGAAACAGACCAACAGATTTGATTTAATGCTGTTATTGCATTTATCGGCTTGAAGGAAAATATACAATCAGGCCAGCCTCATCCTTTAAAACCCATATCCACACATGTGTCGTATACGCGCCACATGGTTCGCCAGCAGACTGCTGACATGTTGCGGAGATTTCATGTATCGGTATCGAAGATGTACTGTATGTCGCTCTAGGGTTCCTAATCCACCCTTTGGCTGGAAAACGGTTTATTTGCATTTTCATTTGAGGACGGCGTAGCGAGCGGCGTGCGGAGTGATGTATGCGCTCGGCTGTCACCGCTCGCCGTGCCATTTATCAGTAGATCTGCAGGAATGCCACGAGCGTACGGGAAACACATCATCCGACAATCCTCGCCGTTAATTTGATTTTTCTGTTGTCGTCGTCGTCGTCGGGATAGGGCGCGGCTGCACTCTGACTGATTGGACAGACCGGTGAGCGGATGGGGTTGGTGACGGCGTCCTGGCGACGGCAAGGCCACGGTAGTTTGATGGAAACTAGGACAGAATTCACAAAGGAAAATTTTGTTTTTTTTATCATTCCTCTTCTTCTTCCTCTCTCTTCTCCAGCAGTGCTAATAGTGCAGGATTATCCAGTCAAGATGGGGAAAAAAGGTTCCATTTCCCACTGAGCTTCTATCTGTGTGTGTGTGTGTGTGTGTGTGTGTAAAGGTGGTTGTTGTGGTAAATTACTGTAGATGAAAATCGTAGCCGGACAAAATCCCATCTCTCTCCATTCAGCCCTTGCAGATTTTCCCTTTTGTCTCTATTTCCTGACTCTCCTTCCTTGTCCAGCACTCAGCCTCACTCTAATCCAGAATCTGAAAATGCTTGTTTTTTTTCTTTTCTTTCATATCTGTTTTTGCACACAACATGGACACATTCTAGTCACCGAGTAACATAACTGATCATTGCGCATCAACAAAAAAGTAGTTCTGACCACCTATATGCCATAAGAACCCAAACCCATTTATCCTTAAAGGAAAATTGTGTGCGTTATACCATAGACCAAGTGGGCCACATAGAGCACATCTAAAGTATTTTTTCAGAACAATAGTTTTTATTCCCAAAGATCTGTATTTTGACATATATGTAACATTAGGTATTAATTCATATTAGGATGGACCTAATGAGTTAAGTTCAGAAACCTAAAAACCTTATAAGGAAGAGTCTGGGCCATCCAAAGTTCTTGTTACACCGGTTTCACTGTGGGTTTTCATATATATGCAGCAATACAGTAGAAAGAAGCCCATGCTTGAAATATGACCATTGTGTTTGGTCTGTAGCCAAGGAATTGCAAACATTGCTTCAAAGTAAGTCAGTTCCTTAATGGTGCTGGAGTCATGTTTGTCTCCAGAGTGACGCGTCGTGAAGAGAGGAACACGTTGGAGTAATTGGTTGTCAATCCCCAAACCACTGAGCTAGATCTCAGCATGGAGGGACCCATAAAAGCTCAATTCAGAGCTTTGGAGACCAAAGAGAGGCTCTTGTTTAGAGCAATCCATCACGCAATCTGAAAATCACTAATAACACGGACGCAGCCACATTTATATTGGGAGGCATCTCCAGTATAAACGACATGCTCCTGTTATTTCACAGTATGTATTTCTGTTTAGTGTGGACATGCTCCCTTTCTTTTTTCTTCCTGTCACTTATTTTCACACTTTTTTTTTGTACTCAAGTCTGCACTTCAATTTCCTCTTTCTCTCTCTCTCTGTTTCTCTCATTTTAGCTTCTGTCTATATTTAGACAGGCCGGGGCTGTGTTTGATCTGCCATGTGTTTTTCTGTAGATAGGTGTTAATAGGATTCCTCACTCTCCCGGGTGATCAGCTGACCTCCACAGGAAAAAAAAACAAAAAAAAAACACCAACTCACCCAAACCCCAGACATACGACACCTTTCCAAACAAATATTAATCATGCAATAGCGCTACGAGCAGATAAACAAATTAAATCTGTTGTCAGTTAAATGGATAGCAGGGATTTTAACACATTCAGTTGTGTAACATTCACACCAGTGGTGTAGTATAGTAGTAGTAGCAGTTGTAGTACTTCTGTCATTAGCATGTTTAATAAATCTCATTGTAGTTTAAATGCCTGACTAGAGACAATGACTGCAAATTAGCCAGAGCCAGGCGTCTTATTTGCATCACTTACAATTTACTTTTCTTTTTGTGCCGTCCCTGCAAAATCAACATTGAACAAAAAAAATAATTAAACTAGAGGACGTCGAGCTGTAAAAGCGTTGAACAAGTCTCCTGATCGGAGGGCTTCTTCTGTTCTAAGAGGAGAAAACATAGTAGCAGGGTTTTTGGACCATCGGGTTTTGTAAGACTTTTCTAGCAATCTGCACTATTTTTTTTGTCCGGATAATGAACTTAATCAGATTGAAAACACACATCGTCAGTGTTTAACTACTCAGAAAAAAACCTCATAAACAATGACTATATATCAGTTTGCTGTAATTGTTGTTTATTTAAAGATAATATAGCTCATTTTATATCTACCTCACTTTTAATCAGAGACACCTCAGAACAACTTTCCATTCATCTGGTCCTCTCCTACTCTATATGTATTATCACTACATTTGATCTACCGATTATTGAAATGAATAATCAATGAGTTATTTTGCTTATAAAATGGGGTGAAATGTTGACCACTGATCCCCAAATCTGAAGATGCAACTTGACCATTTTGTCCAGACTAATTGTCTACCATCCAATGTCCAAAGATCACAAGTTTTCTATTATTTATTTTGTTTGAATATTTGAAGCTAAAATAAACAGCAAAAAAAGATAAAAAATAAAAAAAAAATGTTTAATAGGAAAATCATACTTGTATTTAACATCTTAATTTATGAACTCAAAAGCTATAGAAGGAATGTACTCTCCTATCTTTCCCTAGTAATCACATTAATTGGCTAATCATAATAATGTAATGTTTAGTCATACCAATAATATTCATTAATTTAATGTATTATTTATTTATTTATACATTTTTTAAGTGAATCATGCTTCGGGAATTGTTTTATTTTCTTCTTAAAAAATGACTCCAATTGAGAAATGAAAAACAAAACAGTTGGCAATGGAATGGAATAATTGGCAACCAATCAATTAATCGTTGCTCTCGATGCTGTATTGGAAATAGAGATTAAAGGGAAATCTTACGATGAGTTCCCTCGGGACGGGTGTTACTACGAGGGCTGCACTGGGCCAGAGAACTCTGTTCGGCACCCCTGCGGGCCATTTCACTGGTCGTGTGGCGCTCGTGTAGAGGTTTTAGATCCATCATATGTACTTTAGGCTACACAGACACACGTGTATCAACAACCACAAATCCTGCAGTAGCTTCATTGGCATGAGCAAAGAACCGCGTTGTTACCAGAACGATTTACAATACACAACATTCCCATTCATATCTGATGTTACATAGAGAATAAAGTGGTGTAACAATCTCATATTTATATTGCATAATAAATGGCGTTTTTAGCATACTCATGTAGTCCCTTCTCTCTCTCTCTCTCTCTCTCTCACACACACACACATGCACGCACACACACACAAACACCACTGGGAGAACTAATTAGCTTGCATTTGCTGGCACTTTGAAGTCTACTTTACATTTTCATCTTTCCTTTAATATTTCATATGCTCTTTTTCCTGACATGATTGTTTATGCTGATTGTTCCTCTATGTGTGTGTGTGTGTGTGTGTGTGTGTGTGTGTGTGTGTGTGTGATATTAAGGACACAATATCTTTGTGCAATGAGCTGGCTGTGCGGACACACACAGACT
Organism: Eupleurogrammus muticus; assembly: GCA_036785175.1. Classification (NCBI taxonomy): domain Eukaryota; kingdom Metazoa; phylum Chordata; class Actinopteri; order Scombriformes; family Trichiuridae; genus Eupleurogrammus; species Eupleurogrammus muticus. The sequence continues at coordinate 18,314,736 of JAYKQN010000011.1, read as the reverse complement.
AACCTATAATAATATTGGTTTAAAAAGTGTAAAAGTTAGAAGTCAGAGCTCATGTTGAATCCCATTTTTCTGAAGTTTAAATATTGTGTGTTTAAAGCACATTGAAAAAACCACAAAAGCTCTGGAAATGAATCCCGATGTGACTGCAAACAGTCGCTGCTGAGCCACCGACCTGATCCCCGCGACACTGAGCTAAACGTAAAAAGCAGCAAACTGAACATGCTGCTGAACTGTCTGGCTGTTACTGTTCATCAAATCCGTGATTTGACATGATTTAGGGTGGCGAGTAGCAGGTCTTCTTCCTCTATTATAGGCCGAGTTGTAACGTTATTTGAAAAAAAGTCAATTTTTTTACACACACATTGCCAGTTTATACAAAATCAAATCAAAATAAAATACAATTCTGCTTCAATTAATCAGGACAAGATTCCCATTCATGGTGATATCAAATTATAGTCGAAGGTGTATTCTATAGTTTTAGATTACTACACAAGTAGAATTGTGTAGTAATATAATAAAGCGTTAATATTAAATAATTGTCTTGTAATTTGTAAAGCAGTACACATAACGCACCTCTGAGTCATAAGAATTAGATTTTTTTTTTACTTTTTAAAAATTTTAACTTGTCCTATGGAAAAAAAAGAAAAAAAATGGTGGGGAGATGCATACACACTGTTTTAATTTAACTGATCCTATAAAAAACACATGCAGAAGATCCACCGCCGACAATATCATCATCCAACAACACAAAAGCTCTAAAACAAAAAAACACACATCAGAAATACATTAAACATGTTTGTATGAAACATCTTGCGTTTAATTTTTTTTCTGGGGAGGTCACATGACCCCCGAAGAACTTTAGACCTCCAGGCGGCTGGTGCAGTCGACTGGTGACACGGTTAGAATATTAGTGAACACAACACCATTGAGCAGAAATGTTGTCAGAGTCCCAACAACAAAAACTCTCTGGTTCCTGTTTCTTTTTTGCCGTTCGGTATTGCTTTCTGTGGAACGGTTGTGAAGTCATGTTTCCCAAATGAGGCTATTCCACTCCTCCTCGTCCCCTTTCCCCAGTTAATCCATCCTCCTAATAGCTTCATCAGTCATCATAAGAGTCTCCAGTCAGCTCCTCATCACTGCCTGACGATTGGCTCGTTTCCTGTCCTCGGGCTGCCTCCATTGATTAACTTGCGCCACTATTAGCTTTTAATTAAATGGATATTTCCACTCAAAGTGAACACTAATGGCTGGCATTCTGAAGTGCCCCGAAACTTTTGTTCATTTTCCCCACATTTTTGTTTCATGTGTTTGATGAGCTCTTTATCAGCTCCAGTGATTACACAGATATCGTGTGCTCTGTGTGATATAATTACTGTCTGGTGTGAGGTTGCTATGTTCTAGCAAAAAAAAGCCGTGTGAAGGGCAAGGAAGCACAAACGAGCTTCAGTATATTTATGACAGCGCATGAATGAGGTGCTGGCCAAAAAAAAAATTAAATCAGAAGTGAAAATATCTTTTTTTTGGTACAATTAGTCTAATATTGAGTAGAATTAAAATCACTGCAACAAATGAAATCTGATCAAATGAAAATATCATCTTTTTGTTACAATTAGTCCAATATGGAGTAGAACTATCTTGGATTATTTTATTCCTTTGGCAGATAATGTTGCTTATTCCAATAATCCATCTTCATCCACTTACACTTCATAAGGGTCACGGGGGTCTGCTGGAGCCAATCCCAGCGCATTAGACAAGAAGCAGCAATACACCTCAGACCTTAGGTACTAGCCTATCATGGGGCACACACACCATTTACTCACACAGCTACAGGCAATTTAGAATCCAATTAACCTCATCATGTTTTTGGACTGTGGGAGGAAGCTGGAGAACCTGGAGAGAACCCACACAGACACAGGGAGAACATGCAAACTCCACACAGAAAGACCCCAGACCAAGGACTTCAACTTTTTATCCTTCTTGCTGTGTGGCAACAAATGTTTAATATATACAAGGAAAAAGGCAAAAAAATATAAAAAGAGTTAATGTCATAAAATATACTGCAGCTCATTCATGCTTCCATGCCTTTCATGTGGCTCTCTCATTGTAAAAAAGTATCAGGACCTATCCTCTGGGGACCAGGAATATCCACTTTGTCATGGACCACAATGATGGAAAAGAGGCTAAAACACCTTCAGCTGGGTGGATCAGGCCCCGTCTTGCGTGGGGTAGTATACTCCATTTTGTCAAAGTTCTGACATGTCCCTAAAAGAGTAAAACAACAACTACAACAATGTGCTCCCTCTATCAGCAAGCAGGCTAAAGCAGAGGTTAATGGAACCTTTCACATCCATCATTCTTTCTGAGCATCAAGAAAGCAGCAGGTCCAGATGGTGTCGGTGGGTGGGCCCTTAAACCATGTGCTGACCAACTAGCGCCGGTGCGCGCAATGATATTCAACCTTACTCTGACTTCATTTGTCATGACCACGTTCTTTAAGGAGTCTAACTGTGCCTTTCTGCATGGGACAGTATTCATAAAACACCTAGATCAGGGGAGTCAAACTCAATTTAGTTCATGGGCCAGATACAGCGCGATTTCCAGTGGGTCAGACCCGTAGGAAATTAACATATAAGCCATGATAGCTACAAATTTCTCCCTTCCCTTTTTATGTAAAGAAATACATTATAAATAGTAAAAAATAACCGTTACTTTACAAAACAGGAGGGGTGTCTTAAGAAAAAAAGTGCATTTTCAACAGTATGATGTCTCTGCTATTTTTAAGCAGGTGGTTATCTCCTGCCTTACAAACCATTTATTATTAAAAACTAAATATGTAAATATGTTATCCCCAGAGCCCTAAAAATGCGCTCACTTCCATTAGTCAATATCGGGAGAGAAAAAGTTCGCCGTGCGATGACGTCACAACAAAAGAGTGTGAATGTATCCATGGCAACAGTTGACACCCTACAGCCGATCACGAGTAATTTACTGGTGAATTGTTTGAACACTGGGGAGGACATTTGCTGCAATTTTGCCAGCGTTTACAGCTGCGAATCCATGCTGAACAGGAGCATGAAAAGAAAGGTTTTTAATGACATTAGAGCTGTTGGAGTTTGCACATGTTGTTCTTCTGCTGTGCCATCCAAGTATTTATTTCCAATTTTTGAAAATGAAAATAGGAAAAAAAAAGTGGATGGAAACACAACCACTGACTTCACATTTCTGTGAAAAAAAAGGACCCTGGTCCATTTTCTGACACATTTTTTTTTTTAAAGTCATCCAGTGGCCTGGATTGGACTCTTTATCGGCCGGTTCTGGCCCCCAGGCCACATGTTGGACATGCCTGACCTAGACTCTTTGTATAATAAAAAATTGAAATCTTGCAGTGTAGGATTTTTTTTTATTGAAATGCACCAGTCTTTTAAACTCCTCCCTTGCTGTCACATATAGTTTTAAGTTTCTTCATTTCTTCCATCTCTGGTTCATTTTATATCCGGATTCCTCCAGTTGCTTTTTCCAGCTACTTTCTGCTTCTGCTTGTGAGTATTTGTTACAGCAGGGTTAAATTTACTTTAGAGTCACATGCTTGCACTTTCCGTGTTCTCATCTTCTGTTCAGTTTGGCTTTTTCTTTTCCGTGCTGTCTTTAATGATGTGAGTGAATTGTAACCATGGCGACCAAAGTGCACATGTGCTCTATTGTGACTGCCTTGAAAGCATTAGGGTAAACACTTAAGCGAGAAGATAACCTAAGTGGCTTTATGCAACGCTTCTAAATGAAAACCCTGAGCTTTGGGGAATTATTCGGCGTTCACGTCGCAGCTGTGCACACAAACAACATCAAACCGTTGGAGTGAAAAATCAGTCAGTCGTCTTCTATACCCTCTCATGGGGTCACAGGGGTCTGCTGGAGCCAATCCCGGGGTACTTCAGGTGAGAGGCAGGATACACCCCAGAGGTTGCCAGCCTATCATGGGGCACACACACACCATTCACCCGCACACTCACATCGACGGGCTATTTAGGATTTCCAACAAACCTAAGAATGATGGAGAGCATGCAAACTCCACACAGAAAGGTCCCAGCCCAAGGACTTGAACCTGTGACCTCTTGCTGTGAGGCAACAGAGCTTCCCACTGTTTCACTGTGTTGCCAAAAAATTACTTTTCCCAAAGCACTTACAAAGGGTGAAATACCATGCTGTGTGTGTTACCCTCACCGTTAGGGAGGCCCATTCAACCAGGGGCAAAAAGGACAAAGATATGAAATGTTATTTTCATAAAATTTGTGTTAACTCATTGTTAACTAAAGTGAATAGTTCAATTCAATCAATTCATTTCATACATAATAACAACATTTTACACAACTATACCATATTAAAATGACAAGTATCTGCTTTTTAAAGAAAGATGGGTAAATGCATTTTGTCATCAATCACACACTAATCAATCTATTGGAAAACATTTAACCAACTGTATTTTAAAACAGTCAAGCAGACCTTTGTGCAGGCGATGCTCCGTGCGGGTCCAGACTTCTCAGCCCATGGACCCAGGTGTCCTTTGACCCCCTGTGCAGCTTTGCCTTACACTGCACTACTATTACAGCATCTGTATCCTGCTGTTTTGGTGATTCCTAGCAAAGCGATCAACAAAAGACAAGTCAAGCCTCTTCCCTCCTAGACTCGATGATTCGTTTGCCTGGATTGCTCAATGTGTCGTCATTCACGGTGGATCTAAAGGAATGTTTTCACAGGCAACTCCAGACAAAAAACGCTCCATTGGAAAGGAATTACACTTCAACAGCCCAGTAAATGTGTTCTGATGGGCTACTGTTGTGGGCTTGCTTGGTTCTGTGTTGTGGTGAAGTTAACTAACATTAGCTAGAACCATGCAATCATCTGACATTAATTCCTGGTAGTGGACAGCACCCATTTGGAGCATCATTGGAGCATCATTACTTGTTAAAATGAGTGATTTGTGATAGAAAGGCATTTCTATTGTATCTCAAATTATTTTATGAGTTTATCTATATTCATTTGCGATCGACTAACCTTCCAGTTTTTGGCTTTTCTAGCTAGGAAGATAGCAGCCTGTCTGCAAAATTCAAAATCGCTCGTCTTTAATGAGTCCAGAATCCAGACCTGGCTGCACACAGTTGACTCACATCGGACAGGGACTTACATCAGGTGATAACAACCATTATATTCATAAAGTTAGGGGCACTGGCCCCTGTTGGCCCCTCTTCAGAACCACCACAGTCTGTATGCTGTTTGCAGGTATTTAACATTTAAATTTAGTGGGGAAAGTCTACATCTTTAAATTATTTTAATTCTAGACAAAAGATTCCATAGCTACCACCTAATTATTTCACTCCTAATTTATACAGTTGTTTGTGGGTGTGTTATAATATAGAATTAGTACTTGTTGTTGTCGTCCTTGTTTGAATTTTTATTATTTTTTCGGAAGGTTTCCTCTCCAGCACTTTCTGTATTATTGCTTTATTTAATCAATACCCTTGTTTCTATGGTATAGTGTAATTAAAAATGTGTAATTTATATATAAATTAGGTAAAGTGGGTTGAAAATGCTCTATGCAAATGAGCCCTATTGCAAAAACAGCCTCATGCACAAAGGCCGCGCTAATAGCCTCACGCAGTTAAAGTGAAGCGATTGCTGGCATCAGAGAGTTGTTGGTAACTACCGACTCTCTCCATCCACACCGGCTGCTTTATTACAAACAAACCCGCCGTGTAAAGCTGGAGTCTGGCGTACGGCGGCTGATCCGTGTCGACCTTTACAACATTATTTCCCCTCAGATCCCGGCCGATCTACCGCGGATGCAGTTACCGCCGCGCTGCCGCGGATATGGAAATATGCACACGCCACGCACCTGTCGTTTCAGCTGCTGGGCGACGGTGCAGGTGGTTGTGACATCACAGCAGCTGTGGCACCTGCACAGAAAAATCAGCGTGATGTTTCTGGACAACTTTATTGTCAGATTCAGACAATAATCTGACCTGAGTGGTATCAGTAGATTAGGTTATATATACAAGAGTCAAGATGTTGTGTATGCATCTGTACTTATAAGGCCTTTTTGCTCTTTGTTTTCTGCTGAAGACCAGGAAACTGCTCCGATCACTCAAAAACAAGCCAAATTCCACCTAGCTGATAAATAAATCCTGAAATCTACAGCATGCTTAAACCTGGCTGAACACAAGCGATTCAGAAGCAGCTCCTGTAGTGATGTCACAGCAGGGGTGGAAGGTAATAGTATCCCCCCCCCCCTTTAGTTGGAGTGCTTGTGATTGACCTCTGTTTCTCCAACTTTCTGAGGGGACATTTCCTACAGAACTAGGCCACCACAACAGAGTTGGCATTTCAGTAGGGAGGAGAGGGAGGAAACAGGGTTTTTATAAAGTGAGTGTGTGAGAAGGCAGACTGCATTGCTGCTAGATGTTCATAAATAGACCATGCAAATTAAAATCATAAACTGGGATAATGTCAAAAACGGGGGCTCCTTTAGAATGCAGTCCTTCTCCTGCGCTGTTTTTTTCTGTGAGTTAATTAGAGAGAAATGTTACCCTGCAGTTCGAGCTGCAGGACTGTTTTGATGTTGACATTTCTATTGATGCGGGTGACGATAGTTTTCTACCGCAGACAGTCTGAAGTCTGCTGGGAGAGATTGTTCACGGCGCTGACACATATGATCAGACACGCTCACTTAAAACGCACACACACACAGGCACAGTAAACAGGATGCACCCTGTGGTAAGTTGAATTTAACTAGTTTAATAGACTACTAATTAGCTCCCTCATTGAGTACTGCACTGTGTGTGTTAGTGTGTCTACCTTCCGTCTTTACATTCTTTATTTATTGGTTTTCTTCCCCTTGTTAAGTTTCTTTTCCCTGAATTCCTCCTGGCCTCCTTCTACCTTTAGTCCGTCCTTTTCTCTCTCCTTACAAACATCCTTACTTTTTATCCTCTCTTGCCCTCTTATCACTTTCCCGTGTCCTTCACCTCCCTTCTTTCTTCCAAGGTGCCTTGCATTCCCGTCCTCGTACGATCCCCCAGCGTTCCTTTTCATCCCTTCTCCTCCCTTTCTATCCTATTCTCCTGCCATGAGTCAACAATGAGAAACGCCGGCGTTGTTGTTTGAACGAGAGGAACCCTTTAGCACTTTCTGTGCGGTTTCAGCCGTCTCTCGTCTTTGTTGCTCTCTAGTCGGTAAACAGTCCCAGCGGAGCCCGATGTCCTGAAGATATGTGTCTGCGGTTTATTCCTGGCGATGATGTCTCGGTAACGATCTCAAGAGGAACAGAGCTCAGCTAAAGAGCTCAGGCGGGAAGACTGTGGTCGTGAGTTTACTCCTCGTCTCTCAGCCGTTCTTCGCTGTCATTTCTCAGGCCGTCAATAGATATGTCAGCTGTTCACAGCAGCTCGTCTCCTCTGTCCAATAGCGCGGCCAGATGCCTTCCTCCTCAGCCTATCAGCGGGCTGCTGTTCTTTTTGAAAGGTGTTTTTTTTTTCCACTCTCACCCCTGCTGACATTAACTGCGTTTCCTGAAGAAATAGTGTCTTGGGAAAATGAAAAACTGATTTCAGAGAAAAGACACCGTGATAAATGCACATATAATGACACGGTTTGGAAAATATATATTCGGGATGTCAAATTGACTCGGAAAAAATGGTTAAGAGGAACCTCCAGGAACCTCCATCACCTACACTGTCGATAGATTTCAGTTTATCTCTATCTAATTGACTTTTCTGATCATGTTTTCTTTCTTTTATTATTTGCATACATAACCCTATTACTGTTTTCATGCAATTTTTTATTATTTCAGTTATATATTTAGTTGTTTTCTTCTTAGTTTTTTTTTTTTAATAATTAGTTTATTAATTAATTCCTTCTGTTAATCCACTTTATGGATGTATTGGTTCATATCCATTTTTGGATCCTTGAGGGTTGATGTGGACATGCGTCCTAAGAAAATTCAAATTTAAAGGTAATTAGGAAAGAAAGAAAACAGGCAAAGAGGATAAAGCCAGAAGCTAAAGCCACAGATCGCAGCATGAAAGTGAAGCAGCTCATCACCAGGTGATCCAGGGAGAAGATGATGAAATAAGCGAGCAACACTGTTTATCTGTTACAGTCATTAAAAAGTAAAAGGCGGCATGTGCGTTAGCTAATAATGTTTTATGATGTGACAGCGCTACACAAAAACACATTTGGTTTGGCTTAGTATTTTCAAAGGCAGTTAAACATGGCAACCGATGGATAAAATGATGATTTTATGGTGTAAAAAATGCCTGATTAAACAGCTGTAAAACGTGGTCCAAATTCCTAGATTTTGCAGTAAAACTGGTTTAAACACGGTTCAAATTGTTGAAAAATTGTTCTCTTCTGCAACTTTTTGCTGTCTAATGTCGCAACATTTAAATAAGCCATATTTTGGCATTTTTCCAGTTTGACATTTGAATTTAGAAGCATAGTTTTATGGTTTAAAAGCGCCTACAAAATGAAGGTGAGACAGGGACCTAAATATTTACACACAAAGATTGACAATTTTTTTTTTTCACAATAGGGCCCCTTTAATGAGTAGCTTGAAATCCACAAAGCCTCCTAAAATGAAGACAATCTGAAATGGCTACATTAGAGGAGGAAAGAGGTGCACAGCTGGTGCTATGCTATGATTGTTCAGTCTTTGTAATAGCGTGGGACTTAGCAACGGGTTGATTGCGAGATAAGTACACATAACGGCACTGTTCACGTTACCCTTACAATCACAGCTGATGGCCGGAATGATGCATTGGATGCATAAAGCAGGGAGAAGCAGTAAAGGAGCAAGACCTCGGGTCGAGCTTCCTGAACCGGGCCTGCAGGTTTCACAGCATTCGTACGCGTGCGAGATCAGCTATAGCGTTTTATTATTTAACGGCCCTCGATGAAAGCTCACGGGCTCGGAGAGGATCTGCAAGGGAAGCAGTATGCGTTCCTATTGTTTGTCCCGTCCTTCCTGCCACTTCTCTCGGAGGAGAATCTGCTTTAAAGGCTGAATCGTGCAATAAATGTCTCCTGATGACGTGATAGTGTAAATTGGCTGCAGCCGCAACGCGATACGCTGGATAGGTTTTTCTACAATGGCTGCTTCTGAATATCTGCGGCTATGTTTAGGTGGGCATACAGCTCCCAGGGGAGGTTATTTAGCTGTGTATATATACCACCAGAAGAGTTCAGGGCCTTACGTTAACCCTTATGCCTCACTGGGGACCCGAATGGGCCTTCACAGTTTTATATTATCGATCATTTGGGCTGTGATTATGCTATAGCCGGTCCAAGTTCAACCACGGCTCCTTAGTCTGTAATAAACAGTGCAGAAATAACACTAAACTTTCAGCATGTCCAGGCCCTTTTTAGGTCCCATTGAAACCCATTAAAAGCTGTTTTTCCCATGGCTGCTACAGCTTAAACATTTTTTTTTATACGGTTTAGAAACTGAAAAGCCGGCTTCACAATTGTATTTTTTTGTTGTTGTTATCTCTCTATTTCTTTCTATTTTGCAGTTGATTGAGACGCTTCCTCGGTATTAACCCTATGGGCCAAAAGCTTGCCGTCCTCCCGGTTTCCACCAGGAGCTTTGCCAGAGGCATTTCATGCATTATCGAGTTTTGCAGGCCATTACGGCAAATTTATTTGTCCGAAAGTGGTGTGTTTGTATTGATATGGACGGGTCCAAGGGTCGTATCTGTGTGTGTGTGTGTACATGTATGCAAATGCGTGCATGCGCGTATGCGTGCAGGCGTGTATGCATGCACGTGTGGAGCTAAAGAGACATTATGTTTATGGGCTGCAGCTCACAATTCTCCCAGCAAAGCAATTTTGTGGTTAAAGGCGTTTAATAGGTCTACATATAGACCTGCTATCTAGGCTATAACAGGGCTACATTCGGGCTGTCAGTGAAAGTTTAGCAGATGATATGTAACCGTAGAGCAAAGACAGTTCAAAAGTGAACAAAACGACTATTTGAGGACATTGATTAAATGTTCAGATTCGCACCATATTTCACCGGGACTTGGAGTAGCGACAAAACTCCCAGACCGCAGCGGACTGTGCTACCCGCTCAGCTTTATGCTCGTCTGATAAAGAGACTAGAGAGCCAAAATCCAGGTCATTTGGTGAGAAAGCTGTACGGTACTTGAGCCTATGTGATATAGAAGTAAGTGCATTTTCGTGTTTATGGTGTAATGTTTTGGAGGTTGACATTATGTTTCCTGTTGACAGAACAGCCTGTAAAGATCTGTATTATATGACATTTTATATAAAATATTAATTGTGTTGACAGTATGTCTTTGTGTGGACTACATTTCTCTAACCAGTGGAGAAATGCCTCCATACTAATCAATACTGCCTCTCTTCAAGTTACAACAGGGCCCTGTGAAATCCATTTTATTTTATTTTTTTTGTACAAATTCTGTTTTTTTTGGTCTGAAATATCATGGCCGATGGTCGAAAACCTTGTAACCGTGAAAACAGATTTTTTCAGGAGATGAAAAAACTGCCTGTTTTTTTTTAAATGCAGTGAAGCTGGGACACTTCCTTCTGGTTAAACTATACACAACAGGAAGAATGATCCGACGCATTGATTTATTAAAAAAAAAGAAAATTAAAACATGAAAAAAACAATAGTTGAAAAGTTTCTACCTGCCAGCAATGCTGTGAATGAGAACTTTTCGCTTCTATTGCTTTTATTTTACATTTTTATTTGACTTTTTGTTGTTTATATGATACATGAGTACTGTAACCCAACATTTTGTAACCACTGTTGAAGTTGGCCTACATGATGGACTATCATACATTTCACAAATTGTGTTGGCAACAACTACATCAAACCAATTTTAAGTTTAAATTGGCTAGAACACACTGGGGTGGTATCATCACACCAACTGGCATTCAAAAGGTCAAATTTGTGAAAATGAATTACATATGGAAATTAATATTTGGTAATTATGATTTCAAACTCATCATAACATGCATGCGGATGCTTTAATTCAGTCAGTTTTGCAAGATGTTCAACAATATGCCATGAAAGCAGGGAGCTTTTTTTTGTTTATAGTTCTTTTATGTATTCTGCATACATTTCCCAGGAAATCTCCTCTGCAGGTTGGAGGGGTTTTGCTGTTGTGTCTGTGTTTTTCCATCTTCTTCTTTGACTTCAAAACCTGCATGATATTTTACCCCTGGGTCCTGAAAAAAAATATTCCTACTTTTTTTTTGTATTAATTTTAAGTATTAAAAAAAAGGCTCATGCAAAAAGAAGAGCCTTTACTGTTGTGTCGCTGGCAGCTGCTGCATCATTCGCTTGCCATGGACGACGTGGAAATGTCAACGTGCTGCACGCTTCGCTTCGATGATAGCGGCAAAAAATTAATGTTTTCCTCAGCTGGGGAGGGGAAAACGGATACAAAGGGGGAAGAAAAGCTGAAAGCAGGGAGGGGGGGAAGGATGAGCTACAGGGAGGAGAAAGGAAGATGAAAGGAAACGTGGAGGGAAGGAACGGGGGCAGCGATCCTCTGTCTGAGGGTCTTGACTGCGTTTCAGCCTTTATTCCCTCCATTCTCCCATCCGTTAACGTCCCCTTCACCTGGCACTCTTTGTATGTACCCACCCGCGTGGAATTGCCCGAATCGTGGGAGGCTGCATCCCACAATTTCCGATTGTCCTGAAACATTATAACATGCACTTTACTGAATGATCGGCCTGGGTGTGCGAGAGACGTCAAAGGCAGCGCGCCCTTTGTCATCCTTTCCATCGCTTCTGTAACATTTCATGGGTAAAAGCAGCGTGAATGCTCTCATTTGATTTGCCTCTCTTATTTCTCTTATTTCCTGTCCTTTTCGGTGCACGTTAGCAACAGCTACCTTATCTCCCGTTTGTACAATTCACCGCTTCGAGACTCCAAAGGGTGCGGAAAATACACAGCGAGTTGCTGCAAAGATCGGTGGCAGAAGGACGTTCGGAACAAGTAGATGAACACACTCTGTGTCCTGAGTTCAGTCTGCTACTGAGGGGCCAGACTGAGCAGGGCCACCAGTCCTGAACTGGTCGTGAGCTACAAGCAGACGTTAACACTTACAATATAGACACCTACTCCAGTTAGAGAAGAATCACATTTCAATCGGAGTCAATATTCAGGGCCTAATTTCATTTTATACTTAGACAAAATCCATCTGTCCGTATGA